>CM059813.1:8560663-8995663 GCA_030435695.1 Brachymystax lenok tsinlingensis
GACGAGACGGCACACAAAGACGTGTACATGGGGCTAGAATACACTGTCAGCCAGCGTAGACGAGACGGCACACAAAGACGTGTACATGGGGCTAGAATACACGGTCAGCCTGCGTAGACGAGACGGCACACAAAGACGTGTACATGGGGCTAGAATACACTGTCAGCCCGCGTAGACGAGACGGCACACAAAGACGTGTACATGGGGCTAGAATACACTGTCAGCCTGCGTAGACGAGACGGCACACAAAGACGTGTACATGGGGCTAGAATACACTGTCAAAATCTAGATGTTTCAACTAAATAACTGTCTCCACAGCCTTTTTTCTTGTCTACTTAATTTACTTTTCGGTCAAAGTGTTACCTGAATTGAAAATGTTTAGTTGGCCCAAACTTAGCTCCAACATGAGAAAACTTAAAATGATGTGTTTACTCAATTTGTCTCAACTATAAATTATTATTTTGGCATTTTTTAACAACAAACAAGGCTGAGTAAGTAGTTTTGTGTGTTTCTTCATACTGGGTGACTTCAACCTCCTGATATCTGACTTGGATTTATTTATTATCTGACTGTCTCTGTTCTCCTACTAATCTCACTGCAACCCCCTCCAGGTCTCTGTTCTCCTACTAATCTCACTGCAACCCCCTCCAGGGCTCTGTTCTCCTACTAATCTCACTACAACCCCCCTCCAGGTCTCTGTTCGCCTACTAATCTCACTGCAACCCCCCTCCAGGTCTCTGTTCTCCTACTAATCTCACTGCAACCCCCCTCCAGGTCTCTGTTCGCCTACTAATCTCACTGCAACCCCCCTCCAGGTCTCTGTTCTCCTACTAATCTCACTGCAACCCCCCTCCAGGTCTCTGTTCTCCTACTAATCTCACTGCAACCCCCCTCCAGGTCTCTGTTCGCCTACTAATCTCACTGCAACCCCCCTCCAGGTCTCTGTTCTCCTACTAATCTCACTACAACCCCACTCCAGGTCTCTGTTCTCCTACTAATCTCACTGCAACCCCTCCAGGTCTCTGTTCTCCTACTAATCTCACTGCAACCCCCTCCAGGTCTCTGTTTTCCTACTAATCTCACTGCAACCCCCTCCAGGTCTCTGTTCTCCTACTAATCTCACTGCAACCCCCCCAGGTCTCTGTTCTCCTACTAATCTCACTGCAACCCCTCCAGGTCTCTGTTCTCCTACTAATCTCACTGCAACCCCCTCCAGGTCTCTGTTCTCCTACTAATCTCACTGCAACCCCCTCCAGGGCTCTGTTCTACTAATCTCACTGTAACCCCTCCAGGTCTCTGTTCTCCTACTAATCTCACTACAACCCCTCCAGGTCTCTGTTCTCCTACTAATCTCACTGCAACCCCTCCAGGTCTCTGTTCTCCTACTAATCTCACTGCAACCCCTCCAGGTCTCTGTTCTCCTACTAATCTCACTGCAACCCCTCCAGGGCTCTGTTCTACTAATCTCACTGTAACCCCCTCCAGGTCTCTGTTCTCCTACTAATCAAACTCTAACCCCCCTCCAGGTCTCTGTTCTCCTACTAATCTCACTACAACCCCCTCCAGGTCTCTGTTCTCCTACTAATCTAATTCTAACCCCCATCCAGGTCTCTGTTCTCCTACTAATCTCACTACAACCCCCTCCAGGTCTCTGTTCTCCTACTAATCTCACTGCAACCCCCTCCAGGTCTCTGTTCTCCTACTAATCTCACTGCAACCCCCCTCCAGGTCTCTGTTCTCCTACTAATCTCACTACAACCCCCCTCCAGGTCTCTGTTCTCCTACTAATCTCACTGCAACCCCCCTCCAGGTCTCTGTTCTCCTACTAATCTCACTGCAACCCCCTCCAGGTCTCTGTTCTCCTACTAATCTCACTGCAACCCCTCCAGGTCTCTGTTCTCCTACTAATCTCACTGCAACCCCTCCAGGTCTCTGTTCTCCTACTAATCTCACTGCAACCCCTCCAGGTCTCTGTTCTCCTACTAATCTCACTGCAACCCCCTCCAGGTCTCTGTTCTCCTACTAATCTCACTGCAACCCCTCCAGGTCTCTGTTCTCCTACTAATCTCACTGCAACCCCCCTCCAGGTCTCTGTTCTCCTACTAATCTCACTGCAACCCCCTCCAGGGCTCTGTTCTACTAATCTCACTGTAACCCCCTCCAGGTCTCTGTTCTCCTACTAATCAAACTCTAACCCCCCTCCAGGTCTCTGTTCTCCTACTAATCTCACTACAACCCCCTCCAGGTCTCTGTTCTCCTACTAATCTAATTCTAACCCCCATCCAGGTCTCTGTTCTCCTACTAATCTCACTGCAACCCCCCTCCAGGTCTCTGTTCTCCTACTAATCCCACTGCAACCCCCCCTCCAGGTCTCTGTTCTCCTACTAATCTCACTGCAACCCCCTCCAGGTCTCTGTTCTCCTACTAATCTCACTACAACCCCCCTGCAGGTCTCTGTTCTCCTACTAATCTCACTGCAACCCCCCTCCAGGTCTCTGTTCTCCTACTAATCTCACTGCAACCCCCTCCAGGTCTCTGTTCTCCTACTAATCTCAGCTGAACTAAAATGGAGGAAAGCTATCTTCCAGAGGACCTATCATCCTTTCACTCCCTCCTCTCTACCTTCTCTTCCTCTGTATCTGCTGCTAAAGCCACTTTCTACCACTCAAGTCTAACCCTAGGAAACTATTTTCCACTTTCTTCTCCCTCCTTAAGCTTCTCTCATTCCTCACCTCCCTCATTAACTCATCCCTGACAGCAGGCTGCGTCCACTCTGACTTCAAAATATTATGAGTAGCTCCCCTCCTCAAGAAACCAACACTCAACTCCTCTGACGTCAAAAACTACAGACCAGTATCCCTTTCCAAAACACTTGAGTGTGCTGTCTCTGACCAACGCTCTCACCATCTCTCTCAGAACAATCTTCTTGACCCTAATCAGTCTGGCTTCAAGTCGACTCACTCCACTGAGACTGCTCTCCTCCGTGTCACAGCTCTCCGCTCTGCCAAAGCTGACTCTCTCTCCTCTGTTCTCATCCTCCTAGATCTATCTGCTGCCTTTGACAGCGTGAACCATCAGATCCTCCACTCCACCCTCTCAGGGTGGGGCGTCTCAGGCTCTGCCTCCTCTCCACCCTCTCAGGGCTGGGCGTCTCAGGCTCTGCACACTCTTGGCTTGCATCCAACCTGGCAGGTCGCTACTACCAGGTGGAGTGGAGAGGATCTGTGTCTGCACCACGTACTTTCAGTATTCATGTCCCCCAGGGCTCGGTTCTAGGCCCTATCCTCTTGTCTGTATACACCAAGTCACCAAGTCACTCTGTCATATACTCACATGGTCTCTCCTATCATTGCAATGGATGAAACTGCCCCCCCCCGACACACCCAGATGGTGACACCCAGGTGGTGACACGATCTCTGCATGCCTGGCAGATATCTCAGCTTGGATGTCGGCCCACCACCTCAAGCTCAACCTCGACAAGACGGAGCTGCACTTCCTCCCGGGGAAGGCCTGCCCACTCAACGACCTCTCCATTACAGTTGACAACTGCACAGTGTCCCCCCTCCCAGAGTGCAAAGAACCTTGGCGTGACCCTGGAAAACAACCTGTTGTTCTCTGAAAACATCAAAGCAGTGACTCGCTCCTGCAGGTTCATGCTCTAACACTGCACTACACATCCCCCTTTACTAGCTCTGACCCAGCTGATAGCTGCTTTATTGAGGAAATATATCCTTACTATTACTGTGATCTGTGGTCGTCCCACCTAGCTATCTTAAGATGAATGTACTGACTGTAAGTCACTCTGGATAAGAGCTTCTGCTAAATGACTAACATGGAAAATGTAGTTCCACAGCCTTGTTTATTTGAGACAAATTGAGCAAACACATAATTTTAACTTGACATAAGTTAATATACCCATACTGTCACCCTGTGGGGATGAGACAGGTCAGGGACACAGTCACCCTTTGGGGGCGAGACAGGACAGGGACATTGTCACCCTGTGGGTACGACAAAGAACAGGGAAACAGTAAACCTGTGGGGACGAGACAGGACAGGGAACAGGAAACCTGTCGGGATTAGACAGGACAGCGAACAGGAAATATGTGGGGACGAGACAGGACAGGGATACAGTCACCCTGTGGGGACGAGACAGGACAAGGATACAGTCACCTTGTGGGGACGAGAAAGGACAGGGATACTGTCACCCTGTGGGGACGAGACAGGACAGAGAAAAGTAACCCTGTGGGGACGGGACAGGACAGGGACATTGTCACCCTGTGGGGACGAAACAGGACAGGGATACAGTAACCCTTTGGGGACGAGACATGACAGGGACATTGTCACCCTGTGGAAACGAGACAGGACAGAGATACAGTCACCCTGTGGGGACGAGACAGGACAGGGGTACAGTCACCCTGTGGGGTCGAGACAGGACAAGGACATTGTCCTGTCTCGACGAGACAGGACTGGGGCATTGTTACCCTGTGGGGACGAGACAGGACAGGGAACAGGAAACCTGTGGGGACGAGACAGGACAGGGAACAGGAAACCTGTGGGGACGAGACAGGACAGGGGCATTGTTACCCGGTGGGGACGAGACAGGACAGGGAACAGGAAACCTGTGGGGACGAGACAGGACAGGGGCATTGTTACCCTGTGGGGACGAGACAGGACAGGGAACCGGAAACCTGTGGGGACGAGACAGGACAGGGAACAGGAAACCTGTGGGGACGAGACAGGACAGGGAACAGGAAACCTGTGCGGACGAGACAGGACAGGGAACAGGAAACCTGTGGGGACGAGACAGGACAAGGAACAGGAAACCTGTGGGGACGAGACAGGACAGGGAACAGGAAACCTGTGGGGACGAGACAGGACAGGGGCATTGTTACCCTGTGGGGACGAGACAGGACAGGGAACAGGAAACCTGTGGGGACGAGACAGGACAGGGAACAGGAAACCTGTGGGGACGAGACAGGACAGGGAACAGGAAACCTGTGGGGATGAAACAGGACAGGGAACAGGAAACCTGTGGGGACGAGACAGGACAGGGAACAGGAAACATGTGGAGACGAGACAGGACAGGGAACAGGAAACCTGTGGGGACGAGACAGGACAGGGAACAGGAAACCTGTCGGGACTAGACAGGACAGGGAATAGGAAACCTGTGGGGACGAGACTGGACAGGAAACCTCAGGGCATGTCATATTATATGTGTATTACTGTACATAGATAATTAGATAACATGTTGTCAGAAATGTGATGGTCATTTTCATTCAGTAGTGACAGTGTGTGCATGATAGCAACTGCAGAGAGTATGTTGTACCTGGGTTGTGCTTTGCTGGACACTTTGTCTGCTGGACAGATGCTGCAAAGACAAGAAAGAAAAGAACAGAGAGAAAGAGAAATAGAGATAGAAAGAGAGGAGAGAGTGAGAGAGTGAGAGAGTGAGAGAGGAAAGAGAGAGAGATGAGAGAGAGACAGAGATAGAGAGAGATATATAGAGCGAAAGAGGGAGATATAGAGAGAGAAAGAGAGAGAGAGAGAGAGAGAGAGAGAGAGAGAGAGAGAGAGAGAGAGAGAGAGAGAGAGAGAGAGAGAGAGAGAGAGAGAGGGAGAGAGAGATCCTCAGTTAGTCATCCTCTTCTGATTGTGAATCAGATAGCAAAACCTTGGCAATATGTACATGTTTCACTTGCTCAGAGAGCAGCAGCGCTAAGCTGTGGTTGGTTGTCAGGGCATGAGGCCGTACGTATGAGGCCGTACGATAGGCTGGGACGCCCCAGGCAGAGCAGAGCACAGCATGCTGGGAGGATAAGGCAGGGCAAGAGGGAGCGAGACAGGCTGTCAGAATAAGACAGTGACTGTGTGAAACGCTGAATCACCACTCAGAACAGTGTACAGAAATAGAATAAACCGAATGTCATCCCATAGTTCATAGTTCAGTCATAGATATATCTACTTCATAGATCCAAGCTGAGATAAAGAGAGAGTAAGAGAGGTCAATGTACAAGTTTACTTTGATAGTGTTGTGTCTTGTTTATCTATCTGTCTCTCTCTGAGTGTTGAGAAGAGATACAGGGTGAAAGGCATCATCCAAACAAGCTCTCTTCACCCTCTCTTCCCCTTCTCCACCCTCTCCACCCTCTCCACCCTCTCTCCACCCTCTCTTCCCCTCTCCACCCTCTCTTCCCCCTCTCCACCCATTCTCCACCCTCTCTTCCCCCTCTCCACCCTCTCTCCACCCTCTCTTCCCCCTCTCCACCCTCTCTTCCCCCTCTCCACCCTCTCCACCCTCTCTTCCACCCTCTCTCCACCCTCTCTTCCCCCTCTCCACCCATTCTCCACCCTCTCTTCCCCCTCTCCACCCTCTCTTCCCCCTCTCTTCCCCCTCTCCACCCTCTCTCTTCCCCCTCTCCACCCTCTCTTCCCCCCTCTCCACCCTCTCTCTTCCCCTCTCTCCACCCTCTCTTCCCCTCTCCACCCTCTCTCCACCCTCTCTCTCTCTCTCCACCCTCTCTCCACCCTCTCTTCCCCTCTCTTCCCCTTCTCCACCCTCTCTTCCCCTTCTCCACCCTCTCTTCCCCTTCTCCACCCTCTCTTCCCCCTCTCCACCCTCTCTCCACCCTCTCTTCCCCCTCTCTCCACACTCTCTTCCCTCTCTCCACTCTCTCTTCCCCCTCTCCACCCTCTCTTCCCCCTCTCTTCCCCCTCTCCACCCTCTCTTCCCTTTAGCTTTTATTCGGGGCGAGATCCAAGGTGAGAAGCATCATACCCAACACCTCCTGCCCTCTCTCTATTCTCTCGCCTACCGTCTACCCCTATCCTCTCTCTACCCTCTCCTCCCTCTACCACTCCCTTCTCTCCCTCCCCTCTACCTCTACCCTCTCCACAACCCTCTACCCCTCCCCTCACCCCTACCATCTTCCCCTCTTGGCTACCCTCTCCCTCCCTCCTCCCCACCCTCTACCCCTCCCCTCCCCTCACCCCTACCATCTTCCCCTCTTGCCTACCCCCCTCTACCTCTCCAATACCCTTCACCCTACCCTCTCTCTCCACCCTCTCCGAGGTGAGAACTACTGTAATCTCCTCACACCTACAACCCAAGTGCCCATTATCGCCTGCCATTCCTCAGAGACCCTCCATCCTCCTCTCTTCTCCTCTCCCCCGGCATTTGTCATATCTGCCAGGACTGCCCACTTCCATTTACTTCTATCCTGTCTTAGATGTGTGTCCATTAACACTAGGCATCCCCCAGCCCTCCTCCTGCCATGGTGCCAAGGTCTCTCTCTCTCCCCATCCCCACCACCTTGCTGTACCTCTGACATCAGATGTAGGATCTTAATTTGAGCCAGATTGCTACAGCAGGAAAATAATCCTGCAGCATCAGTAAATGTGAATTACTACTGGATTATAATTAATGAACATTTTTTGTAGGGGTTGAAAAAAATTTCATAAGGGAAAATCAAGTCTGACATTTCAAAGTGGAAATGAAGCCTTTTTAACCTTCAAATGGACTACATGTTTGACATGTCCTGCATTGAAGGACAGTTCTCTTCCAACAGGGTGATCAAATTAAGATCCTACATCTGTAGCTGACTTTCTCCTTCTATCATTCAGTCCTCCGGCCAAGCCGGCCACTTTGCCAGGGCTGTAGCACACTGCCATCACCTCAGCACCACCCCCAGAGCTGGGAGCAAGCCCAGGGCAGACACCCTCATCAGACACAATCATCATATTGCCAATGTCTCCCTCCCATTCACGATTCTGTTTTTGTGCTCCAGATATTAAGCTAACTAAACGATTGACCTGTTGCTACAAATCAATAATTGTCTCCTCATTGTTTTGTTGCTGCGATGACAGTTGTCATTTATCAAAAAGAGCTCAAACAACACAATTATTTCTACTGTACCTGTTATATACTGAACAAAAATAGAAATGCAACATGCAACAATTTCAAAGATTTTACTCAGTTACACTTCATACGAGGAAATCAGTCAATTGAACTATGGATTACACATGACTGGGCATAGGCCCACCCACTTGGGTGTGAATGGTCTGGGTGTAGCTGGTGCAGAGGAGTTAGGCGCAGGACAGCAGAGATGAGTACCACAAGTAATTTTACTCAAAACGTACTCATGACAACAAGAATAACCAAGCCCACAATACGGACCGAAAAACACAAAACAATCACGCACAAAAACAGAGGGTTAAATAATGAACATATAATTGGGGAATTGAAACCAGGTGTGTAAAACAAGACAAAACAAATGGAACATGAAAAGTGGATCGGCGATGGCTAGAAGACCGGTGACGTCGACCGCCGAACGCTGCCCGAACAAGGAGAGGGACCAACTTCGGCGGAAGTCGTGACATTGGGAGCCAGGCCCAGCCAATAAGAATTTGTTTTTTCCCCACATAAGTGCTTTATTACAGACAGAAATACTCCTCAGTTTCATCAGCTGTCCGGGTGGCTGGTCTGCAGTTGTGAAGCTGGTTGAACGTACTGCCAAATTCTCTAAAATGTCGTTGGAGGCAGCTTATGGTAGAGAAATGTTGTTGTATGCTCCCTCAAAACTTGAGACATCTGTGGCGTTGTGTTGTGTGACAAAACGGCACATTTTAGAGTGGCTTTTTATTGTCCCCAGCACAAGGAGGACTTTGTAATGATCATGCTGTTTAATCAGCTTCTTGATATGCCATACCTGTCAGGTGGATGGATAATCTTGGCAAAGGAGAATTTTTCCCTAATAGGGATGTAAACAAATTTGTGTACAAAATTTGAGAGCCGTAAGCTTTTTGTGTGACTGGAAATATTCTGGAATCTTTTATTTCAGCTCATGAAACATGGGACCAACACTTTACATGTTGTATTTATATTTTTGTTCAGTGTAGTTTAGCTGCTGTTATGGCTACACTGACTATGATTAATGTGTAAATAATCACTTCTAAAGACACAAAATCTAGTTGTAGTTCCAGATCCAGCTATAGCAGATGTTTCTGCTTCTTCCATACACATACCATACATAGGGTGCGTTTTGATTGGACAATGTACCGTACACTAGCAACAGTCACTAGGCAACAGCCGGACATCGTCATGACTCTAGTGTGTGCCGCACACAGTCGGCCCTGTGGTACCTACAATTTACACGTAGGTTATTTAGCAGATGCTATTATCTAGAGAGACTTATAGTAAGTGCATTCAACTTTATTTTTGTGAGAAAAAAATTACGTTCAGTGGTAGCGTTATACCTACCATTTTGTATAAGTCTGAGACGCTGATCTGGTCTGCATCCACCATTTCAAACTCCTTCCTGGGTACGAGGTCCAGGCCTAGGTGTCTGTTGAGGAGAGGAGAGGGAGGGAGGGAGCAAGAGAGAGAGGGAGGGAAGGGAGGGAGGAAATGATGTCCATATTAGGGACACATATTTCCCTCAGATTACACAGACCCACAAAGAATTTGAAAACAAACCCAATTTTGATAAACTCCCAAATCTATTGGGTGAAATACCAGTGTGCCATCACAGCAGCAATATTTATGACCTGTTGCCACACAAAAAAAAAGGGCAACCAGTGAAGAACAAACACCATTGTAAATACAACCCATATTTATGTTTATTTATTTTCACTTTTTCAGTTTATCTATCGTTACAATCGTTACAACACTGTATATAGACATAATATGACATTTGAAATGCCTTTTTTCTTTTGGAACTTTTGTGAGTGTAATGTTTACTGTTCATTTTTATGTAGTTTATTTCACTTTTGTTTATTATCCATTTCACTTGCTTTGGCAATGTTAACATATGTTTCCCATGCCAATAAAAGCCTTTTGAATTGGATAGAGGGATGAGAGGAGAGAGAGAGAGAGAGAGAGAGAGAGAGAGAGAGAGAGATGAGAGGACAGGCGACAGATCTAAGTGTCAGTGGGTTTATTCATTCTATACCACACACCCTTCTCAGTGAAGCAGCAGGGAATATCCTCTTGCTGTCTTATATAACCTGTGTGTGTGTGTGTGTGTGTGTGTGTGTGTGTGTGTGTGTGTGTGTGTGTGTGTGTGTGTGTGTGTGTGTGTGTGTGTGTGTGTGTGTGTGTGTGTGTGTGTGTGTGTGTGCGTGCGTGTGTGTGTGAGAGAGAGAGTAGCCAGACAAACAGAGGCTAGGGGATTTTGACTGAAACACTTCAACAGAATGATGATAATGAGGTCTATGGACATTTAACCAGACTGGTAATGAGGGCCAGGCTGGCTGTTGACAATATCATGTTGAAGAGGTGTGTGTGTGTGTGTGTGTGCATGCCTGCACACATGTCTGTCTGTCTGTCTGTGTGCATGCTCCTGAGACTGTGTGTTGGGCGTGCCTGCATATGTGGGTTTGTGCGCACATGCTTATGTGTATGTGTTAGGTGCTATCAGTAGGATGCTGTCAGAGGAGATGGGGACAGACATCCAGACACTACTACCACAACAAGGTGACCTGTTGACTCAGGTCTAAGTGTTGAGGGCCAGATGAGATAAGGTTAAGGAGGGAGAGGTTTGATGGCTCAGTTGGTTGAAGGTGCTAGTCCGTGGTCCCAGGTACCATTCAGGTACTGCTCACTGCCATACCCTAGAGCAAGGTATTTATCTCCTACGATTGATGTAGTAACTGGTCTGCTGGTGCTGCTCCCAGCCATGTGTTTGTGTATTTGTTTGGATGGAAAATAAAGTATCTATTTTATTCTAAGGTGAGGCCGAATGGTAAGGTAACTTACTCGTTTCCCCAGTCCAGGCGTATGGTGATGTGCCTCTTGACGTCTTTGAGCTGGTCCTGGGTCAGGTGACCAGACAACATCTGTCTCCGAAGGTCAAACAGCTCGTTCATCACGTGACGCAGCTTGTAGAACAAGTCCACCTTGTGTTTCTGTAGGAGAGGAGAGAGAGAGGAGAAAGAGAGAGAGGGATGAGAAAGAGGAGAGAGAGGAGAGAGAGAGAGAGGAGGAGAGAGAGAGAGAGAGAGAGAGAGGAGAGAGAGGGGGGAGAGAGAGAGAGGGGGGGAAGATAGAGAGAGGAGAGAGAGAGAGAGATTGAGAGAGGGAGAGGGAGGAGAGAGATAGGGAGAAAGAGAGGAGTGAGGGAGAGAGGAGAGAGAGGGAGGAGAGAGAGAGGGAGGATAGAGAGAGGGGGAGGAGAGAGAGAGTAGAAAAAGAGAGAGAGGAGAAAGAGAGGTAGGAGAGAGGAGAGAGAGAGGGAGAGAGAGAGGGAGAGGAGCAAGAGAGAGGGGGGAGAGAGAGAGAGAGAGAGAGAGAGAGGGAGGGGAGAGAGGGAGGAGAGAGGGAGGAGAGAGAGAGAGAGAGAGAGAGAGAGAGAGAGAGATATGGAGAGAGAGGGTTAGTAAGAGTATGACATTGTCAAGTTGAAATACAGAGAAGGGAAGAGGAGAGGAGAGATATCATATTTAATATTCCGCCTAGTATGCCAATGGTGTCTACATCATAGATTCATAGTTTATAAGCAGTATGATCACTTAGCTCCACAGTACACTACAGAAGCTCTAGCCAATAACATCAAATTCTGACATAGACTCTGAATCTCTTTACAAAACCAATGCAGGGATGTTTCACTTAACGGCAGACACTTTTATTTCTACTCATCCTTCACTCGCTATCTGATCTGCCAAGAATAAAATGTCCATCTTCACAGACCAATTTCATTTTCACTGAAAACATCTGAGTAAGTCAGAGCAAGTCAGCACACCGTTTAAATGGGCCAAATCAACGTCCCGTCCCTGTCGGACATGACTTAACAATCAGATCATAACACAGCCTCGATCCAAACTGAAGCCCTCCTGAGGCAACCTAGTCCCTGAAAGGGTTCCCAAAAGCGTTGTAAAGAATCAAATTCTCCACAATTGTCTATTTCTCCACTCAGCCCATTCAAAACAGCCATCCACTTGGGGGCAACAATAATTATCCTTTTAACTTTACACATGTTCATTTTATTTATTTATTTCACCTTTATTTAACCAGGTAGGCGAGTTGAGAACAAGTTCTCATTTACAACTGCGACCTGGCCAAGATAAAGCAAAGCAGTGCGACAAAAACAACAACACAGAGGTACACATTGAATAAACAAACATACCGTAAATAATACAATAGAAAAAATCTATATACAGTGTGTGCAAATGAGGTAAGATAAGGAACGTAAGGCAATAAATAGGACATGGTGGCGAAGTAATTACAATATAGCAATTTAACACTGGAATGGTAGATGTGCAGAAGATGAATGTGCAAGTAGAGATACTGGGGTGCAAAGGAACAGAATAAATAAATACAGTATGGGGATGAGGTAGTTGGATGGGCTATTTACAGATGGGCTATGTACAGGTGCAGTGATCTGTGAGCTGCTCTGACAGCTGGTGCTTAAAGCTAGAGAGGGAGATTTGAGTCTCCAGCTTCAGCGATTTTTGCAGTTCGTTCCAGTCATTAGCAGCAGAGAACTGGAAGGAAAGGCGGTCAAAGGAAGAATTGGCTTTGGGGGTGGCCAGTGAGATATACCTGCTGGAGCGCGTGCTACGGGTGGGTGCTACTATGGTGACCAGTGAGCTGAGATAAGGTGGGGCTTTACCTAACAAAGACTTGTAGATGACCTGGAGCCAGTGGGTTTGGCGACATGTATGAAGCGAGGGCCAGCGAACGAGAGCGTACAGGTCGCAGTGGTGGGTAGTATATGGTGCTTTGGTGACAAAACGGATGGCACTGTGATGCACTGCATCCAATTTGTTGAGTAGAGTGTTGGAGGCTATTTTGTAAATTACATCGCCAAAGTCAAGGATCGGTAGGATGGTCAGTTTTACGAGGGTATGTTTGGTAGCATGAGTGAAGGATGCTTGTTGCGAAATAGGAAGCCAATTCTAGATTTAATTTTGGATTGGAGATGCTTAACTTGAGTCTGGAAGGAGAGTTTACACTCTAACCAGACACCTAGGTATTTGTAGTTGTCCGCATATTCTAAGTCAGAACCGTCCAGAGTAGTGATGCTGGACAGGCGGGCAGGTGCGGGCAGCGATCGATTGAAGAGCATGCATTTAGTTTTACTTGCATTTAAGAACAGTTGGAGGCCACAGAAGGAGAGTTGTATGGCATTGAAGCTCATCTGGAGGTTAGTTAACACGGTGTCCAAAGAAGGGCCAGGAGTACAGGCAATGTGTCAAAATGACTTTTTCCAGGACAGAGATTCCTCAGGGTTTTGCCTGCTATATGCGTTCTGAGTGTTTCCTATCCAATGGTACTAAATATATGCATATCCCATTTTCTGGGCCTAAATGGGAGGCATTTTACTTTGGGCACGCCAGGCTCTCCAAAACAGTCACCTCTGCTGCTGGAGCTTGTGAGGTTAACACGGTGTCCAAAGAAGGGCCAGAAGTACAGTGAGGGAAAAAAGCATTTGATCCCCTGCTGATTTTGTACGTTTGCCCACTGACAAAGAAATGATCAGTCTATAATTTTAATGGTAGGTTTATTTGAACAGTGAGAGACAGAATAACAACAAAAAAATCCAGAAAAACGCATGTGAAAAAAGTTATACATTGATTTGCATTTTAATGAGGGAAATAAGTATTTGACCCCTCTCTGCAAAACATGACTTAGTACTCCAACCTAAGTGTAAGTAAACCCCTTGTTGGCAATCACAGAGGTCAGACGTTTCTTGTAGTTGGCCACCAGGTTAGCACACATCTCAGGAGGGATTCTGTCCCACTCCTCTTTGCAGATCTTCTCCAAGTCATTAAGGTTTCGAGGCTGACGTTTGGCATCTCGAACCTTCAGCTCCCTCCACAGATTTTCTATGGGATTAAGGTCTGGAGACAGGCTAGGCCACTCCAGGACCTTAATGTGCTTCTTCTTGGGCCACTCCTTTGTTGCCTTGGCCGTGTGTTTTGGGTCATTGTCATGCTGGAATACCCATCCACGACCCATTTTCAATGCCCTGGCTGAAGGGAGGAGGTTCTCACCCAAGATTTGACGGTACATGGCCCCGTCCATCGTCCCTTTGATGCGGTGAAGTTGTCCTGTCCCCTTAGCAGAAAAACACCCCCAAAGCATAATGTTTCCACCTCCATGTTTGACAGTGGGGATGGTGTTCTTGGGGTCATAGGCAGCATTCCTCCTCCTCCAAACACGGCGAGTTGAGTTGATGCCAAAGAGCTCCATTTTGGTCTCATCTGACCACAACACTTTCACCCAGTTGTCCTCTGAATCATTCAGATGTTCATTGGCAAACTTCAGACGTCCATGCATATGTGCTTTCTTGAGCAGGGGGACCTTGCGGGCGCTGCAGGATTTCAGTCCTTCACGGCGTAGTGTGTTACCAATTGTTTTCTTGGTGACTATGGTCCCAGCTGCCTTGAGATCATTGACAAGATCCTCCCGTGTAGTTCTGGGCTGATTCCTCACCGTTCTCATGATCATTGCAACTCCAAGAGGTGAGATCTTGCATGGAGCCCCAGGCCGAGGGAGATTGACAGTTCTTTTGTGTTTCTTCCATTTGCGAATAATCACACCAACTGTTGTCACCTTCTCACCAAGCTGCTTGGCGATGGTCTTGTAGCCCATTCCAGCCTTGTGTAGGTCTACAATCTTGCCCCTGACATCCTTGGAGAGCTCTTTGGTCTTGGCCATGGTGGAGAGTTTGGAATCTGATTGATTGCTTCTGTGGACAGGTGTCTTTTATACAGGTAACAAACTGAGATTAGGAGCACTCCCTTTAAGAGTGTGCTCCTAATCTCAGCTCGTTACCTGTATAAAAGACACCTGGGAGCCAGAAATCTTTCTGATTGAGAGGGGGTCAAATACTTATTTCCCTCATTAAAATGCAATTCCGTTTATAACATTTTTCACATGCGTCTCTCACTGTTCAAATAAACCTGCCATTAAAATTATAGACTGATCATTTCTTTGTCAGTGGGCAAACGTACAAAATCAGCAGGGGATCAAATACTTGTTTCCCTCACTGTATCTGTACATGGAATTGTATTTTGGGTTTTCTTTACAGGAAAATGCCACGGGCACTATCTGATGTGTGGAGACATTTCACTGCAGCTAATATAGAAGGAAAAGCTGCGTACATTTGCAAATACTGTGCCAAATCATATACGAAGAATGCAACAAAGATTGCATAAAGTTCCCTCAGCGCTCACAACAAGCAACCTCTGACAATAGTCGGTTCGGTTCGGTTCTTGGCCCACTATTATTCATCATCTACATATATCCACTCGGTGATATCATACGCAGGCACAGACTTCAGTTCCATTGCTATGCTGATGATATTCAAATCTACCTCACCACCAGCTCTGATAGGTTATCTTTGCCTGACTCACTCACTGAATGTATCAGGGACATCAAGAAATGGATGTCCCTGAATTTCCTTAAACTGAATGATAATAAAACGGAGATATTATTGATTGGTCCTGCTGCCTCAGCCAAAAGGATTGATCAGTCCTTTGATGTTGATGGAATCCACGTTAAGCCTTCGCCATTGATTCGTAACCTTGGTGTCTTATTCGATTCAACTCTATCTTTTGGCTCTCACATTTCTTCTCTTGTTAAAAACTCTTTTTCCATCTTCGTAATATTGCTCGTCTCCGATCTTCTCTCACTTTAGCTGATGCTGAAACTCTAATTCATGCATTAATCACTTCACGCTTGGACTATTGCAATGCCTTACTTCTTGGTCTTCCCAAAAACTTATTGCAAGATTACAGTATGTTCAAAACTCAGCAGCAAGAGTTCTCACCTCCACTAGGCGCTCTGCTCACATCACTCCTCTGCTTCATGACCTTCACTGGCTACCTGTGGCATCACGTATCCACTTTAAGGTATTGCTTCTAACTTTTAAAGCATTAAATGGTCTTGCTCCCCAATATCTCTCTGACTTACTCTATCCTTACCACCCTGCTCGGTCCCTTAGATCAGCTGAACTTGGTTTGTTGACTGTCCCTCGTTTCCGGTTGTCCATTGTAGGTGGGAGGTCATTTGGTGTTAATGCTCCTAAATTATGGAATTCACTACCTCTTACACTACGCAATACCTCATCCGTGGGTGCATTCAAGATCCAGTTGAAGACATATCTGTTTGACATGCATTTTGGGGAGTGTGTATCCTATGTGACTGCGATGTATGTGTGTGTGTTCTGAATGTATTGTAATGTGCAATGTAAAGCGACCTTGAGCTATGGAAAGGTGCTTTATAAATAAAACTTATTCTTCTTCTTCTTCTTAATAGTCCCTCTACTTCTATTCGAGGTGAAAATGATGAATCAGACACCTTATCGATAGCAACAGCTCATGGTCCTCCTGGAATCAGAAGTTTTTTTTTGACTCAATGGAGGAACGTAGTCAGAGAAATGCTGATGAATGTCTTGCTCGAGCTGTGTATGCAACTGGTTCACCTCTGATGCTCACAGGCAATGTGTATTGGGAGAGATTTCTGAATGTTCTTCGCCCAGCATACACCCCCTCCAACCAGACATGCTTTATCTGACCTTCACTTGAACTTCAACAGAGTTCAAGTGAAGGTCAAGAAAATCATAGAGGAAGCATACTGTATTGAAATCATCTCTGATGGGTGGTTGAATGTTCGTGGGAAAGAAATAATTAACTACATCATCTCCACCCCTCAACCAGTATTCTACAAGAGCACAGACACAAGAAACAACAGACACACCGGTCTCTACATTGCAGACGAGTTGAAGGCAGTCATCAATGACCTTGGACCACAGAAGGTATTTGCACTGGTGACAGACAATGCTGCGAACATGAAGGCTGCTTGGTCTAAAGTGGAGGAGTCCTACCCTCATATCACACCCATTGGCTGTGCTGCTCATGCATTGAATCTGCTCCTCAAAGACATCATGGCACTGAAAACAATGGATACACTCTACAAGAGAGCCAAGGAAATGGCTAGGTATGTGAAGGGTCATCAATTTATAGCAGCAATCTACCTCACCAAGCAAAAGAATCAGAGCACCACATTGAAGCTGCCCAGCAACCCCCGTTTGGGTGGTGTAGTCATCATGTTTGACATTAGGGGAAGGAGCCTCTCCAAGAAATGGCCATATCACAGTCTGAGATATGGACAGCCGCATTCAAGAGGATCCTCCTGTATGACATATTTTGGGAGAGAGTGGTAAGCAGCCTGAAACTCCTGAAACCTATAGCAGTAGCCATTGCACAGATTGAGGGAGCCAATGCCATCCTGTCTGTCTGATGTTCAGACTCTGCTTGCAGACGTAAGAAATCCGTACGGCCCTGCCCACTTCACTGTTGCTCCAAGCAGAGGAAACTGCAGTTCTGAAATACATCAAAAAGCGTGAAGACTTCTGCCTGAAGCCCATACACGCCGCAGCGTACATGTTGGACCCCAAGTATGCTGGCAAGAGCATCCTGTCTGGTGCAGAGATCAACAAGGCCTTTGGTGTCATCACTACCGTGTCTCGCCACCTTGGCCTGGATGAGGTCAAGGTTCTTGGGAGTCTGGCGAAGTACACTTCCAAGCAAGGGCTTTGGGATGGAGATGCAATATGGCAGTCGTGCCAACATATCTCATCAGCCACCTGGTGGAAGGGAAGTTGTAGATTTGAGGCTCTTTCCCCTGATTCCTCCATCATCCTCCAAATCCCACCAACATCAGAGCTCAACTGGTCCTTGTTTGGGAACACATACACCAAAGCACGCAACATGCTGGCCAATACAAGGGTTGAAAAATTGGTGGCCATCCGGGCAAATTTGAGGCTTATTGAGCCTGACAATGAGCCATCCTCAACAAGGTTGGAAAGTGACAGTGAAGATGAGGTCTCAGAGTCAGATGTTCAAGAGGTGGACATTGAGGAGGTCCAGGGAGAAGACAAGGAAGCCAGAGAGGAAGCTATAGTTTTTAGACTATCAATTTACAGATGTATGTTGAAAATGTTTTTGGGAGATGCGATGGATCATTGGGGATCATTCAATATTCCCTTTCTTTTGTTGTTCAGTGAAATCATCCCATGTGAAGAGTCAACTATGCAGTTCAAGAAATAGAGTTTACTATTTAAAATATTTACTAAATAAGCTTAAGTAAAAGAAAAACGATATTAGCAAAATGTAACACAAGAAAATTACATAACAATAACTAGGCTATATACAGGGGGTACTGGTACCGAGTCAATGTGTGGGGGTACAGGTTAGTCGAGGTCATTTGTAAAGTGACTTTGCATAGATAATAAACAGAGAGTAGCAGCAGTGTAAACATATAGGCGGGGGGGGTGTGTCAATGCAAACAATCTGGGTGGCCATTTGATTAATTGTTCAGCAGTCCTATGGCTTGGAGGTAGAAGCTGTTATGGAGCCTTTTGGTCCTAGACTTGGCGCTCCGGTACCATTTGCCGTACGGTAGCAGAGAGAACAGTCTATGACTTTTGGTCCTTCCTCTGAAACCGCCTAGTATATACAGTTGAAGTCGTAAGTTTACTTACACTTAGGTTGGAGTCATAAAAACTCGTTTTTCAAACACTCCACACATTTCTTGTTAACAAACTATAGTTTTGGCAAGTCGGTTAGGACATCTACTTTGTGCATGACACAAGTAATTTTTACAACAATTGTTTACAGACAGATTATTTCACTTATAATTCACTGTATCACAATTCCAGTGGGTCAGAAGTTTACATACACTAAGTTGACTGTGCCTTTAAACAGCTTGGAAAATTCCAGAAAATGATGTCATGGCTTTAGAAGCTTCTGGTAGGCTAATTGACATCATTTGAGTCAATTGGAGGTGTACCTGTGGATGTATTGCAAGGCCTACCTTCAAATTCAGTGCCTCTTTTCTTGACATTATGGGAAAATCAAAAGAAATTGTAGACCTCCACAAGTCTGGTTCATCCTTGGGAGCAATTTCCAAATGCTTGAAGGTACCACGTTCATATGTACAAACAATAGTACGCAAGTATAAACACCATGGACCACGCAGATGCCATACCACTCAGGAAGGAGACATGGTCTGTCTCCTAGAGATTAATATACTTTGGTGCAAATCAATCCCAGAACAACAGCAAAAGACCTTGTGAAGATGCTGGAGGAAACAGGTACAAAAGTATCTATATCCACAGTAAAACGAGTCCTATATCGACATAACCTGAAAGGCCGCTCAGCAAGAAAGAAGCCACTGCTCCAAAACCACCATAAAAAAGCAAGACTACAGTTTGCAACGGCACATGGGGACAAAGATTGTACTTTTTGGAGAAATGTCCTCTGGTCTGATGAAACAAAAATAGAACTGTTTGGCCATAATGACCATCGTTATCTTTGGAGAAAAAAGGGGGGAGGCTTGCAAGCGGAAGAACACCATCCCAACCATGAAGCACGGTGGTGGCAGCAGGAGGGACTGGTGCCCTTCAGAAAATAGATGGCATCATGAGGAAGGACAATTATGTGGATATATTGAAGCAACATCTCAAGACATCTCAGCATACTTCCAAAGTTGTGGTAAAATGGCTTAAGGACAACAAAGTTAAGGTATTGGAGTGGCCATCACAAAGCCCTGACCTCAATCCCATATAAAATTTGTGGGCAGAACTGAAAAAGCGTGTGCGAGCAAGGATGCCTACAAACTTGACTCAGTTATACGAGCTCTGTCAGGAGGAATGGGCCAAAATTCACCCAACTTATTGTGGGAAGCTTGTGGAAGGATACCCAAAACATTTGACCCAAGTTAAACTATTTAAACCAAAGACTAATTGAGTGTATGTAAACTTCTGACCCACTAGAAATGTGATGAAATAAATAAAGCTGAAATAAATCATTCTCTCTACTATTATTTCACATTCTTAAAAATAAAGTGGTGATCCTAACTGACGTAAGACAGAGAATTGTTACTAGGATTAAATGTCAGGAATTGTGAAAAACTGAGTTTAAATGTATTTTGCTAAGGTGTATGTAAACTTCCGACTTCAACTGTATGTCCTGTATGGCAGGAAGCTTGGCCCCAGTGATGTACTGGGGCTTACGTACTACATTCTGTAGAGCCTTATGGTCAGATGCCGAGCAGTTGCCATACCAGGCAGTGATGCAACCGGTCAGGACGCTCTCAATGGTGCAGCTGTAGAACAGTTTGAGGATCTGGAGACCCATGCTAAATCTTTTCAGTCTCCTGAGGGGGAAAAGGTGTTGTCATGCCCTCTTCACAACTGTCTTGGTGTGTTTGGACCATGATAGTTTGTTGGTGATGTGGACACCAAGGAACTTGAAATTCTTGACCTGCTCCACTTCAGCCCTGTCAATGTTAATGGGGGGCCTGTTCGGCCCTCCTTTTCCTATAGTCCACGATCAGCTCCTTTGTCTTGATCACGTTGAGGGAGAAGTTATTGTCCTGGCATAACCTCCTCCCTATAGATTGTCTCGTCGTTGTCGGTGATCAGGCCCACCACTGTTGTGTTGTCAGCAAACTTGATGGTGTTGGAATCGTGCTTGGCCACGCAGTCATGGGTGAACAGAGAGTAAAGTAGGGGACTAAGCACGCACCCCTGAGGGACCCCAGGGTTGAGGATAAGCGGGGTCCTTAGCTTAATGATGAGTTTTGTGGGCACTAAGGTGTTGAATGCTGAGCTGTAGTCAATGAACAGCATTCTCACATAAGTGTTCCTTTTGTCCAGGTGGGAAAGGGCAGTGTGGAGTGCGATTGAGATTGCGTCATCTGTGGATCTGTTGGGGCGGTATGGGAATTGGAGTGCGTCTAGGGTTTCCGGCATTATGGTGTTGATGTGAGCCATGACCAGCTTTTCAAAGCACTTCATGGCTACCGGCATGAGTGCTACGGGGCGGTAATCATTTAGGCAGGTTACCTTCACTTCCTTGGGCACAGGGACTATGGTGGTCTGTTTGAAACATGTAGGTATTACAGACTCGGTCAGGGAGAGGTTGAAAATGTCAGTGAAGACACTTGCCAGTTGGTCAGCGCATGCTTTGAGTACACGGCTTTGTGAATGTTGACCTGTTTAAAGGTCTTGCTCACATCGGCTACGGAGAGAGTGATCACACAGTCATCCGGAACAGCTGGTGCTCTCATGCATGCTTCAGTGAGCACAAAAGGCATTTAGCTCGTCTGGTAGGCTCACATGGGGGTCATTACCTAGTGGGGGTCAATACCCAGAACCAGAGACACTTTGGGGGTCAATATCCAGGTCAAAAGTGATAGATGAAGTAGGGCTTAATTACCATGTTGCAGAGAGAGAGAGAGAGAGAGAGAGAGAGAGAGAGACTCCTGCCAAAGGTGTGTGACGTTCTCTTTATCTGTCTCTCTATCTCTGCCTATTATTAACACAGAACAATGGCCAGAAAAAAGAATGCACACATAAAGTCCATAGGGTTGTTGGCAGGTTGTGTGGAGGTAGAGAGGTGCTGGGAGCAGAAGAGAACAGGGTTGTTTTCCAAATGGCACCCTATTCCCTTAATAGTGGACTACTTTTGATCAGGGCTCAGGTCAAAAGTAGTGCACAATGTTGGGATTAGGGTGCACCCTCAGGGCTCTGGTCAAAAGTGGTGCACAATGTAGGGAATAGGGTGCACCCTTAGGGCTCTGGTCAATAGTGGTGCACTATGTAGGGAATAGGGAGCCATTTGGGACTCAGCCCAAGGTCCAATGCTAAAGTCCTGAATAAGAGCCCCTCCAGCAGGGTCAGTGATGAGGACTTGGCTGAACCCCACACAACGTGACAGTTCCAGGATGCCACCTGGGCTCATCACACTTATAAACATATCTAGGTGTTCACATGTCTCCCTCTTGTCATGTGATCTGCTGTACATATCAAAGGTATACAAGATCTCTGGGAGGAGACATGAGCCACACGTCTGCATGAGTGTGTCTAAACAGACAGCTCAGTGAATTCAACATGTCAATACTTCTCACAAATACATGTAGCGATGAAGTCAATCTCTCCTCTACTTTGATCCAGGAGAGATTGACATGCATATTATTAATGTTAGCTCTCCATGTACATTTAAGGGCCAGTTGTGCTGTCCTGTTCTGGGCCAATTGTAATTTTCCTAAGTCCCTCTTTGTGTCACCTGACCATACCACTGAACAGTCCAGTTACGACAAAACTAGGGCCTGTAGGACCTGCCTTGTTGATAGTGTTGTTAAGAAGGCAGAGCAGCACATTATTATGGACACACCTCTCCTCATCTTAACTATTGTTGTATCAATATGTTTTGATCATGACAGTTTACAATCCAGGGTTACGCCTCGCAGTATAGCTACCTCAACCTGCTCAATTTCCACATTATTCATCACTTAGTTGAGGTTTAGGGTTTGGTGAATGATTTGTCCTAACCCTGACCCTAACCCTAACCCTAACCCTGACCCTAAATATTTAGGACTAACTTATTTCTTGCCACCCGTTGTAAAACTGACTGCAGCTCTTAGTGTTGCAGTGTTTTGTCTTGCTGTGGTACTGTAGCTAACGTGGTAGCGGATTATGTTCCACACTGTAGTCTAACAAAATATCTCCCTCAATATTTTTATTATATCAATTTCTCCCAGACAATCATCAGTCATTTGTGTAAGTGCCTTACATGTTGAATGCCCTTCCCTATAAGTGTGCTGAAAATCCGTTGATCATTTATTTCCTATTAAATAGCATTGTATCTGGTCAAAAGCTATTTTTTCCAAAAGTTTTACTTAGGGTTGGTAACAAGCTGATTGGTCGGCTGTTTGAGCCAGTAAAGGGGGCTTTACTATTCTTAGGTAGCGGAATGACTTTTGTTTCCCTCCAGGCCTGAGGGCACATACTCTCTAGTAGGCTTACAATGAAGAGATGGCAAATAGGAGTGACAATAGGTCACTATTATTCTCAGTAATTTTCCATCCAAGTGGCTTGTCATTGTTGATAGACAATATTTTTTCACCTCTTTCACATTCACTTTACATAATTCACAATTACAATGCTTGTCTTTCATAATTTTGTCAGTCATGCATGCATAAGCTTCCTAGTCTTGCCAATGAAAAAATAATTAAAGTAATTGGCAATATCATTTGGTTTTTGTGATGAATGAGCCATCTGATTCAATTGAATGATGGAGCTGAGTTTGCCTTTTTGCAAAAGTTTAATTTATGGTAAGTGCTCCAAAGCTTTTTACTATCATTCTATTTATCATTTACCTTTGTTTCATAGTACAGTTTATTCTTCTTTTTGTTCAGTTTAGTAACATTATTTTTTTATTTAATTTGCCATTTGGCTGTGCAGCCAGACTTATTTGCCATTTCTTTTGCTTCATCCGTCTCAACCATTTTCAATTCCTCATCCATCCACAGGGACTTAGCAGTTTTTATATACATTTTCTTAATGGGTACATGTGTATTAGTAAATAATAAATATGTCAAGTGCAGTGTCTGGCTGCTCCTCATTACACACCACGGATCAGCAAATATTATTTACATCATCAACATAGGAATCACTACAAAATGTATTGTATGACCTCTTATACATTATATTAGGCCCAGCCTTTGGAACTTTGCATGAGCTATAGACAGTGCAGATCCATATGACTCTGTGTTAGGGTAGAATAGTGTAGGGAGGTGGAGAGGGCTTGGCAGAGGAACAGTCATATGACTCTGTGTTAGGGTAGAATAGTGTAGGGAGGTGGAGAGGGCTTGGCAGAGGAACAGTCATATGACTCTGTGTTAGGGTAGAATAGTGTAGGGAGGTGGAGAGGGCTTGGCAGAGGAACAGTCATATGACTCTGTGTTAGGGTAGAATAGTGTAGGGAGGTGGAGAGGGCTTGGCAGAGGAACAGTCATATGACTCTGTGTTAGGGTAGAATAGTGTAGGGAGGTGGAGAGGGCTTGGCAGAGGAACAGTCATATGACTCTGTGTTAGGGTAGAATAGTGTAGGGAGGTGGAGAGGGCTTGGCAGAGGAACAGTCATATGACTCTGTGTTAGGGTAGAATAGTGTAGGGAGGTGGAGAGGGCTTGGCAGAGGAACAGTCTGTTTTATCTGTTGTCTTATATGTCTTATATGTAATATGGGTGTTTTGGTGTGTTTGGACCCCAGAAAGAGTAGCTGCTGCCTTGGCAACAGCTAATGGGGATCCATAATAAATATTCTCATACAAATCCAGGCACACACAGGAGTGAAGGTGCTCTCTCATCACACCAGGACAGTCAGCATTAGGATGTCAATAGGGACGCCAACTCACTGTAGAGCACCAGTGATGAAACAACATATGGTTGGGTAAAGACATCTTTTAGTCATCCAAATACGGTATGCCTCTGGAAAACAAAAAGCTTCTACAACCATACAGCACCAAAACTGACAACTACAACCACATACAGCACCACAACTGACCACTACAACCACATACAGCACCACAACTGACCACTACAACCACATACAGCACCACAACTGACCACTACAACCACATACAGCACCATAACTGACCACTACAACCACATACAGCACCACAACTGACCACTACAACCACATACAGCACCACAACTGACCACTACAACCACATACAGCACCACAACTGACCACTACAACCACATACAGCACCACAACTGACCACTACAACCCTACAGCACCACAACTGACCACTACAACCACATACAGCACCAACACTGACCACTACAACCACATACAGCACCATAACTGACCCCTACAACCACATACAGCACCAACACTGACCACTAAACCCACATACAGCACCAACACTGACCACAACAACCCTTCAGCACCACTACAACCCCTACAGCGCCACAACGGACCACTTCAACTCTACAGCACAACACACCATCTGGCCTACAGATGACCATGGGTCAGATGAAAAAGTAATCCAGACATGTAAATCTCAGAGCAGAGTTGACCAGACAGAGACACAGACAGAGTTACTTACAGTCTGTGATGCTGGTGCTCCTGGTCTCCGGCTGAGTAAAGGAGTTAGCAGCTAGTCATCCTTACAGCCAAACGGCAGTAAACATTAGTGTGAAGCTTGGAGTCTGTCTGACGTGCACAGGGAAATGATAGGCTGTCAACATAGCTTGAGTACTCTTCCTGTGACTGCCGGTCTCTCTCTCTCTCTCTCTCTCTCTCTCTCTCTCTCTCTCTCTCTCTCTCTCTCTTTCTCACTGTCTCTCTTTCTCTCTCTCCCTCTTCCTCAGCCTCCCTACAGACACCCACTAGCCTCCCCACCAGCTGACCATTACATTCATGTCCTAACGTACAGACTAATTCCAGTCAGAGCAGTTAAACTATGTGATCCTAGAGAAAGAAGATATATCTCATTAAACAACTCAAATGACATCTCTCTCTGACTCTCATACACACAATTACACACATAAAATGCCTAACAATAATGTGATACATAAGCAGGTTGTCAGTGTATAATAACGTCTCCTAACAGAAAATTACTTACAGACTGTGATGCTGGCTCTCTCTGTCTCTCACACACACAATTCTATGTAGTTACCTAACTATTGCACCACTGTGTGAACCTCTCACCGGCCCACACACACACCCTCTCTTTGTTAGAAGTAGAACAGAGCACAGTGAAGATGTCAATAATTCTCTTAACTACAGGGTGCTGAACCAGCTCCTTAGACAGAGAGAGAGAGAGAGAGAGAGAGAGAGAGAGAGACACAGAGAGACAGAGAGAGAGAGAGACACACACAGAGAGAGAAAGAAAGAGAGAGAACTACAGAGAGATGAACCTGGAGAAGAGTACCCTAAGCAAGCTGGTCCTGGGGCTTGCTTAGGGTACTGTAAGAGCCCCAGGACAGCAGCACAATTAGACCCAACCAAATTATGAGAAAACAAAAAGATAATCACTTGACACATTGGAAAGAATTAACAAAAAAACTGAGCAAACTAGAATGCTATTTGGCCCTGAACAGAGAGTACACAGTGGCAGAATACCTGGCCACTGTGACTGACCCAAACTTAAGGAAAGCTTTGACTATGTACAGACTCAGTGAGCATAGCCTTGCTATTGAGAAAGCCCGCCGAAGGCAGACCTGGCTCTCAAGAGAAGACAGGCTATGTGCACACTGCCCACAAAATGAGGTGGAAACTGAACTGTACTTCCTAACCTCCTGCCAAATGTATGACCATATTAGAGACACATATTTTCCTCAGATTACACCGACCCACAAAGAATTAGAAAACAAACCCAATTTTGATAAACTCCCATATCTATTGGGTGAAATACCACAGTGTGCAACCAGAGCAGCAAGATTTGTGACCTTGTTGCCACAAGAAAAGGGCAACCAGTGAAGAATAAACAGCATTGTAAATACAACCCATATTTATGTTTATTTACTTTCCCTTTTGTACTTTCACTATTTGCACATCGTTAAAAAATATATATAGAGATAATATTACATTTGAAATGTCTTTATTCTTTTGGAACTTCTGTGAGTGTAATGTTTATTGTTAATATTTATTGTTTATTTAACTTTTATTATCTACTTCACTTGCTTTGACAATGTTAACATATGTTTCCCATGCCAATAAAGCCCCTTGAAATTGAATTGAAATGTAATTGAAATTGAATTGAAAGAGAGAGACAGAGGTAGAGACAGAGACATATGCATATAGACCCTTTAGGTCATTGGGTGGTTTCACCCCAAATAAAAATAAATAAATGGCCTCAGTATCTACAACATCACTGTCACACCACTCAGGGAAATAGGTCAAGTCAACCACAGTACATTAGAACCAAACTACAGGCCTGTCCTTAGAATTACTGGGATTAGAACCTGGGTCCCTTGCATGCCACAAGACCAGGTTAGCCTGCTGAGCTAAAGCCTAGGAACTAGCTCTGGGGGCTAATGCATTACCTCAGCTAGTGGACTCTGATCAATAATGAAGGAGATGGAAGAAGATGGAATGGGGACAGAGAAACTGCTGTTAGAAAATACACAGTTTGACGTGGTGTCACTGTGTTAGGCTAGAGGTGCTGTGTGTGTGCGTGTGTGTGCGTGTGTGTGTGTATACCGGGGGAAGCGAGAGCATGAGTCAACAACTGCATTTCTGCATTTGACACTTGCCAGAGTTGGGGTCAATTCCATGTACATTCCAGTAATTTCAGGAACTACACTGATTATCTTTAATGCATTCCAATTAGGAAAGTGTAGAATTGGAATTTGGTTTTCTTCCTGAAATGACTGGAATTGAAATGGAATTGACCCCAACCCTGCCACACAGTGCACCAAAATGTGACTACTACTGTCACTACTACTACTACTACTACCCATTTGCGACAAAGCATTAACTTCCTGACTGATGTCTTGAGATGTTGCTTCAATATATCCACATAATTGTCCTTCCTCATGATGCCATCTATTTTGTGAAGTGCACCAGTCCCTCCTGCAGCAAAGCACCCCCACAACGTGATGCTGCCATCCCCCGTGCTTCATGGTTGGGATGGTGTTCTTCCGCTTGCAAGCCTCCCCCTTTTTCCTCCAAACTTAACGATGGTCATTATGGCCAAACAGTTCTATTTTTGTTTCATCAGTCCAGAGGACATTTATCCAAAAAGTCCCATCTTTGTCCCCATGTGCAGCTGCAAACCGTAGTCGGGCTTTTTTATGGCGGTTTTGGAGCAGCGGCTTCTTCCTTGCTGAGCGGCCTTTCAGGTTATGTCGATACAGGACTCGTTTTACTGTGGATATAGTTACTATTGTAGCTGTTTAAAACCAGCATCTTCACAAGGTCCTTTGCTGTTTTTCTGGGATTGATTTGCACTTTTCGCACCAAAGTACGTTCATCTCTAGGAGACAGACCATGTCTCCTTCCTGAGTGGTACGACGGCTACGTGGTCCCATGGTGTTTATACTTGCGTACTATTGTTTGTACAGATGAGCGTGGTACCTTCAGGCATTTGGAAATTGCTCCCAAGGATGAACCAGACTTGTGGAGGTCTACACATTTTTTTCTGAGGCTGATTTCTTTTGATTTTCACATGATGTCAAGCAACGAGGAATTTTAATGACTCCAACCTAAGTGTATGTAAACTTCTGACTTCAACTGTATGCTATTGCTGCTACTACTACTACTACTGCTACAACTACTACTACTACTGCTACTACTACTACTACTACTGTCACTACTACAGTCACTACTACTACTACTATTACTAATACTGCCGCTTCACTACTACTATTACTACTTTTGCTACAGCTACAACTACTACTACTACAGCTGCTCCAACAACTACTACTACTGCTGCTGCTACCACTGCTACAGCTACTACCACCACTACCGATACCTGCCACCGCCGCCGCCACCACCGCAACCACCGCCACGTTACCACTACCACCAGCGCTAACCACTACCACCACCACCACCACCACCACTACCACCTTAACCTGCCACCGCCGCTGCTGCCACCACCACCACCACCACCACCACCACCACCACCACGCTGCTACCACACCACCACCCGCCAGCAGCACACAGCAGCCACCGCCGCCGCCAACTAGCCGCAGCACAGCACCACCGTCACCACCACTACCACCACCACCACCACCACCAGCACCACTACGCTGCAGCAGCACCACAGCCGTACCGGCAACGGTCAGCAACTACCACCACCACTACCACGCCAGCACAGCCTGCCGACAACTCTACCACTACCGTCGCTGCACCACACGCTGACTACCCAGCAGCTGTTACTCACCACAACCACCTTACCACTACCACTGCTACCACCGATTACTACTTACTTAGCCACCTACCACCACTACTACCACTACCACCAACTACTACCACTGCCTTCACTGGCACCACTAACAACATACTTGCTACTACCACTGGTTAGCAACCACCACCGATACCCCCGCGCTGCCACCACTGCCATTGATACTGACTACTATACCACTGCACATCCACTGCCACTACCACCGATACTCTCACCGCTACTACTACCAAAAAGCACCACGTTGCTGCTACTACTACTGCTACTAGTGGTAGCAGTAGTGCTCACTTTACCGCTAGCATTGTTTACCAATACCACTACTAGCAATTACTCCACCACCACCATCCTGCCGCTACCACTTAACTGCCACCATGCGCTACCAACGCTACCACCAATCGCCAGCCGGTGCGATACCGATACCACTCTACCACCGTATCATCCCCCACCACCACCTACCACTACCACCGCTGAAACCGCTACCACCACTGTAACCGCTACCACCGCCGCCGATACCACTGCCACCACACTACTACCACAGCCAGCTGCAGCCACCACCATGCTGCCGCGGCAGCTACTCACCACCACCACCACCACTACCACTAGCAATACCACTCGCACTGCTGCTGCCAACATCGCCGATAACACCACCACCACCACCACCACCACCACCACCACCACCACCACCACCACCGCAACCACCACGCTGCACCACCAACATCAGCTGCTGCAAGGTGTTACCACCAAGCTACCACTACCACCACTGCTGCTGCTACCAGCTGCTACCGCTGATTACCAGCTACCACTGCACCGATCCCGGTTGCCACAACCACCAATGACAACAGTGCTGTTGCTGTTTGCTACCACTGCTGCATTGCTACCACTGCACTGCTGACCGCCCATAGCCGCCAGCTGAATCCGCTAGTCTGGTACAACTTTGGCTAACCACTCAGCAGCCGCTGCCGCTGCCGCCACCACCACCGTTTCCAACCACGACTGCCATTACCACCACCACTACCACCACCGCCACTATGTTTGCTCTACTCACTACCACCGCTGCCACCACCACCACCACTTACCACTAACCACCACTACCACCGCCATATACACCATTATATTATACTCCCACCACACTACCACCGCTACCTGCTGCCACCGCCGGCTGCCGCCGTGATCCCAGCACCACTACCATCCACCGCGCTGCCGCCAACCATTAACCGCGCCGCCACCAGCCTACCGATAGCTAACATTACCGCTACCACCACTCACTACTACCACTACCACCGCTGCCGCCGCAGCTGCCGCCGCCGCCGGCAGCCACCACTACTACCACCACCACCACCACCACCACGCCTGCTGCTGCTGCTACTCACCGATCCCAGTACCACTACCACCACCACTGCCACCAGCTGCTGGATCCTATTGCTTACCACCACCACCACCACGCTGCTGCTTGGCCACACCAGCTGCTATACCATATCATGCTGCGCATCTTACCACCACCACTTGCCACCTGTGATCGTTGCACGTTCCTGCTGCTGCCATAACAGCCGCTCTTAGCGCCACTAGCTGCTGCCACACCACCACTACTCTGATACTGCTGTGGTGCTGTTCACTACTGCTGCTGCTGGTTGCCACTGCTGGCACCACTGCCAGCAGCACCACTGCTGCTACTGCTGCTGCTTACCAGCACTGTGCCACTGCTGCTGCCACCATGATACCATTACTGAGTGCTGCCACTGCTGCCAGCTTCTGCTACTGGCTATTGCTGCTACTGCTACCATGATACTGTACTACTACTACTACTACTACACTACTACTACGACTACTGCTACTGCTACTGCTACTACTTCTAAATGCATGATAGAGTGATATGACACCGCTATGAAGTAACACCAGACAGTCAGACATGAGTATACAGATGCCGTATCTTAATTTGATCGTACTGTTGTTGCAGGAATTTGCACAGCAGGAAATGCAAACTTCTAGTGTATTCAAGGTTTAGAAAGTCTTCTAAAATCTGTAATTTAATCTTCAAAATGTCAGATTTGATTTGCCTTAGTGAACATTTTATTAACCCAAATTAATTATAATCCACAAACTAATTCACATTTCCTGTTGCAACATGATCATTTTCCTGCTGTGAGAAACTGGGTCAAATTAAGATATAGCACCTGTACCCATATGTCTGGTCTCACACTAAACATTAACAACAAATGCTCTCACACAAAACAGGCAGCTCCGCCAGTTGCTTAGCAACCTTAAAATCACTGCAGGGGAATTCCCATATTTCACAACAACACAAATATTATGACTATTTTTTCAGATAACTGTTTTATTACACCCTTCTCACACCACATGATACAGCTAGCTATGTGGAGAGAATATCAAACAGGCCTGTAAAGGTTTGGTCCCATGTTTTATGAGCTGAAATAAAAGATCCAACATTTTTTCCATATGCTCAAAAAGCTTATTTCTCTTATATCTTGTCCACAAATCTGTTTACATCCCTGTTAGTGAGAATGTCTCCTTTGCCAAGATAATCCATCCATCTGCCTGGTGTGACATTTCAAGAAGCTGATTAAACAGTGTGATCATTACACAGGTGCACAAAGTTTAGAGGGAGTGTGCAATTGCCAGAGAATTGAATGTTAATTTCTCTACCATAAACCGCCTCCAACGTATTTGTAAAAAATTTGACAGTACGTCAAACAGGCCTCACAACCGCAGACCAGGTGTAACGACAGCAGCCCCACATCTGGCTTCTTTAGCTGCGAGATCGTCTGAGACCAGCCACACGGACAGCTGATGAAACTGAAGAGTCTTTCTGTCTGCTATGAATCCATTTTATGTGGAAAAACTCATTCTGATTGGCTGGGCCTGGCTCTCCAGTGGGTGGGCCTGGCTGGCCAAGTGGGTGGGCCTGGCTGCCTGGCTCCCCAGTTGGTGGGCCTGGCTCTCCAGTGGGTGGACCTGGCTCCCCAGTGGCTGGGCCTGGCTCTCCAGTGGGTGGGCCTGGCTGGCCAAGTGGGTGGGCCTGGCTCCCCAGTGGGTGGGCCTGGCTGGCCAAGTGGGTGGGCCTGGCTCCCCAGTTGGTGGGCCCACTATTTTTGTTCAGTATACAAATCCCCCTATAGTCGAGTGATGCACTGGTGTGTCAATACAAATAGCAAAAATGAATCCCCATCAAAATCCTTCAATTTAAACTAGAGATAACTAGGCATATATATTATATACAGCATTTAATATGTGTGTGCGTGCATGTTTGTGTGTGTGTGTGTGTTTTATCTTCACGATCAAGTGTTCCTGCTTAAAGCTAGTGAGGGAAATATGAGTCTCCAGCTTCAGTGATTTTTGTAGGGCAGCACAGTCATTGTTCAAGATCAAGAGTAGCCACATTCAAAGTCTGCGCAAAGCAAAGCAGTCGGCAAAGAAACTGGCAACTTCTCTCACAAAGTCTCACAGACTATTCTAAGAGATCTCTTTTTTTTTACATTCTGAATATGGGTACTTTTTGATTACAAAATCTAAATCAATTTGGCTACTTTCTCCAAACAGCATACATAATACACTCTCTTCTGTTTTTCTTTAATCTATCAGTAAAAAGGACACTCTGTCAACAGCTGATCTGAGACAGATATAACACGCCTCAGTCAGACACACTGGATATAATCGAATCAAATTTTATTTGTCACATGCACCGAATACAACAGGTGTAGACCTTACAGTGAAATGCTTACTTGCAAGCCCTTAACCAACAGTGCAGTTTTAAGAAAAATAAGTGTTTAGTAAAAAATAGATAAGTAACAAATAAATAAAGAGCAGCAGTAAAATAACAGTAGCGAGGCTATATACAGGGGGAATAGGGAACAGAGTCAATGTGCTGGGGCACAGTTTAGTTGTGGTAATTGAGGTTATATGTACCTCATTTACCTCGACTCGAGATGCTTGTGTCTCCGCCTTAAAAAAGGGATTCGTTTGGCGGGCTATCAAGCTCCCGCCTACTGCTCTCTTTGGATTGGTGAATACATTTCATTATTTGAATATTGAATATTCAATGAGGGATGTTTATGTAAACCGCCTATATTCAATGGAGAGTGAGATGTGTCTGTGTGTCTGTGTGTCTGTCTGTCTGTGTGTGTGTGTGTGTGTGTTTGTCAAAAGGCATCTCAATGTCATGTAGAGTAGGTGAGGTGACACGGTGATGACATTCACAGAGGAGACAACAGACAGGAACCGAGGGTTTTCACACCCGTATGGAGTGTGTGTGTCCAGGTTGGCTTAAAAGCCATCCGAGTGAATTACCATTCACACACACAAACAAGTGTGCACTGGGACAACTCCGATAGAAAGTGTTTTTCCTCAAAGTTGCCGGGATGTCACGTGCATCACAATTATGGCGGTACACTGGTACAAGCCTAAGCATTACGGAACTTCTATTAGATCAAATAAGCCTCACACATCAAAATAGCAATTCATGTTTATCTTGACTAAATTCGACTCCCCATACAAAAACTCCCCACCTGCTTAATAATTAAGGATCTGCTTAACGTGGACAGATTTTGGACAGAGATAGGGCTCTTGTTTCGCCTCCCTCTCTCTGCCTCAATGCCTCTGCTCAGCAGGAGGTGAAATGCAAAACATGCACACAGCTTCCTGTGTCCCAAGGACATCTGAAAATATATATTTTTTTCCCAGGAGGAACTAATGTTATATGTTTTCTCTGTTGCTCAGGGGAGCATTAAATGGGCCGGAACATGCCGTGTTTGACGTGGTCCTCCTGCTCTGAGCTGTTATGTTTTCCAGTGTGTGTGTGTGTGTGTGTGTGTGTGTGTGTGTGTGTGTGTGTGTGTTCATGATGCTGTTCTATCTTCCACACCAGTGCTCAGTGACACATTTGATTCGTTACCCCACCAAGAGAACATGCTGTATGTCAGCTTGATAAAACAACAGCACACCCTGTATTCCCCTTGTAGTTCACATTCACACTTCACTCTGGTCAAACACACTGTACTATGTTGACAATAGACTGGTCAAACACACTGTACTATGTTGACAATAGACTGGTCAAACACACTGTATTATGTTGACAATAGACTGGTCAAACACACTGTACTATGTTGACAATAGACTCTGGTCACGGCCAGGGTCAGGGAATGGGGTGTACAGATGTAGGCTCTTCATTCGACTCAGTTTCTCACAACAGGAAAATAATACTGCAGCAACAGGAAATTTGAATTATTATGTGGAATATAATGAATGGACATTTGTGTAAGGGGTGTGCGTGTGTTTCTGTGTGCGCGTGTGTTTCTGTGTGTGCGTGTGTTAGTGTGTGTGTGTTTGTGTCTGTGTGTGTTTCTGTGTGTGCGTGTGTTCGTATGTGTGCGTGTGTGCGTGTGTGTGTCTCTCTGTGTGTGCGCGTGTGTGTCTGTGTGTGAGTGTGTCTGTGTGTGTGTGTCTCTGTGTATGTGTGTGTGTGTCTGTGTGTGTGTGTGTGTCTCTGTGTGTGTGTGTGTGTGTGTGTGTGTTTGTCAAAAGGCATCTCAATGTCATGTAGAGTAGGTGAGGTGACATTGTGACACGGTGATGACATTCACAGAGGAGACAACAGACAAGAACCGAGGGAGGTTTTCACACCCGCATGCAGTGTGTGTGTGTGTGTGTGTGTGTGTCCAGGTTGCCTTAAAAGCCAGGTTGCCTTAAAAAAAAAGGAGTGTGCAAATCCCTGTGGCGGTGTCAAGAAAGTGTGTGTGCAGGTGTTTGACTGAAAGCTTGTGTACTGAATGTGTGTGGCTGCATGCTCATGTCCATGCGTATGTGTAAGTAGAGAGAGAAAGCAGAGGGAGAGTGACAGAGTTCAAAACATGCACCGAGGTGCATAAATAACCTCCATTAATAGAGTGCACGAAGTGCCAGTCCCAGTTTAGGGCTGGCACATCAAGACAACACTGAGGAACATTAGATGTTGCTGTCAGGAATGATACTGTTGAAAAGAGAAAATACTTTTGAAACACAGAAAGAGCTTTCAACTAGCTTCAAAAAAACTGTGAACAACTTGAATATACAATATCAGTTACTTTCAGAAAGTGTACAGTGGGGCAAAAAAGTATTTAGTCAGCCACCAATTGTGCAAGTTCTCCAACTTAAAAAGATGAGAGAGGCCTGTAATTTTCATCATAGGTACACTTCAACTATGACAGACAAAATTAGGGAAAAAAAATCCAGAAAATCACATTGTAGGATTTTTTATGAATTTATTTGCAAATTATGGTGGAAAATAAGTATTTGGTCAATAACAAAAGTTTATCTCAATACTTTGTTATATACCCTTTGTTGGCAATGACAGAGGTCAAACGTTTTCTGTAAGTCTTCACAAGGTTTTCACACACTGTTGCTGGTATTTTGGCCCATTCCTCCATGCAGATCTCCTCTAGAGCAGTGATGTTTTGGGGCTGTCGCTGGGCAACACGGACTTTCAACTCCCTCCAAAGATTTTCTATGGGGTTGAGATCTGGAGACTGGCTAGGCCACTCCAGGACCTTGAAATGCTTCTTACTGAAGCCACTCCTTCGATTGCCGAGCGGTGTGTTTGGGATCATTGTCATGCTGAAAGACCCAGCCACGTTTCATCTTCAATGCCCTTGCTGATGGAAGGAGGTTTTCACTCAAAATCTCACAATACATGGCCCCATTCATTCTTTCCTTTACACGGATCAGTCGTCCTGGTCCCTTTGCAGAAAAACAGCCCCAAAGCATGATGTTTCCACCCCCATGCTTCACAGTAGGTATGGTGTTCTTTGGATGCAACTCAGCATTCTTTGTCCTCCAAACACGACGAGTTGAGTTTTTACCAAAAAGTTATATTTTGGTTTCATCTGACATTCTCCCAATCCTCATCTGGATCATCCAAATGCTCTCTAGCAAACTTTAGACGGGCCTGAACATGTACTGGCTTAAGCAGGGGGACACGTCTGGCACTGCAGGATTTGAGTCCCTGGCAGCATAGTGTGTTACTGATGGTAGGCTTTGTTACTTTGGTCCCAGCTCTCTGCAGGTCATTCACTAGGTCCCCCCGTGTGGTTCTGGGATTTTTGCTCACCGTTCTTGTGATCATTTTGACCCCACGGGGTGAGATCTTGCGTGGAGCCCCAGATCGAGGAAGATTATCAGTGGTCTTGTATGTCTTCCATTTCCTAATAATTGCTCCCACAGTTGATTTCTTCAAACCAAGCTGCTTACCTATTGCAGATTCAGTCTTCCCAACCTGGTGCAGGTCTACAATTTTGTTTCTGGTGTCCTTTGACAGCTCTTTGGTCTTGGCCATAGTGGAGTTTGGAGTGTGACTGTTTGAGGTTGTGGACAGGTGTCCTTTATACTGATAACAAGTTCAAACAGGTGCCATTAATACAGGTAACGAGTGGAGGACAGAGGAGCCTCTTAAAGAAGAAGTTACAGGTCTGTGAGAGCCAGAAATCTTGCATGTTTGTATGTGACCAAATACTTATTTTCCACCATAATTTGCAAATAAATTCATTAAAAATCCTAGAATGTGATTTTCTGGATTTTTTTTCCTAATTTTGTCTGTCATAGTTGAAGTGTACCTATGATGAAAATTACAGGCCTCTCTCATCTTTTTAAGTGAGAGAACTTGCACAATTGGTGGCTGACTAAATACTTTTTTTCCCCACTGTATATTATCACAACTGAAGCTAACGGAAAAGATAATGGAAATGATCATATCTAGCCAAGATAAGATAGATCCATTTAACAGTAGTTAATTAATATCATTAGATGTCCCATCATAGCTGTATAAAACATGGCCTGTGTTCACTAGATCAGCACTTTTACTCTGAGACGGTAACAGGCCCTGAGCTGAACAAGGACTGAGGAGTCAAGAGAGAGAGAGAGAGTGAGGGGGAGAGAGAGAGAGAGAGAGAGAGAGAGAGAGAGAGAGAGAGAGAGAGAGAGAGAGAGAGAGAGACAGAGACAGAAAGAGAGACAGACAGAGAGAGAGAGAGGCAGAGAGGCAGAGAGAGACCGACAGAGACATTCAATCTAAATGTGTCTTTGAGTTCAGGATAACAAAAAGAAACCTTGATTCAAAGCTCCATCTAGTACAAACCTCTATTCTCACACCCTTTCTCTCTCTCTCTCTCTCTCTCTCTCTCTCTCTCTCTCTCTCTCTCTCTCTCTCTCTCTCTCTCTCTCTCTCTCTCTCTCCTATCTCTCTCTCTCTCTTTCCAATAATGAAGATTTAAGTTTTTTATTTATTTATTTCGGACTGAGACACTGCCATAGAAACTGTATGTCAAGGCTGCAGACAGAATATCACCCAGTGTGTCATGGCTGCAGATATAATTTTACCCAGTATGTCACGGCTGCAGACAGAATATCACCCAGTATGTCACGGCTGCAGACAGAATATCACCCAGTAGGTCACAGCTGCAGACAGAATATATACATATTTTTCATTTTTTTATTTATTTCACTTTCATTTAACCTCTTCGGGCTAGGGGGTGTTCGGAAGTATGGAGAGCCTGACGTGCCCAAAGTAAACTGCCTGTTACTCAGGCCCAGAAGCTAGGATATGCATATAAGTATTGGATAGAATTGGATAGAAAACTGTTACGATAATGTCTGTGAGTATAACAGAACTGATATGGCAGACGAAAACCCGAGGAAAATCTATCCGGAAAATGTTTTTTTATGTCACAGTTTTTCCATTTACTTGCTATTCACTTTAGAGGGAATTAGCTCCCAGATTGCAGTTCTTATGGCTTCCACTAGATGTCAACACTCGTTAGACATGGTTTCAGGCCTGTTTTTTTTTTAAAATAACAAGAAATAGAAGTTCTGGCACTACTCTTTTGCGCGCGTGACTGTGTGCCCGCTCTTCGTTATTTTTCTTTTCTATTGAACAGGCTATTGTCCGGCTGAAATATTATTGTTTATTTACATATTAGGGTACCTGAGGATTGATTAGAACGTTTGTTGACATTTTTTTACTAAGTTTATCGGTTTATCGGGTGGATTACTGAACAAAACGCGCCAATATAAAGAGGGATATAAAGAGGGACTTTATTGAACAAAACAACCATTCTTTGTGTTCCTGGGACCCGTGGGATTGCAACCAGAGGAAGATTTTCAAAGGTAAGTGATTTATTTTATCGCTATATTTGATTTTGTAATGCCTGTGCTGGTTTGAAATATATTTATATGCAGGAAGTATGCGGGGCGCTGTCCTCAGATAATCAAATGCTATGCTTTCGCCATGAAGCCTATTGTTAATCGGACAACGCGGTTAGATTACCAAGATTCTAAGCTAAAGAATGATGTACAACACTTGTATTTTCATGAATGTTTAATATTACTATTTTTGTCATTTGAATTTGGCGCTCTGCATTTCACCGGATGTTGTCGTAGGTGGGACGCTAGAGTCCCACCAATCCCTAAGAACTGCAGACAGAATATCATCCAGTACGTCACGGCTGTGACAGAATATCATTCTGACATTTTACCTTACTATGAGCAGAATACTAATCATCCACAGCAGACACAGAGAGACTTTCCTTCCAAGAGCTCTTCTGATTTCGACATGAACACATACAGTATTTTTATTCATCCTTTATGTAACCATGAGTCCAATTCAGAATATGAATGTCTTTAATTCTGACAATTAGCTAGCTACAGTCTTTCATTCTGACGATTAGGCTAGCTACAGTCTTTAATTCGGACGATTAGGCTAGCTACAGTCTTTCATTCTGACCATTAGGCTAGCTACAGTCTTTCATTCTGACCATTAGGCTAGCTACAGTCTTTCATTCTGACCATTAGGCTAGCTACAGTCTTTCATTCTGACCATTAGGCTAGCTACAGTCTTTCATTCTGTCTATTAGGCTAGCTACAATCTTTCATTCTGACCATTAGGCTAGCTACAGACTTCCATTCTGACCATTAGGCTAGCTACAGTCTTTCATTCTGACCATTAGGCTAGCTACAGTCTTTCATTCTGACCATTAGGCTAGCTACAGTCTTTCATTCTGACCATTAGGCTAGCTACAGTCTTTCATTCTGACCATTAGGCTAGCTACAGTCTTTCATTCTGTCTATTAGGCTAGCTACAATCTTTCATTCTGACCATTAGGCTAGCTACAGACTTCCATTCTGACCATTAGGCTAGCTACAGTCTTTCATTCTGACCATTAGGCTAGCTACAGACTTCCATTCTGACCATTAGGCTAGCTACAGTCTTTCATTCTGACCATTAGGCTAGCTACAGTCTTTCATTCTGACCATTAGGCTAGCTACAGTCTTTCATTCTGACCATTAGGCTAGCTACAGTCTTTCATTCTGACCATTAGGCTAGCTACAGTCTTTCATTCTGACCATTAGGCTAGCTACAGTCTTCCATTCTGACCATTAGGCTAGCTACAGTCTTTCATTCTGACCATTAGGCTAGCTACAGTCTTTCATTCTGACCATTAGGCTAGCTACAGTCTTTCATTCTGACCATTAGGCTAGCTACAGTCTTCCATTCTGACCATTAGGCTAGCTACAGTCTTTCATTCTGACCATTAGGCTAGCTACAGTCTTTCATTCTGACCATTAGGCTAGCTACAGTCTTTCATTCTGACCATTAGGCTACAGTATGTCTAGACACATAAAATACAGCTCCGTCATTTGTGTTTATTCAGCATTTTACCTCGGTCCACCTACGCACTTCACTTAATATACGCATGTTAGCGTTTTACCTCGTGGATCTTTCTGGAGGAAGCTCTGCCCAGAAGGCAAAGATTATGTGATTAGCAATGGTGAGGGCGGAGCTTACATTTAAAACGAGCTGCATGCTCTGAGAGGACATTTGACCAGGGTTAGTGCCTAAACCCTAATCCTCCAGACGAGGTTAGTTAACACATTATTTCGCCACTATGGCCTATTTATTGCCTTACCTCTGTTATCCTACCTCATTTGCACACACTGTATATAGACTTTTTCTACTATATTATTGACTGTATGTTAGTTTATTGCATGTGTAACTATGTGTTGTTGTATGTGTCGAACTGCTGTGCTTTAACTTGGCCAGGTCGCAGTTGTAAATGAGAACTTGTTCTCAACTAGCCTACCTGGTTAAATAAAGGTGAAATAAATAAAATAAATAAAATAAAAAAACGAGCAATATACTCAATGCATTCTCAATGGGCGCTGATGAAGATTTGGTTTAAAGTGCATTACTGTGGCTTGAAAAATGATTAGTAGGAAAACATTTTGTTGAAGTTGCCAGATTGACTTTAGATGCAGTATAAAGTCAGCTAGCTAGCTAAGATTGAGGGGAGACCACCATATTTTAGCTAGCTAAGATGAGCTATTTTTGATGGCTAATAACAACTTTGCCAACTGTCTAAATGAAATTTAGGGCCAATGTAATGATTGCAAAGTTGTTTCCTACTAAATATTTGAATACTTTAACAATGTCATCGTACTTCCAAGCCATTATAGTGTAATTTAGACTAAACAGTCATTAGCCCCCATTCAGAAAGACTTGGCATTAACCATCAGTCAGACATCAATGTGGCTGCGGCGTCTGTAGAACGCTGATAACAATGGCAACAACACGACCAAGTGACGGAGGTGCAACCCAACCCCCGTTTAAAATACCAAACCATTTGGCGGGTTATGTTTCGGAGGACGCAAGACTCAACCTTCGCCTCCCAAGCCCATTGGGGAGTTACAGCGATGAGACAAGATCCTGAACACAGAACTACAATGGAACAACTCAGCAGAACTACAATGGAACACCTCTATAGAACTACAATGGAACATACAGTATAAACAGAACTACAATGGAACACCATAGATGCGGTAAAGTGGTCAATGGAACTCAACCCAAACATTGGAAAAGCCATGGAAAAGTGTGGGGAAAGATGCTGTGGGGAAAATATTCCGTATCTCCTAACTGCCTCCCAGCACAAAAATCCTACATTTAGGCTATTGTTTATTTGTTGTTGTTTTGGCTCTGTACTCCAGCACTTGAAATGATAAAATTACTATGAAAATAAAGTGAAGACTGCCAGCTTTAATTTGAGGGTATTTTCATCCATATCGGGTAAATAGTTTCGAAAGTATAGCACTTATATGTGTATAAAAGTAGTAAAAAGTTAAGTATTTGGTCCCATATTCATAGCACGCAATGACTACATCAAGCTTATGCCTCTACAAATATGTTGGATGCATTTGCTGTTTGTTTAGGTTGTGTTTCAGATTATTTTGTGCCCAATAGAAATGGTAAATAATAGAATGGTAAATAATGTTATTGTGGAGTCACTTTTATTGTAAATAAGTATAGAATATGTTTTCTAAGCACTTCTTATATTAATGTGGATGCTACCATGATTATGGATAATCCTGAATAAATTGTGAACAATGATGAGTGAGAAAGTTACAGACACACAAATATCATCTCCCCAAAAATGCTAACCTCCCCTGTTATTGTAGTGGTGAGAGGTTAGTATGCCTTGGAGGTATGATATAAAATGCTAACCTCCCCTGTTATTGTAGTGGTGAGAGGTTAGTATGTCTTGGAGGTATGATATAAAATGCTAACCTCCCCTGTTATTGTAGTGGTGAGAGGTTAGTATGTCTTGGAGGTATGATATAAAATGCTAATCTCCCCTGTTATTGTAGTGGTGAGAGGTTAGCATGTCTTGGGGGTATGATATAAAATGCTAACCTTCCCTGTTATTGTAATGGTGTGAGGTTAGCATGTCTTGGAGGTATGATATAAAATGCTAATCTCCCCTGTTATTGTAATGGTGTGAGGTTAGCATGTCTTGGGGGTATGATATAAAATGCTAATCTCCCCTGTTATTGTAATGGTGAGAGGTTAGCATGTCTTGGAGGTATGATATAAAATGCTAACCTTCCCTGTTATTGTAATGGTGTGAGGTTAGCATGTCTTGGAGGTATGATATAAAATGCTAATCTCCCCTGTTATTGTAATGGTGTGAGGTTAGCATGTCTTGGGGTATGATATAAAATGCTAATCTCCCCTGTTATTGTAATGGTGAGAGGTTAGCATGTCTTGGGGGTATGATATAAAATGCTAACCTTCCCTGTTATTGTAATGGTGTGAGGTTAGCATGTCTTGGAGGTATGATATAAAATGCTAACCTTCCCTGTTATTGTAATGGTGTGAGGTTAGCATGTCTTGGAGGTATGATATAAAATGCTAACCTTCCCTGTTATTGTAATGGTGAGAGGTTAGCATGTCTTGGAGGTATGATATAAAATGCTAACCTTCCCTGTTATTGTAATGGTGTGAGGTTAGCATGTCTTGGAGGTATGATATAAAATGCTAATCTCCCCTGTTATTGTAATGGTGTGAGGTTAGCATGTCTTGGGGGTATGATATAAAATGCTAACCTCCCCTGTTATTGTAATGGTGTGAGGTTAGCATGTCTTGGGGGTATGATATAAAATGCTAATCTCCCCTGTTATTGTAATGGTGTGAGGTTAGCATGTCTTGGGGGTATGATATAAAATGCTAACCTCCCCTGTTATTGTAATGGTGTGAGGTTAGCATGTCTTGGAGGTATGATATAAAATGCTAATCTCCCCTGTTATTGTAATGGTGTGAGGTTAGCATGTCTTGGAGGTATGATATAAAATGCTAACCTTCCCTGTTATTGTAATGGTGTGAGGTTAGCATGTCTTGGAGGTATGATATAAAATGCTAATCTCCCCTGTTATTGTAATGGTGTGAGGTTAGCATGTCTTGGGAGTATGATATAAAATGCTAACCTCCCTGTTATTGTAATGGTGTGAGGTTAGCATGTCTTGGAGAGTATGATATAAAATGCTAACCTCCCCTGTTATTGTAATGGTGAGAGGTTAGCATGTCTTGGTGGTATGATATAAAATGCTAACCTCCCTGTTATTGTAATGGTGTGAGGTTAGCATGTCTTGGGGTATGATATAAAATGCTAATCTCCCCTGTTATTGTAATGGTGTGAGGTTAGCATGTCTTGGGAGTATGATATAAAATGCTAACCTCCCTGTTATTGTAATGGTGTGAGGTTAGCATGTCTTGGGGTATGATATAAAATGCTAATCTCCCCTGTTATTGTAATGGTGTGAGGTTAGCATGTCTTGGGGGTATGATATAAAATGCTAACCTCCCCTGTTAATGTAATGGTGAGAGGTTAGCATGTCTTGGAGGTATGATATAAAATGCTAATCTCCCCTGTTATTGTAATGGTGTGAGGTTAGCATGTCTTGGAGGTATGATATAAAATGCTAATCTCCCCTGTTATTGTAATGGTGTGAGGTTAGCATGTCTTGGAGAGTATGATATAAAATGCTAACCTCCCCTGTTATTGTAATGGTGTGAGGTTAGCATCTCTTGGAGGTATGATATAAAATGCTAATCTCCCCTGTTATTGTAATGGTGTGAGGTTAGCATCTCTTGGAGGTATGATATAAAATGCTAACCTCCCCTGTTATTGTAATGGTGTGAGGTTAGCATCTCTTGGAGGTATGATATAAAATGCTAATCTCCCCTGTTATTGTAATGGTGTGAGGTTAGCATCTCTTGGAGGTATGATATAAAATGCTAACCTCCCCTGTTATTGTAATGGTGTGAGGTTAGCATCTCTTGGAGGTATCTGTAACTTTCTCACTCATCAGTTTTCAAAACAACAGTCATGTGACAGATGTAAAGAGTAGAAAATAATCTTGCTGCTGTTGATAATTGAAACAAAGTTGTTTTTCCTCTGCCTAGAAAATGCATAAATTAAAGAAAGTAAAAAAGGTATTCTATGTAATTCTATTCAAGTTAACAAAACGCCATGCACTCAGTAAATACGCATAGATACATATATATAAATATCCCTCTGACAGTGAGTTGTGAAGGCTTCCCTCTTCCATATGACAGCCAGACAGACTGCAGTACCACACAACACACAAAAGACCCTCTCCGGAGACTGACAATGTTATGATTATATATTCACTGTTAATTTGTTGAAGTCAGAAAATAAAGTAATGAATTGTACGGAGTCCAAATTAGGATTGCCTCAGAGTCACAAGGAGTTGGTGACTCTGACCTCTGAAGTTGTACTAATATGGACACCGTACATTTAACTATTTTCTGACTTCAAACCAGTAATCCATGTGTGACTGGCATCATCAACACAGGGGCCAAAAGTTAACCAAAAATATCCATCACACTCATTAGCCAATCGTAAAGAAGCCAATCGTAAATTAGCCAATCATAAAGAAGCCAATCTTAAATTAGCCAATCATAAAGAAGCCAATCATAATTGATATTCAATCTAGCACAGTTATAGAGTTCAGATGGTGTTCTGAGGGTAAATGGGAGAGTCAGCAGGCTAGATAGAGAGTGTTGTGTTGTGATCATGATACACTCGGCTGCTTTTCCTGTGAACAGGGACATTGTGAGGCAGTCTTTAATAAAGGCCTACTCTGTGATATTTACAGACACTTTGGGTAATTTAGCAGAGGCCACATAGCGTAGGCTAAATCTCTGCTGCTATCTAGTGTGTGTGTGTGTGTGTGTGTGTGTGTGTGTGTGTGTTTGTGCGTGTGTTTGGTGAGTGTGCATGTGTTTGTGTGTGCACTCGTGCGAGTGAGCATGTGTGCGTGTGTGTGTTTGTGCGTGTGCGTACGTGTGTGTGTGTGTGTGTGTGAGAGTGTGCATGCGCGTGCATGTGTTTCTGTGTGTGTGTGTTTCTGTGTGTATTTGCGTGTGTGTGCTTGTGTAAGTGTGCACGTGCATGTGTTTGTGTGGGTGTGTGTGTGTGTTTGTCTGTGCGCGCATGTGTTTGTGTGTGTGTGCGCGTGTGTTTGTGCAAGTGGGCACGTGTGCGTGCGTTTGTGCATGCGTGCACGTGTGTGTGTGTTTGTGCGTGTGTTTGTGTGCGTGTGTTTGTGTGTTTGTTTGTGTGTTTGTGAGTTTGTGTATGTGTGTGTGTGTTTGTGTGTATTTGTCTTGTGTGTTTGTTTGTGTGTGTTCGTGTGTGTGTGTGTGTGTGTGTGTTTGTGTGTGTGTGTGTGTGTGTGTGTGTGTGTGTGTGTGTGTGTGTGTGTGTGTCTGTGTGTGTTTCTGTGTGTGTGTGTGTTCTGTGTTTGTGTGTGTGTGTGTGTTTGTGTGTGCGCGTGTGTTTGTGTGTGCGCGTGTGTTTGTGTGTGTGTTCGCGGGTGTGTTTGTGTGTGTGTTTGTGTGTGTGTGTGTGTGTGTGTGTGTGTGTGTGTGTGTGTTTGTGTGTGCGCGTGTGTTTGTGTGTGTGTTTGTGCGTGTGTTTGTGTGTGTGTTTGTGCGTGTGTTTGTGTGTTTGTGTGTGTGTCTGTGTGTGTGTTTGTGTGCGTGTGTGTTTGTGTGTTTGTGTGTGTGTGTGTGTATGTTTGCATGTGCTTGCGTGTGTGTGTGTGTATGTTTGCGTGTGCTTGTGTGTGTGTGCTGTAGCCCTTCCTTCATCTTCAGTGCTGTCTGTTTCTTTCTGTTCTCTTGTGTAACTAAGTGTGAATTAGTCAAGATGATTGAATTGGTTTCAGAATTAGATTATGTTTGGTTCCACTGCATTAGACACAGTGTCAGTCTCCATAAGAGGCTGCTAACAATCATCAGCACATATATCCCTCTCTGCTGTGATTCAGAGTCTGAGTGAAACATATGACTAATGTAAAACAGAAACAATAACCAGGAACAAGGTTGGTGTGTAGTTGGGTATACAGCAGTAGGTAATAACAAGGACCTTTCCTAGCCAGGTGATATTTGTTTATGTGTCGTCACGTCCTACGCAACATTAATTTATTCTGACGTCAGATCAAAGAGATAAAAACCTCTCAACATTCAACATGTTCTAGACCGAATGTTCTAGACCGAATGTTCAAGACCGAATGTTCTAGACCGAATGTTCTAGACCGGATGTTCAAGACCGGATGTTCTAGACCGGATGTTCTTGACCGGATGTTCTAGACCAGATGTTCTAGACCGGATGTTCTAGACCGGACGTTCTTGAGCGGATGTTCTAGACCGGATGTTCTAGACCGGATGTTCTTGACCGGATGTTCTAGACCGAATTATCTTGACCGGATGTTCTAGACACACAGACACACAGACAGACAGCTAGACAGACAAAGAGACAGAGATACAGGTAGACAGACAGATAGACAGCTAGACAGACAGCTAGACAGACAGCTAGAGAGACAGACAAACAGACAGCTAAACAGACAGACAGCTAGACAGACAGCCAGACAGACATATAGACAGACAGAGAGACAGCAAGACAGACAGCTAGACAGACAGCAAGACAGAAAGCTAGACAGACAGACAGATAGACAGACAGAGAGACAACTAGACAGACAGCTAGACAGACAGAGAGACTGGAGCATACCATCAATAAAACATCTCATGTAACAGCAGGCTACAGCTTAAGAAATTGTAAAAGCAGACAAATCAATGACGTAATACATCCCTGGAGAGATGGCTACTGTACCCCATCCTGTATGGGTTAGGTAAAACATCCCGGGAGAGATGTCTCTCTCTCTCTCTCTCTCTCTCTCTCTCTCTCTCTCTCTCTCTCTCTCTCTCTCTCGCACTGTCTCTCTTTCTCTCTCTCCCTCTTCCTCAGCCTCCCTACAGACACCCACTAGCCTCCCCACCAGCTGACCATTACATTCATGTCCTAACGTACAGAGTAATTCCAGTCAGAGCAGTTAAACTATGTGATCCTAGAGGAAGAAGATATATCTCATTAATCTCCAGGTCTTTCCTGCTGCTTCCATTTTAAGCCACTCAAATGTTATCTCTCTCTCTCTCTCTCTCTCTCTCTCTCTCTCTCTCTCTCTCTCTCTCTCTCTCTCTCATTTCAAATTCAATTCAAGAGGCTTTATTGGCATGGGAAACATATGTTTACATTGCCAAAGCAAGTGAAATAGATAATAAACAAAAGGCAAATAAAAAATATCAAATGAACAGTAAACATTACACTCACAAATGTTCCAAAAGAATAAAGACATTCCAAATGTCATATTATGTCTATATACAATGTTGTAATGATGTGCAATACTTTACTGGTTGCCCATTTCTGTGTCAACAGGTCACAAATCTTGCTGCTGTGATGACACACTGCGGAATTTCACCCAGTAGATGTGGGAGTTTATCAAAATTGGGTTTGTTTTCGAATTCTTTGTGGATCTGTGTAATCTGAGGGAAATATGTGTCTTTAATATTGTCATACATTTGGCAGGAGGTTAGGAAGTGCAGCTCAGTTTCCACCTCATTTTGTAGGTCAGTGTGCACATAGCCTGTCATCTCTTGAGAGCCAGGTCTGCCTACAGTGGCCTCTCTCAATAGTGAGGTTATGCTCACTGAGTCTGTACATAGTTAAAGCTTTCCTTAAGTTTGGGTCAGTCACAGTGGTCAGATATTATGCCACTGTGTACTCTCTGTTTAGGGCCAAACAGCCATCTAGTTAGCTCTGTTTTTTTGTTAATTCTTTCCAATGTGTCAAATAATTATATTTTGGTTTTCTCATGATTTGGTTAGGTCTAATTGTGTTGCTGTCCTGGGGCTCTGTGGGGTCTGTTTGTGTTTGTGAACAGAGTCCCAGGACCAGCTTGCTTAGGGGACTCTTCTCCAGGTTCATCTCTTTGTAGTTAATGGCTTTGTTATGGAAGGTTGGGAAATTGGTTGTAGAATTTAACTTCACCGGCTCCAGCAGAAAAACTGACTGTTTTGGAGAGCCTGGCGTGCCCAAAGTAAAATGCCTCCCATTTAGGCCCAGAAAATGGGATATGCATATATTTAGTACCATTGGATAGGAAACACTCAGAATCTTCCGAAACTGTTAACCATTTGTCTGTGGGTCAATCAGAACGCATTTGGCAGGCAAAACCCTGAGGAATCTCTGTCCTGAAAAAAGTCATTTTGACACATTGCTCATTTTTGAGCCCCTCCCTATCCAAAATGACCATATATAGGCATGTGAACGCAGTGCACGTCGCTTCCTTATGATGTCATCAACCACGAGACGGTGATTTACTCCATCTTGGGGGAATTTCGGCCATTGATAAACAGCATGGAACGAGAGACCACGTTATGAAAACTCTTCAGAGTGCGCGTGCATGAGAAGGCGCGCTGTGCCTTATTTATCGTTTTTAGCGTTCAGTTTATATTCCGGCTGATTTATAATAGTACATATACGTAAAAGGGTTCCTAAGGATACATTTAAAACTATGTTTGATTGTTTTTGGACAAGTTTATAGGTATAATTTTAACGAGTCGGCGCCGAGTTTCAAAGGAGTAATGGAGGCTGTCGTTTCTGATTATAACGCATGAACCAAATGGAGGATTTATGGATAAAAGACGTTACTTTTTCTAACAAAAGAACCATGGATTGTCTTCGTTGGACACTTAGGAAGACCTCAGCAGAAGTTCTTCAACAGGTAATTACTTTGTTTTCGCTGTGAAATGTGTTATGTGTGTGCCATGATTGCTAATCGATACATGGCTATTGGAAAATATGTGAGGTGCTACCCTCAAACAAATGAATGTGCTGCTTTCGCCGTAAAGCCTTTTTGAAATCTGACAACGCTGTGATATTGCCTAGAAACAGAGCTTTTGATGAGTATGGAACACTTGTATATAGCTGGATGTTTAATAATTCAATTTTCGGATTTTAAATCTGGCGCTACAGGTTTGCGCTAGTAGTGTCGGGATGATCCCGCTAGCGACCCACTGGTATTTGAGTCGTTAACTTCTTAGGGAGCGGCAGCTGAGGTGTCGGTTTTGGAGAGTCTGGCGTGCCCAAAGTAAAAGGCCTGCCACTCAGGCCCAGAAACTAGGGTATACACATAATTAGTATTATTGGATAGGAAACACTCTGAAGTTTCTAAGAGTGTTAAAATATTGTCTGTGAGTATAACAGAACTGATATAGCAGGCGAAAACCCGAGGAATTTCTGTCCTGGAAAAAGTGTTTTTGACAAAGATAATCCAATTGATGTGTGTGTCTAGAAATGTATAGAGACTAGAACATGGTGGTACTATCTTGCAATATAAGATAGGGTATTTGAGAGAACAAAGGGATCTACAGAGAAGGGGCATTCCCCATCTCCAGGAAGGGAGGCACGGATAGGAACTGTCCAGATTGAATTATGTTGCAGAAAGTAAATAAGCCATGAATGTATACTGTGGGAAAGTACTGTTGCCTAGAGAGGGGGGTGGAGCCCATTTGTCTTCAACTTATAGCTTGTACAATATAAAAAGACTGTTCACACTTGGAGTTGAGAATTCTCATGAATAAACAACCTGACCTATTGCAGATTTGGGACTTTGTCTAATTCTTCTTTAACTAGAGCCTTACAACCTCTGGGAATTATTCAAAGCCTGATTGATAGTTTATGACAACAATTGAGAACACAATTATTGTGATACCTACAGTAATTGGTATGTAAAATTGTATGTTCCTTTTGATGGCATAGAAGTCCCTTCTTGCCTTCTCTATCAGATCGTTCACAGCTTTGTGAAAGTTACATGTTGTGCTGATGTTGAGGCTGAGGTATGTATAGTTTTTGGTGGGCAACGGTGTCTAGATTGCTGTCATAGTGTACAATGTCATCTCCTACAGTTGAAGTGGGAAGTTTACATACACCTTAGCCAAATACATTTAAACTTAGGATCACCACTTTATTTTAAGAATGTGAAATGTCAGAATAATAGTAGAGAGAATTATTTCTTTCAGCTTTTATTTCTTTCATCATATCCCCAGTGTGTCAGAAGTTTACATACACTCAACTAGTATTTGGTAGCATTGCCTTTAAATTGTTTAACTTGTGTCAAATGTTTCAGGTAGCTTCTCACAATAAGTTGGGTAAATTTTGGCCCATTCCTCCTGACAGAGCTGGTGTAACTAGTTTGTATGCCTCCTTGCTCGCACACGCTTTTTCAGTTCTGCCCACACATTTTCTATAGGATTGAGGTCAGGGCTTTGTGATGGCCACTCCAGTACCTTGACTTTGTTGTCCTTAAGCCATTATGCCACAACTTTGGAAGTATGCTTGGGGTCATTGTCCATTTGGAAGACCCATTTGAGAGCAAGCTTTAACTTCCTGACTGATGCCTTGAGATGTTGCTTCAATATATACACATCATTTTCCTTCCTCAGGATGCCATCTATTTTGTGAAGTGCACCAGACCCTCCTGCAGCAAAGCACCCCCCATAACATGATGCTGCCACCCCCGTGCTTCACAGTTGGGATGGTGTTCCTCGGCTTGCAAGCCTCCCCCTTTTTCCTCCAAACATAACAATGGTCATTAGCCCAAACAGTTCTATTTTTGCTTCATCAGACCAGAGGACATTTCCCCAAAAAGTGCAATCTTTGTCCCCATGTGCAGTTGCAAACCATAGTCTGTCTTTTTTATGGCAGTTTTGGAGCAGTGGCTTCTTCCTTGCAGAGCGGCCTTTCAGGTTATGTCGATATAGGACTCGTTTTACTGTGGATATAGATACTTTTGTACCTGTTTCCTCCAGCATCTTCACAAGGTCCTTTGCTGTTGTTCTGGGATTGATGTGCACTTTTCACACCAAAGCACATTAATCTCTAGGAGACAGAACGCGTCTCCTTCCTGAGCGGTATGACGGCTGCATGGTCCCATGGTGTTTATACTTGCGTATTATTGTTTGTACAGATGAACGTGGTACCTTCAGGCGCTTGGAAATTGCTCCCTAGGATGAACCAGACAATTTCTTTCTCAGGTCTTGGCTGATTTCTTTTGATTTTCCCATGATGTCAAGCAAAGAGGCACTGAGTTTGAAGGTAGGCCATGAAATACATCCACAGGTACACCTCAAATTGACTCAAATTATTTCAATTAGCCTATCAGAAGCTTCTAAAGCCATGACATCATTTTCTGGAATTTTCCAAGCTGTTTAAAGGCACAGTCAACTTAGTGCATGTAAACTTCTGACCCACTGGAATTGTGATACAGTCAATTATTAGTGAAATAATATGTCTGTAAACAATTACTTGTGTCATGCACAAATTAGATGTCCTAACCGACTCTACAATGGGATAGTTTGTTAACAAGAAATTTGTGGAATGGTTGTAAAACGAGTTTTAATGACTCCAACCTAAGTGTATGTAAACTTCCGACTTCAACTGTAACCATGAGAAAATAATCTCTCTCACCCACTATACTCCAGTCATCCAGGCGTCTCACCATATAATCATGAGAAAATGTATTGCGACCAGGGAGCACTGTGCGACTAGAGATAAAATCCCCCAGATAATAACTGTTGTAATGAATCCATGCACAGTATTGCCAACAAGGGTTTGCCACCAAGTACTAAGTCATGTTTTGCAGAGGGGTCAAATACTTATTTCCCTCATTAAAATGCAAATCAATTTATAAAATTTTTCACATGCGTTTTTCTGGATTTGTTTTGTTATTCTGTCTCTCACTGTTTAAATAAACCTACCATTAAAATTATAGACTGATCATTTCTTTGTCAGTGGGCAAACGTACAAAATCAGCAGGGGATCAAATACTTTTTTCCTTCACTGTACCACCACAGTCAGAGGCTGGCACTAAGACAGCATTGAATGAGCTGTATTCTGTCATAAGCAAACAAGAAAACGCTCACCCAGAGGTGGCACTCCTAGTAGCCAGGGACTTTAATGCAGGGAAACTTAAATCTGTTTGATCAAATTTCGATCAGCATGTTATATGTGCAACCAGAGGAAAAATAACTCTGGACCACCTATACTCCACACACATAGACACATACAAAGCTCTCCCTCGCCCTCCATTTGGCAAATCTGACCATAATTATATCCTCCTGATTCCTGCTTACAAGCAAAAATTAAAGCACCAGTAACTTGATCAATAAAAAAAGTGGTCAGATGAAGCTGCTAAGCTACAGGACTGTTTTGTTAGCACAGACTGGAATATGTTCTGGGATTCCTCCGATGGCATTGAGGAGTACACCACATCAGTCATTGGCTTTATCAATAAGTACATCGATGACGTCGTCCCCACAGTGACCGTACGTACATACCCCAACCAGAAGCCATGGATTACAGGCAGCATCCGCACTGAGCTAAAGGCTAGAGCTGCTGCTTTCAAGGTGCGGGACTCAAACCCGGAAGCTAATAAGAAATCCTGCTATGCCGTCCGACGAACAATCAAACAGGCAAAGCGTCAATACAGGACTAAGATCGAATTGTACTACACCGGCTCTGATGCTCATCGGATGTGGCAGGGCTTGCAAACCATTACAGACTACAAAGGGAAGCACAGCCGAGAGCTGCACAGTGACACGAGCCTACCAGACGAGCTAAACTACTTCTATGCTCGCTTCGAGGCAAATAACACTGAAACATGCATGAGAGCACCAGCTTCTCCGGAGGACTGTGTGATCATACTCTTCGCAGCCGATGTGAGTAAGACTATTAAACTGGTCAACATTCACAAGGCCGCATGGCCAGATGGATTACTAGGACGTGTACTGCGAGCATGCGCTGACCAACTGGCAAATGTCTTCACTGACATTTTCAACCTCTCCCTGTCCGAGTCTGTAATACCAATATGTTTTAAGCAGACCACCATAGTCCCTGTGCACATCAACACCATCATCCCAGAAACCCTAGACCCACTCCAATTTGCATACCGCCCCAACAGATCCACAGATGATGCAATCTCTATTGCACTCCACACTGCCCATTCCCACCTGGACAAAAGGAACACCTATGTGAGAATGCTATTCATTGACTGGCGTTCTTTAGACTAGTTAAGTATCCGGAGCATCAGCATTTCTGGGTTCGATTACAGGCTCAAAATGCCCAGAAACAAAGACGTTTCTTCTGAAACTCGTCAGTCTATTCTTGTTCTGAGAAATTAAGGCTACTCCATGCAAGAAATTGCCAAGAAACTGAAGATCTGGTACAACGCTGTGTCCTACTCACTTCACAGAACAGCGCAAACTGGCTCTAACCAGAATAGAAAGAGGAGTGGGAGGCCCCGGTGCACAACTGAGCAATAGGACAAGTACATTAGAGTGTCTAGTTTGAGAAACAGACGCCTCACAAATCCTCAACTGGCAGCTTCATTAAATAGTACCCGCAAAACACCAGTCTCAACGTCAACAGTGAAGAGGCAACTCCGGGATGCTGGCCTTCTAGGCAGAGTTCCACTGTCCAGTGTCTGTGTTCGTTTGCCCATCTTAATATTTTATTTTTATTGGCCATATGTATATGTATTTTTCTTTGCAACTCTACCTAGAAGTTGCATTACAACCTGTAATTTAATGTAATGGACATAGACAAAATAGTCTAAATTGGTGAAGTGAAATGAACAAAATTACTTGTTTCAAAAAACAAATAAAAAATTACAACGGAAAAGTGGTGTGTGCATATGTATTCACCCCCTTCACTATGAAGCCCCTAAATAAGATCTGGTGCAACCAATTACCTTCAGAAGTCACATAATTAGTTAAATAAAGTCCACCTGTGTGCAATCTAAGTGTCACATGATCTGTCACATGATCTCAGTATATATACACCTGTTCTGAAAGGCCCCAGAGTCTGCAACACCACTAAGTAAGGGGCACCACCAAGCAAACGGCACCATTAAGACCAAGGATCTCTACAAACAGGTCAGGTACAAAGTTGTGGAGAAGTACAGATCAGGGTTGGGTTATAAAAAAATATCAGAAACTTTGAATATCCCACGAAGCACCATTAAATCCATTATTAAAAACTAGAAAGAATATGGCACCACAACAAACCTGCCAAGAGAGGGCCACCCACCAAAATTCACAGACCAGGCAAGGAGGGTATTAATTAGAGGCAACAAAGAGACCAAAGATAACCCTGAAGGTGCTGCAAATCTCCACAGCGGAGATTGGAGTATCTGTCCATAGAGCCACTTTAAGCCGTACACTACACAGAGTTGGGCTTAAGGAAGAGTGGCCAGAAAAAAAGCCATTGCTTAAAGAAGAAAATAAGCAAAAACGTTTGGTGTTCACCAAAATGCATGTGGGAGACCCCCCAAACATATGGAAGAAGGAACTCTGGTTAGATGAGACTAAAATTGAGCTTTTTGGCCATCAAGGAAAACACTATGTCTGGTGCAAACCCAACACCTCTCATCACCCCGAGAATACAGCATCATGCTGTGGGGATGTTTTTCATCGACAGGGACTGGGAAACTGGTCAGAATTTCAGTCAGATTTGAGACTGGGACGGAGGTTCACTGTCCAGCAGGACAGTAACCCTACGCATACTGCTAAAGCAGCACTCAAGTGGTTTAAGGAGAAACATTTAAATGTCTTGGAATGGCCTAGTCAAAGCCGAGACCTCAATCCAATTCAGAATTTGTGGTATGACTTAAAGATTGCTGTACACCAGCGGAACCCATCCAACTTGAAGGAGCTGAGCAGTTTTGCCTTGAAGAATGGGCAAAAATCCCAGTGGCTAGATGTGCCAAGCTTATAGAGACATACCCCAAGAGACTTGCAGCTGTAATTGCTGCAAAAGGTGGCTCTACAAAGTATTGACTTTGGGGGGGTGAATAGTTATGCATGCTCAAGTTGTCTGTTTTTTTTTCTTATTTCTTGCTTGTTTCACAAACAAAAGTATTTTGCATCTTCAAAGTGGTAGGCATGTTGTGTAAATCAAATGATACAAACCCCTCCAACAATTTTTTTATTCCATGTTGTAAGGCAACAAAATAGGAAAAATGCCAAGGGGGGTGAATACTTCACAAGCCACTGTATATGACTGTTGTATATTATCTCCACTATATCGTCCATGTAAAAAGTCTGTTTGATCAGAATTAGCAATATCTGGTAAAACCTTTTTAATTCTACATTTCGCCAGGATTTTTGTATCAACACATTGAAGTGTAAGATGCCTCAAGTTTTTTTTTTCTTCAATAGACTGGATCTTTATACTTACAACCTGGGTCCTGTTTCAGTAATAGTGAAATCAGCTGAGTACCTTATTGTCTACCATTTCATAGGAGTAGATAGAACATGCCAATAGTGGATCTTTGAGTAGATCAAAAAATAATTGATATACCTCTACTGGTCATCCAGGAATCATATCATAGAACCGTGAAAAAAAGAACCATACAGCATTTTAGACTATGATATCAACATGTCTTCTTAACCCTGGATCTCCATAGTGACACGCCACACTCAAGTTGACACAAGTTAAGCTTTAGCGCAGCAGCACACCTCACGTTAGTAAATACAATAATATAATGTTATTACTACTCTGTTGTGAAATAGTGGGACATGATCCGAGTTGTTCCGTACTCACCACGTAAAGCTGCTTCCATAGCAAGGCCCATTCCTGCAGAGTGGAGGTCACCTCCGTCACTATGGGGTCTTCTACTGGTACCACTGTCTCATACTGCCTGTACACAGAGGTGAAAAATATATGTGTGAATAAGCATTCTTATTATCCGCACAGTAGAGCTCTGCTACCCGACCCGACCCCGACAGGCCCCGACATTATACATCGGGTTAGGGCCGGGTAGGGCCTGTTTTTTTAATCAATAACTAGTGTACGGGTAGGGCTCGGGTATCACTAAATTTATCACTAACAATTTGAAGCTGAGCCATTTGTTCATGCTCTGCTGCACAGTACAGTCATATCTGGGAAATTCTGGGACAAGGAGAGCTCTCCTTCAAGGAGTGAATGGGAGTCAATTCAGCGCTAGCTCAAAAACCCAACATTAGCATGTATTTCATCAACAACAAATACAATAATATATATATATTTCCCGAGATGTGAAATAATTATAATTGCTATCTGTAATATTGTATAGCTTTGGAATCGTGACTTAACACACTTTATAGGAAAATAAGCATGTTTCTTTGACTCATACCATGACATTGAGAAGAGATTGCGTGACGATTAGCCTAACAAACGCGTTACGCAGCATGAAAATGTGAATGTGATTGCTAGTTGGGGCATTATGCCTTCCTCTATTCATTGCCCAATGGGATACCTATCTCCTTCTTTCTCTACTGTCTCTGGCAGAGCAGCCAAAGGCGGAGCAGTTGCTATGGATACTCAGACTCAGAGCCGCCATGAGTAGAGTGCATGCAGAGCGAGTGTGTCATCTCTACTCCCACTCCCCCTCTCCGGCATCTGACGTCACCGGTTTACTAATCACTGGCTATGATAACCATCATTACGCGCACCTGTGCCTCATCATGAGACACACCTGGACTCCATCATTTCACTGATTACCTCCCCTATATCTGTCACTCCCTTAGTTACATTACCCAGGCAGTATTAGTTATGTGTTTCATGTCCAGATGCTACTCTTGTTTTGTATCGTTCCATATTTCTTGTATTATTAAACTCACGCCCTGTACCTGCCTCTCAACTCCCATCGTCTCCGATACAGAATACTGCCTCGCACAAATGGAAGCAACAGGCAATCAGGACATCTCCCAGACGAACGACAAACAGGGATACCTACTTTGTCAGCACCACGACCAGCTTGCGCAACTGGTGATGGCTATGGAGGAGGTCCTTCGTGTTCTTCAACGTCTCAAACATACCCGAGAGGCGTTGCCTTCAACAAGCAGAGGATACTCTACCACCAGTCGACCCAGTGAGCCAGAACACCAGTCTATTCAGCAGTCCCCCCAGGTCAGCGATGCCCGTTTGTCTCTCCCGGACAAATATGACGGAACCCCATCTAAATGCCGTGGCGTCCAACTCCAGTGCTCCCTCTATTTTACACACCAGATGGGAGCTTCCACCATTGAGAGGTCCAAGGTTGCCACGGTCAATTTCTCGGCAGACTGGCTTCGTATGAGGGGTTATGGCTGTGTTCAGAGGTATTTTCGATCATCCACCGGAGGGCAGAGAGGGGGGAGAGCGCCTATTCCAATTACGGCAGGATAACCTTCCGGACAGTGGCAGCATCCAGCGGATGGAATGAGCCGGGGCTCTGTACGCTATTCAGAAGATGACTGCGAGTGGAGGTCCAGACGGAACTGGCACTTCGAAACAACAACCTCTCTTTGGACGCACTCATCGCGATGGCCATCCATTTAGATAACCTACTTCGGGAGTGTCGGTACCCTCATCGCTTCTCCCTCTCCCTCAGTGACTACTCTGCATCAGAGCCAGAACCCATTGAGGTAAGGGTCACATGCCTCCCCGCGGCTGAGCTACGCAGACGGAAACAGCCGGGGCACTGTCCCTTTTGTGGTCAAGGGGGGAACCAGTTTCAACAGTGTCCGGTACATCCCAACTCGGGATCCACGGGAGCAGAGGGACGGTCACGTGATCTTCCACCTCCTGGGGCGGGTGTGAGTATCCCATCTTCATAATTTTCTGCTAAACTCTTTTTAGTGTTGATCACACTAGCTGTCTGTCCCTCATGTACTGTTTCTACAGTGTTGGTGGATTCCGGTGCCACGGGGAACTTTATTTATTATTCTCTGAACATCTCCTCATATCCGCTCTCCGGATATTCGTTTCCGCTTCAAGCCCTGATAATCGGCCACTATCACACACATCACCTCACCACTCATCCTCACCGTGGAGTTCAGGATGAGAATCACGGACAGGTCACCCGAATTCCGGAGGACCTGCTTTCCCGTCCTCTCTCGAGTTGTAGCCCCTGTGGTCTGGGATATAGATGTGGACATTTGCCAGGCTCTGGAGAGGGAACCCACACCCACTACCTGCCCCCCTGAGCGCATCTACGTTCCCACGGGGCTAAGGGATCGGCTGCTGACCTGTTCACACACAGCTGTCGTTGCCGGACATCCAGGGATCACCAGTACTATTAAAATCTCTATCCGAGAAGTATTGGTGGCCCACCTAGGTCCAGGACATTATTCGCTACGTCAACTCCTGTTCTGTGTGTGCCCAAACTAACCCCTCCGGCATGCACCAGCAGAAACTCCATCCCCCTTGCCTTAGCGTCTCTGGTCTCATCTATCCATTGATTTTGGCACTGATGTCCCCTCCTCTGACGGTTTCACCACCATTTTGGTGCTTGTGGATAGATGATCTATATCCTGTCGTTTTTTTTATCTCTCTCCCTGGTCTTCCTACCACTCTCCAGGTCGCTGAGGCACTGTTCCAGCAGGTCTTCCGGCATTATGGCCTTCCCAGAGGACATCGTCTCCGACCGTGGCCCCCAATTGACATCACGGGTATGGAGAGCCTTCATGGAGAAGCTCAGGGTCGCGGTCAGCCTCACTTACGGGTATATGCCTCAGTCTAACGGGCAGGTGGGAAGGATGAACCAGGAGCTGGGGAGGTTCCTGAGGAGCCACTGCCAGGACCGGCAGGGGGAGTGGGCCTGATTCCTTCTATCTCTGTCTTTGCATATACATGTATCTCTGTCTTTACATGTACCTGTATCTCTGTCTTTACATGTACCTGTATCTCTGTCTTTACATGTACCTGTATCTCTGTCTTTACATATACCTGTATCTCTGTCTTTACATGTACCTGTATCTCTGTCTTTACATGTACCTGTATCTCTGTCTTTACATGTACCTGTACCTCTGTCTTTACATATACCTGTATCTCTGTCTTTACATGTACCTGTATCTCTGTCTTTACATGTACCTGTATCTCTGTCTTTACATATACCTGTATCTTTTTTAATTTTAAAATTTCACCTTTATTTAACCAGGTAGGCAAGTTGAGAACAAGTTCTCATTCACAACTGCGACCTGGCCAAGAATAAAGCAAAGCAGTTCGACACATACAACAACACAGAGTTACACATTGGAGAAAACAAACATACAGTCAATAATACAGTAGAAAAAAAACGAATCTATATACAATGTGTGCAAATGAGGTAAGATAAGCAATAAAAAGGCAATAAATAGGCCATGGTGGCGAAGTAATTAAATATAGCAATTTAACACTGGAATGGTAGATGTGCAGTAGATGAATGTGTAAAGTAAAAATACTGGGGTGCAAAGGAGCAAGATAAATAAATTAATACGGTAGGGGATGAGGTAGTTGGTTGGGGTATTAACAGATGGGCTATGTACAGGTGCAGTGATCTGTGAGCTGCTCTGACAGGTGCTTAAAGCTAGTGAGGGAGATAAGTCTCCAGTTTCAGTCATTTTTGTAGTTCGTTCCAGTCTTTGGCAGCAGAGAACTGGAAGGAAAGGTGGCCAAAGGAGGAATTGGCATGGGGGTGACCAGTGAGATATACCTGCTGGAGCGCGTGCTACGGGTGGGTGCTGCTATGGTTACCAGTGAGGTGAGATAAGGCGGGGCTTTACCTAGCAGGGACTTGTGTCAGGGTCTTAGATTTATGTTTGGCCACTAGAGGTCCCCATTGCGTCTTTGCTTAGTTTTCAGTCTCTGTCATTAGGTCTTATTGTTGTCACCTGTGCCTTGTTCCCTGTTTGTGTATTTAAGTTACCCTTCTCCTGAGTTCTTTGCTGAGTGTTTCTATGCCATGACCGTGTCTAGGTCATTCCCATGCTGTGTCTCCTTTGGAGTGTCCTTATTCTACTTCGTGTACCTGGTAGGGTTCTTTTGTTTTGTTTTATCTACTTTTGTTATTTGACATGTTCTCACTGTTCTTTGAATCTTTTTCTAATTCCTTTTGGATTATCTTTGGACTTTTTGTTTTCTCTTTTTGGAACCTTTGTCATACCTTTTTTGGGAAGGGTTTTGGAGTTTATTTTTTGGTAACATCCTAGGAATGTTTGGATGTCCCTTATAATTTAATAAAAGATTTGAAGACATTTCCCAGGACTGACATCTGGATTTCTGCATTTTTGGGTTCACCTTTTTGACTGTTCATGTCTTCACTCTAGTCCTAACCCTGAGGCTTGACAACTTGTAGATGACCTGGTGCCAGTGGGTCTGGCGACAAGTATGTAGCCAGACCCACTGGACAGAGATACAGGTACATGTAAAGACAGAGATACAGGTATATGTAAAGACAGAGATACTGAGATACAGGTACATGTAAAGACAGAGATACAGGTATCTCAGTATCTCTGTCTTTACAGGTATCTCAGTATCTCTGTCTTTACATATACCTGTATCTCTGTCTTTACATGTACCTGTATCTCTGTGTGCATCCCAAATGGCACCGTAGTCCCTCTATAGGGCACTACCTTTGACCAGGGCTCTGCTAGTGCCCTATACACCCTCTATAGGGCACTACCTTTGACCAGGGCTCTGCTAGTGCCCTATACACCCTCTATAGGGCCCTACCTTGGACCAGGGTTCTGCTAGTGCCCTATAAAGGCAATAGAGTGGCATTTGGGATGCATCATATTCTTTCCATTTTCTCCCCACTGGCCCTCTAATGTCCTTTCTTTGTCTCCACTAATTATCTTTGCAAATACATTGATCTTTTCTGCTGTCCTGTTTTATCTATCTCTGTATAGATAAAGGTGTATTTCTGTAAGTTACATAATTCGGACTTTCAGTGTGTGTGTGTCTTTGTAACTTTATAGTTAACTTTTCTCACTATCGAGTAGCAATATGGTAAAAAAGTGAGGAGCAAAACATTTCCTCCTCTATTCTATTGTATTTTATTGTATTTTATAATGGTGGTGTTACATCCTAAAGACATCTAACATCAATCACCAGAGCACTGCTCCAATGTTAAATCTAATCTAGCCCAAAGATATGGATCGATCCAACGCACATTCACATACAGTCCCTATAGATCACTGAGTAAATAGATTATATATGAAGTATCTATACGTCAAGTACATTACAGCCCTGTCTAACGGTAAACTGAACTGACTAAAACTGTAGGGAGACAGTGGAGGAGAAGAGGAAGAGAGACAGAGGTATTTGGCTCCGTCTGAGATGTCCGGTAGGCTATAATATTTGGCTCCGTCTGAGATGTACGCTAGACTACAGTATTTGGCTCCGTCTGAGATGTACGCTAGACTCCAGTATTTGGCTCCATCTGAGATGTACGGTAGACTACAATATTTGGCTCCGTCTATGTACGGTAGGCTGCAGTATTTGGCTCTGTCTGAGATGTACGGTAGGCTGCAGTATTTGGCTCTGTCTGAGATGTACGGTAGGCTACAGTATTTGGCTCTGTCTGAGATGTACGGTAGGCTATAATATTTGGCTCCGTCTGAGATGTACGGTAGACTACAGTATTTGGCTCCGTTTCAGATGTACGGTAGGCTACAATATTTGGCTCCGTCTGAGATGTACGGTAGACTACAGTATTTGGCTCCGTTTCAGATGTACGGTAGGCTGCAGTATTTGGCTCTGTCTGAAACATGCTCTGATGTTCTGAAGTCTCTGGCTGTCTGACTGCAGTATAGGCAGACACCGGTTCGGGAAAAAATATATATATTTCCCATGAATATTTATGAGTAAACAGCACCTCCATCACTCAAACCCAGAGTAAGCCTGTATCCTAAATGGCACCATATTCCCTATATAGTGCTATACTTATTAACAGAACCCTATGGCCCCTGGTCAAAATAAGTGCACTAAATAGGGGATAGGGAACCATTTAGAACACAACCAAAGACAGAGAGAAATGAAGTCACTCCCATTGGGACCATGCTCCTGAGGACACACCTGTGAATATCAACACCAGGGACTACTGTCAGATAGGATAGACTGTTTTGGTTTACTGTTGGTTTAGCTTTAAAATTGTATTTCCCTGTTTCTCAGGTTAAGTTTAGTTTATTAGGGTCCCCATTAGCTACTGCACACGAGGCAGCTACTCTTCCTGGGGTCCACACAAAACATTCAAATACATGACAAAGTACAGAACCTTTATAGACAAGGACATTAAATTCTAAATAAAAAGAATATAAAGAATATGAGTGATATATTGGAAAGGCACCAACAGACAACAAAAATATGATTCTATTATTTTTTTTTACCTGTATCTCTGTCTTTACATATACCTGTATCTTTTTTAATTTTAAAATTTCACCTTTATTTAACCAGGTAGGCCAGTTGAGAACAAGTTCTCATTTACAACTGCGACCTGGCCAAGATAAAGCAAAACAGTGTGACAACAACACAGAGTTACACATAAACAAGCGTACAGTCAATAACACAATAGAAAAGTATATGTACAGTGTGTGCAAATGTAGAAGAGTAGGGAGGTAGGCAATAAAAAGTCCAAAGAGGTGAAATAATTATAATTTAGCATTAACACTAGAGTGATAAATGTGCAGATGATGATGTGCAAGTAGAGATACTGGGGTGTAAAAGAACAAGAGGGTAAGTAATACTATGGGGATGGGGTAGTTGGGTGTGCTATTTACAGATTGGCTGTGTACAGGTACAGTGATCGATAAACTGCTCTGACAGCTGATGCTTAGAGAGGGAGAAATAAGACTCCAGCTTCAGTGATTTAAAGCCTATTCATATATAGATATTAGTATTGTTATATCCAGTACAGTTCAATTAGATCTTTAGAAAGAGGAGACGCGCTGTGACACAATATGTGAAATTGAATAACCTGAATAACCTCTGGTGGCAGAGCATTCCATGATGACACTGTGTGTCTGGTGGGGTTGGAAGTGTATGCAAATAGATTATACAAGTGGTTAGAAGAGAAGTAGTCCATTTCTCCTCAACCCTCAACCATGAGACTATCATGAATGTTGTTGATGTTAGTTCTGTGTGTGCAGTTAAGGGCAAGGTGTGCTGCTCTGTTTTGAGTCAGCTGCAGCTTTGCTAGGTCTTTCTTTGCTGCACTTGACCATATTACCTCACAGTAATCAAGTTGAGACAAGATCAGAGGTTGAACAACTAGTATGGTTGATGTTTGTGTAAAAAAAAAAAAAAAAACAGAACATATTTTTCCTAAGGTGTTTATAAATGATGTGATACCCATTAGGGATGCTCGTTGATGCAACACATCCCTTCATACAGCACACATCAATCTCTTGACTATAGAAGTAAATATACTGTACAGTGCATTCAGAAAGTATTCAGACCCCTTGACTTTTTCCCTCTAATAAATCTACACACAAAAACCCATAATGAGAAAGCAAAAAAAAAGGTTTAGAAATGTTTGCAAATGTATGAAAAAAGACAAGTAAATGTGATATTTCAGTTAAGTATTCAGACCCTTTACTCAGTACTTTGTTGAAGCACCTTTGGCAGGGGTTACAGACTCAAGTCTTCTTGGGTATGACCCTACAAGCTTGGCACACCTGTATTTGGAGGTTTCTCCCATTCTTCTCTGCAGATTCTCTCAAGCTCTGTCAGGTTGGATGAGGAGCGTCGCTGCACAGCTATTTTCAGGTCTCTCCAAAGATATTTGATCGGGTTCAAGTCCGGGCTCTGGCTGGGCTACTCAAGGACATTCAGAGACTTGTCCTGAAGCCACTCCTGCATTGTTTTAGCAATGTGCTTAGGATCGTTGTCCTGTTGGAAGGACCCAGTCTGAAGTCCTGAGCGCTCTGGAGCAGGTTTTCTCCCAGTCCCTGCCTCGGAAAAACATCCCCACAGCATGATGCCGCCACCACTATGCTTCACCGTAGGGATGGTGCCAGGTTTCCTCCAGACATGACGCTTGGCATTCATGCCAAAGGGTTTGTCAGAGTGACCATCAGGTTCTTGGTCACCTCCCTGAGTGTCTTGGTGGTTCCAAACGTCTTCCACTTAAGAATGATGGAGGCCACTGTGTCCTTGAGAACCTTCAATCCTGCAGAAATGTTTTGGTACCCTTCCCCAGATCTGTGCCTCGTCACAATCCTGTCTTGGAGCTCTACGGACAATTCCGTCCACCTCATGGCTTAGTTTTTGCTCTGACATGCACTGTCAACTGTGTGGGATCTTATATAGACAGGTGTGTGCCTTTCCAAATCATGTGTAATCAATTGAATTTCCAAAGGTGGACTCCAATCAAGTTGTAAAAACACCTCAAGGTTGATAAATGGAAACAGGATGCACCTGAGCTCAATTTTGAGTCTGAATACTTGTGTAAATATTTCTGTTTTTTATTTTTAAGAAATTCTAAAAACCTTATTTTCACTTTGTCATTATCGGCTATTGTGTGTAGATTGATGGTCATTAAAAATATCTATTTTAGAATAAGGCTGTAACTAGTGATGCACCGATATGATATTTTTGGCCGATACCGATATCCAATATTTTCCTTGCCAAAAACACGATACCAATACTGATAACCGAGATTTAAAAATGTTGCAGCCTTTTAAGCATTCTAGTACAGTTAAATAGTTAACACGCACACATGGACGCAGCGGTCTAAGACACTGTATCTCAGTGCAAGAGGCGTCACTACAGTCCCTGGTTCAATTTCAGGCTGTATCACATCCGGCCGTGAATAGGGTGGCACACAATTGGCCCAGCGTCATCCGGATTTGGCCGGTGTAGGCCGTCACTGTAAATAAGAATTAGTTCTTAACTGACTTGCCTAGTTAAATAAAGGTTACACACACACACCACTGACCAAACATTTATTTTGTTGGCATTTACATATTTCTTTCACTTACTTGCTGTGCTCTTTCGTTGTTAATTTGTTCAGTCGTTTCATTCTCAACCAGGATTTCTAATACTACGGAACGCCGTTTGGGTCTTTGCGTGTCAAATAACAGTATATGACGTGTCAAATAAGCTTGTTGACCAATCAGGACCTGAACATGACTGCATGACCGTCACACAATAATTTAACACTTTCATAAATGTTTTACGGAGTTATTGCACATTGATTACACTATCACGCGTATTTCATATGTCATAACGATTCATCGATATGATGCTGGTAAAGTTGTCTCGCGCACCTACAGTGCTGGTCATAGCTAGCTAGATCATGGATGCAAACAATGTTCTTTCCTAAAAACATAGTAAAACGACATCTGTTTCAGTAGCTATAGTTAGCTAGCTAACTATATAGCTAGGTGTCATCATCTAAAATAACCATAATTTATAAGACAGCTGTTATTTGATTAATGGTGGTCGGACCCATCTATGTAAAGCTAGCCACAATAAGGATTAGCCACAATAATGGACTTTGCGGGTTAGCCTTAAAAATAAAAGTATGTCATTGACAGTGATGCAAATGAATGCAAATAGTAGAATTATGCCATAATTTAATAGATCACGCTGAACGAGGTTGGAATGCTGTTATATAAACTAAACAAAAGACAAACATTTGTTCATTTGACTAAAATCTGTTGAAATCACACTGGATGTCATATACTTTAGAATTGCATTGGGGGCATACTTATTTCACTGTACAGCCTTACCTATGGATGGTGGATCAATGACATGGGGTATCAGTCTACTCAGTGACACTCAGAGAACATTAGTATTGTAGCTCTTATTGCAAGCTCTTACTGTCAGTTAGCATCTTGCTGCCATCCTGCTGTATCCCAAATAAATGTTGTGATTTGATTTTGGTTTCCCAATAGATGACTGTAGTTTCCCTGTACTATGATGACAGAGTCCCAGTACAAATCGTATGATAACTGATAACTGGGCCCTGTGAACAAAGTGTTACTGGAGCTACAGATGGTGTATCTAATTTGATCACTGTATTTTCGCTGACAATTTTCCTGCACCACCTCATGGTTTCCATTAATTCACTTAAAACCCGCAGTTCTATTCCTCTCTCGCTCGCTCAAATGCACCAGACAGAATAAATATCAAAAATGTATCTGAAATGCAGTAAATGTTATATAGCTTAATAACACAAAATATATATTGGTCACCACTATGACATACAAGTATATCTGAAATGCAGCCGTAGGCTACACCTAAACCATAGCCTACTGTAGCCTATCAAAACTCATTTCCGTTAGAATAATCAAATCCTCCTTCTGCATGATTATTTTCCTCCTGAGACGAAACTGGTTAAACGTCTATCCTGTCTATCCTGACTGATCCAAGCACTTTCTGGGATGTTTCCCAGTACAGCATAGGACCTCCCTGTAGTATGCTGTGACATGGGCTCTAAGGCACTGCATCTAAGGCACTGCATCTCAGTGCTAGAGGCGTCACTACAGACACACTGGTTCGATTCCGGCTGTGATTGGGAGTCCCATAGGGCGGTGCGCAATTGTCCCAGCATCGTCCGGGTTTGGCCCGGGTAGGCCGTCATTGTAATTAAGAATTTGTTCTTAACTGACTTGCCTAGATAAATAAAAAATTAAGAATAAAAAAAAAACATAGCGTAAGAAGTGAGATAAGTTGTCTTGTCTTTCCTGACTGATGTTGCTGACTGTACCATGACTATGGTCCGGTACCATGGGTGTATTTTACCGTGCTGGATAACTGGAACACGTATATGACTGTAGTTTCCCAGTACCGTGCTGGGTAACTGGAACAACTAAATAACTGTAGTTTCCCAGTACCGTGCTGGGTAACTGGAACAACTAAATAACTGTAGTTTCCCAGTACCGTACTGGATAACTGGAACAAGTAAATGACTGTAGTTTCCCATTACCGTGCTGGATAACTGGAACACGTATATGACTGTAGTTTCCCATTACCGTGCTGGATAACTGGAACAAGTAAATAACTGTAGTTTCCCATTACCGTGCTGGATAACTGGAACACGTATATGACTGTAGTTTCCCATTACCGTGCTGGGTAACTGGAACAACTAAATAACTGTAGTTTCCCAGTACCGTGCTGGATAACTGGAACAACTAAATAACTGTAGTTTCCCAGTACCGTGCTGGGTAACTGGAACAACTAAATAACTGTAGTTTCCCAGTACCGTGCTGGGTAACTGGAACAACTAAATAACTGTAGTTTCCCAGTACCGTGCTGGATAACTGGAACAAGTAAATAACTGTAGTTTCCCAGTACCGTACTGGATAACTGGAACAAGTAAATGACTGTAGTTTCCCATTACCGTGCTGGATAACTGGAACACGTATATGACTGTAGTTTCCCATTACCGTGCTGGATAACTGGAACAAGTAAATAACTGTAGTTTCCCATTACCGTGCTGGATAACTGGAACACGTATATGACTGTAGTTTCCCATTACCGTGCTGGGTAACTGGAACAACTAAATAACTGTAGTTTCCCAGTACCGTGCTGGATAACTGGAACAAGTAAATAACTGTAGTTTCCCATTACCGTGCTGGATAACTGGAACACGTATATGACTGTAGTTTCCCATTACCGTGCTGGGTAACTGGAACAAGTATATGACTGTAGTTTCCCATTGCCGTACTGGGTAACTGGAACAACTAAATAACTGTAGTTTCCCAGTACCAAGCCGGTTACTGGACATAGTAAAACAAGTGTTGCCCTAAGAAGTGATAGAGATGATCTTGTCGGTCTTGACTGATGATTTCACTGAGGTGATTCTCAGTACATGACTGGCCTTTCCCAGTAGCCTGCCAGGTAACTGTTAACTGGACACTGTAAATCTAGAACTAGTTATAAATCAGAACCTCTGCAGTCAGACAGAGTAGAACACAGGGACAGCAAGAGGAATCAATCAGATAGGGAGGGATGGAGCGATGGAGGGAGGAGAGTGAGAGAGTGATGAAACGGAAGGGGAAAAGAGGAGTAATAACACCTCTCTCCTCCCTCGCATCCCTTTCTCCTCTCCTCCACCCCTCTCCTCCATCACTCTCTCCTTTCCTCCACCCCTCTCATCCATAACTCCTCTCCCATCCTCTTTCTCCTCCATCCCTCTCCCCTTTCTTCTCTTCACACCTCTCACCCTTTCCCTCTCCTTAACACCCTTTCCCTCTCCTTAACACCCTTTCCCTCTCCTTAACACCCTTTCCCTCTCCTTAACACCCCTTCCCTCTCCTTAACACCCCTTCCCTCTCCTTAACACCCTTTCCCTCTCCTTAACACCCTTTCCCTCTCCTTAACACCCTTTCCCTCTCCTTAACACCCTTTCCCTCTCCTTAACACCCTTTCCCTCTCCTTAACACCCTTTCCCTCTCCTTAACACCCTTTCCCTCTCCTTAACACCCTTTCCCTCTCCTTAACACCCTTTCTCTCTCCTTAACACCCTTTCCCTCTCCTTAACACCCCTTCTCTCTCCTTAACACCCTTTCCCTCTCCTTAACACCCTTTCCCTCTCCTTAACACCCTTTCCCTCTCCTTAACACCCCTTCTCTCTCCTTAACACCCCTTCTCTCTCCTTAACACCCCTTCTCTCTCCTTAACACCCCTTCTCTCTCCTTAACACCCCTTCTCTCTCCTTAACACCCCTTCTCTCTCCTTAACACCCCTTCTCTCTCCTTAACACCCCTTCTCTCTCCTTAACACCCCTTCTCTCTCCTTAACACCCCTTCTCTCTCCTTAACACCCTTTCCCTCTCCTTAACACCCTTTCCCTCTCCTTAACACCCCTTCCCTCTCCTTAACACCCTTTCCCTCTCCTTAACACCCTTTCCCTCTCCTTAACACCCCTTCTCTCTCTCCTGCTTCGTCTCCTCAGAGAAGGTCATTAGGTATAAGTCATGGAGGGATACTTACCCTCTGTTGGTTACGATGGCCTTCTTCAAGTGAATGTAGCTGGTCGGGAAGATTCCCTGAGAAAAGAAAGACCAGGGACTGCATTAGCTTTGACCATGGACTGTATTAGCTTTGACCATGGACTGTATTAGCTTTGACCATGGACTGTATTTGCTTTGACCATGGACTGTATTAGCTTTGACCATGGACTGTATTAGCTTTGACCATGGACTGTATTAGCTTTGACCATGGACTGTGTTAGCTTTGACCATGGACTGTGTTAGCTTCGACCATGGACTGTGTTAGCTTTGACCATAGACTGTATTAGCTAAGAGTGTCAATGTACAGCCTTCTACTACTGCTCAGATGGGGAGAGAGAGATGGGAGAGAGATAGAGAGGGAGAGAGTGGGATGGGAGAGAGTGGGATGGGAGAGAGAGGGAGAGAGAGGGAGAGATTGAGAGGGGAGAGAGGGGAGAGAGAGGATGAGAGAGGGGAGAGAGAGAGGGAGAGAGAGAGAGAGAGGATGAGAGAGGGGAGAGAGAGGATGAGAGAGAGGATGAGAGAGGATGAGGGAGGGAGAGAGAGAGAGGGGAGAGAGAGGGGGAGAGAGGGGAGAGAGAGGATGAGAGAGGGGAGAGAGAGGATGATAGAGAGGATGATAGAGAGGATGAGAGAGGGGAGAGAGAGGATGCGAGAGGATGAGAGAGGGAGAGAGAGAGGGATGAGAGAGGGATGAGAGAGGCATGAGAGAGGGGAGAGAGAGAGGGGAGAGAGAGGATGAGAGAGGGGAGAGGGCTACAGGCTACAGGGTTACAGAGGTTACAGGTTACAAGGTTACAGAGGCAGACTCCCTACCTTTTCACTATCACACCCATTTACAGAAAGTTATAATCTTGGTGGTTCGATCTCTGAATGCTGATTGGCTGATAGCCGTGGTATATCAGACCGTATACTGCCGGTATGACAAAACATTTATTTTTACTGCTCTAATTGTAACCAGTATATAATAGCAATAAGGCACCTCTGGGGTTTGTGGTATATTGGACATATACCACACCCTCTCGTGCCTTATTGCTTCTCTATGGGATGTGTGTTAAAACAGATTAACAAAATACAACCATTGCTATTGTAAAACATTACATTTGAACACATTTGAAATCATTCAGGCCAATACCAACTGACTCTTACTGAGCGCACACACACACAAAGAAGTTCAAGCAAAGGGAGTACAGTGCTGTTGCTATGTCATGTGCTATATTTACTATGTACAGTGCTGTTGCTATGTCATGTGCTATATTTAGTATGTACAGTGCTGTTGCTATGTCATGTGCTATATTTAGTATTTACAGTGCTGTTGCTATGTCATGTGCTATATTTAGTATGTTCAGGTGCTGTTGCTATGTCATGTTCTACATTTAGAATTTTCAGTGCTGTTGCTATGTCATGTGCTACAATTAGAATGTTCAGTGCTGTTGCTATGTCATGTGCTACATTTAGAATGTTCAGTGCTGTTGCTATGTCATGTGCTACATTTAGAATGTTCAATGCTGTTGCGATGTCATGTACTACATTTAGAATGTTCAGTGTTGTTGCTATGTCATGTGCTACATTTAGAATGTTCAGAACTGTTGCTATGTCATGTGCTACATTTAGAATGTTCAGTGCTGTTGCTATGTCATGTTCTACATTTAGAATGTTCAGTGCTGTTGCTATGTCATGTGTTAAATTTAGAATGTTCAGTGCTGTTGCTATGTCATGTTCTACATTTAGAATGTTCAGAACTGTTGCTATGTCATGTGCTACATTTAGAATGTTCAGTGCTGTTGCTATGTCATGTTCTACATTTAGAATATTCAGTTATGTTGCTATGTCATGCACTACACTTAGTTTGTTCAGTGATCAATAATTGTTACTTTTATTTAACCTTTATTTAACTAGGCAAGTCAGTTAAGAACAAATTCTTATTTACATTGACGGCCTACAGGGCTGCCAACGTTTGAAGAAAGCTTGGAGTGAGATTTGCTATGAGAATTTCTTTGCCCCCTGGCATAAACCCTAGATTGGGTTCTACCCCAGGAAAATGTTACTGTTGTAAAGCTAATTTCCTTCAATTCTTCCTTTAATTCTAATTCTACATATTTTGACATGGTTTAGGCCTATGATCAGGGTAACAAACTAAACACAAGGTCAGGTGTATTCAGGATGCTTTGAACATTAAATGTTTGACAAATGGGGAAAACAATTGGATGCAGGGATTGATCCGTATTCTCTGGTGGAAAGTTGTATGCAACACATGCCGGGGAGTGTTACCACTACACCAAGGCTCTGCAAAGGAAATACCAATATTAATGGCTGATGGCAGTGGGTAACCAAAATCATAGATTGCAGTCATCTTGTCCATAGACTGCTTTCAAGGTAAAGACAACAAACATTTAGTAATGTGGGTTAACTATCTCTTTAAAATAGGTCTGGATAAAATCCTACTTGCTCTCCAGGAGGTTTATGTTTTATTTAACCTTCATTCAACCTTCATTTAACCTTCCTTTAAACTTTATTTAACCTTCCTTTAAACTTTATTTAACCTTTATTTAACCTTTATTTAACTAGGCAAGTCAGTTAAGAACAAAACCCTCCCCTAACCCAGACAACGCTGAGCCAATTGTGTGCCGCCCTACGTGACTCCCGATCACGACCTGTTGTGATACAGCCCGAGATCAAACCAGGGTCTGTAGTGACGCCTCTAGCACTGAGATGCAGTGCTTTAGACCGCTGCGCCACTCGGGAGCCCCACATGAACTATGTTTCCCAAGCGATGGGTGTATGAAAATGTTCTTATGACAATAATTTTCTCAAAATCACCCAACCTTCAAGAAAAAATGTAATGAATCAATATTCAGGTGGTTTATGCCTACTAGTTGAAGATCCTTGACATCATCGTACTCTACATAGAGAAAATGTGATGTGTTTATGAGCTGTGAGTCCCCCTGCCAAGCATGTGCACAATACTAAAATGTCAATAAATTATTTTTGATTCCTGGAGCATTTAACACCCAATGCTTACTTGTATGATTCATTCAGAATTGTCCATGAATGGCTGCAAACTTCCCTAGCCTCATATCATTACATTTCAAATATGTGATTACTTGCCTGGTTAAATGTAATTAAATTACACTGGCAGAACTGGGAAGAAGGGTGGAATAATAAAATAAGTGTGGGGAATAACAGTAGTGTTGTACACTAATTAATATAACAAAATCTCCTGAAGACGAGAGGACATAAATCTGCACCCTACACACTAATCAAACAATTTTTATATGAATTATCCCTGCTCTAGAATCAAACTTACACTTTTGTTGTCACGCCCTGATCTGTTTCACCTGTCCTCGTTATTGTCTCCATGTCACGCCCTGGCCATAGAGAGCCGTCTAGGTTTCACTATGGTGTGTTGGGTCAGGGCGTGACTAGGTTATTCTAGGGAACTCTATGTTGTGTTTTGAGTTGGTTCCCAATTAGAGGCAGCTCGTTGTCGTTGCCTCTAATTGGGAATCCTATTTAAGTTGGTTCCCTTCCCCACCTACCTGGTGGGTTATTGTTTGTTTTTGAATGTGTTTAGTTAGTGCCAGCTACACACAGTTAGTGCCGATTGCTGTTCTTGCTTTCTTTGTTTCTTGCATTTGTAAGTTTCACTTCGTTAATTAAACATGTGGAACTACACCCGCGCTGCACTTTGGTCCAATCCTTCAAGCCATCGTGACACTCCACTCCCTCCAGGTGTCGCTTATTTTCCCCAGTGTATTTATCCCTGTGTTTCCTGTCTCTCTGGGCCAGTTCATCTTGTATGTTTCCAATTCAACCAGCGGTTTTCCCTGTTCTCCTGCTGTTTGCATTCTCCTTTTTCTAGTCCTCCCGGTTCTGAGCCTTGCTTGTTTCTGGACTTTGTACCTACCTGCCGTGACCACGAGCCTGTCTGCCACTCTGTACCTCCTGGACTCTGATCTGGTTTTGACCTTTTGCCTGTCCACGACCGTTCTCTTGCCTACCCCTTTCGGCTTAATAAACATTGTAAGACTCCAACCATCTGCCTCCTGTGTCTGCTTTTGGGTCTCGCCTTGATATTTGGGTTCCCAATCTGTTCGACACAATTGTTTTAATAGTTCCAAATCAGGTCACCCTACTGAAAAATAGGTATGAGGTCTCCCTACCAAACTTCCATGCTACATCATAGGTATAAGGTCGCTCTACTAAACAACCCTGCTAAAACAAGTCTGTCTGATGCCGTTTCGTTGTCACAGAAGAAAAACCAATCACCAAATGAGGGGACCAGGCTAATGCAAGTGTGGATTAAATGGACTTTAGTACATGCTGTCAAAAGGCTGTATTCTGCAATGGGGGCGGGAATAAGAGCAACCTAATGTGTTGAAAACGTTGCACAAGCGAACAGCGCTACCGTGACGCTATTTTTACTGTTTTATAAACTCAGCGGAGAACATTCTCGCTCTGCATTCAGCTCCACTCTAATCTTGATAAAACATGCATCCAATCCCCTTGATCCTTTACATAACTAGACCAATCATATGCTTCAATGTGCCGTGGTTCACAGTGCGGTGGCAAGACAGGACAATGATAGAGGTTCCACTCGTGATGTTAAATTGCAGGCGCATACGCTCCGATTTCAAAATGATTTGGAGCACAGTTGATAAGTTAACGCGCTGACTAGCCAATGGACTAAATAGAAAAATAAAATCTGTACTTTTCAATGGGTTAGATATAAGTGGTGTGGCGTGAGAGCGTGAGAAGAAGAGGGTCAAATGCATGTTCTCACGGGCTCTGTGATATAAGAGACAGTGGGATGATGGAATATGCTGCCTCTGCAGAATGTGAATGATTCTATCAAGGGATGTAGAGAGACTGCTCTCTCTCTCTCTCTCTCACACACACACACACACACACACACACACACACACACACACACCCCCCACCCCCCATCTTGTCTGAACTCCTTTCAGCCCTGCTGCATCCAGGAAGTGAAGCATTATGTAGTAACAGTGCATGTTGGGAAATCACTAGCCATCTGGATCTGTGCCCTCCGGCAATGCAGATCTGTGTGTGTGTGTGTGTGTGTGCCCTCCCTCTGTTGTATCACCAGTGTCATATCACTGCTTCTTGAAGGTTTGAAGCTGAGAATCATAACGTCACGGTATTATAGGCGCTCAGATGATGTTATGATCTAGATAAATAGATACGAGCCATAAAATATAGACCATACTTCTAGTGATGATAGGATGTGCCTATCAACAAACATAAATTCTAGGACATGCAATATTGGAAATGATCAATACCTTCAACTAACAATACTTATCCACTGTCCAGGAAAGAGCATTGATCAAGTAGGAAAAATTTGACAGCTGCATAAAGACAAACCCGGAGAGAGAGCGAGAGCGAGAGAGAGCGAGAGGCAACAGCTCCTGTGTGACCTGTTGCCACATGGGCAACCAGTGAAGAACAAACACCACTGTAAATACAACTCATATTTATTTATATTTATTTTCCCTGTATATAAACATAATATGACATTTGAAATGTCTTTATTCTTTTGGAACTTCTGTGAGTGTAATGTTTACTGTTATTAATTTGTATTATTTATTTCACTTTTGTTTATTATCTATTTCACTTGCTTTGGCAATGTTAACATATGTTTCCCATGCCAATAAAGACCTTGAATTGAATTGAAAAAGCTTCTTCTACTTTCCCCAATGCACAAGTGGTTATCTTCTCCCTGCTACCACGAAAAAGACTTCCACCCTGCTACCATAAAGCAGGTAAAACTCTCAGCTTCCCGGGAAGCAAGTTCAGGTAGTGAGTGTTTTAATAATTCCAACCTCATCCTGGAATATTCAAGGCCTGAGGTCATCTGCCTTTGGCCTAAAGAGCAGGAACCTGGACAACACCAAAGTAACCAGAAATACAGACATTGTCATCCTACAAGAACCATGGTATAGAGGAGATGGACCCATGGGCTCTCCCTCTAGGTTACAGAGAGCTGGTAGTCCCATCAACCAAACTACCAAGTGTGAAACACGGAAGGGACTCAGGGTGTATGCCAATTTGGTATAGAGCAGACCTAACTCACTCTATTAAATTAATCAAAACAAGCGCATTAAACATTTGGCTAGAAATTCAAAAGGAAATTAAATCAAAAGAGAAAAATGTCTACCTACGTATATACCCCACTAGAATCCCCTTAATGAAGACAGCTTCTCCATCCTGGGAGGGGAAATCAATCATTTCCAGGCCCAGGGACATGTACTAGTCTGTGGCGACCTAAATGCCAGAACCGGACAAGAACCTGACACTTTCCTTCCTCCATATGCCCCCCTAGACACAACTACGACAACATAACCAACAAAAACGGGTCACAACTCCTGCAGCTCTGTCGCATGCTGGGTAAGTACATAGTCAATGGTAGGCTTTGAGGGGTCTCCAACGGTAGGTACACCTATAATTCATCTCTTGGCGGTAGTACTGTAGACCACTTTATCACTGACCTCAACCCAGAGTCTCTCAAAGCGTTAACAGTCAGCCCACCGACACTCCTATCAGATCACAGCAAAATCCCAGTCTACTTGAACAGAGAAATCAATCACGAGGCATCAAAACCACAGGAACTGAATAATATAAAAAATGCTGTAGATGGAAGGAAAGAAGTGTGGAAATCTACCAAAAAACAATTAGGCAACGACAACTTCCTGGACAAAACGTTCTACTGTAATAGTGAAGGTGTAAACTTGGCAGTAGAAAACCTAAACAATATATTTGACCTTTCAGCTTCCATATCAAATTTTAAAAAATTAAGCAAGAAAATGTTAAAAAAAAATGACAAATGGTTTGATGAAGAATGCAAAAACCTAAGAAAGAAATTGAGGAACCTGTCCAACCAAAAACATAGAGACCCAGAAAACCTGAGTCTACGCCTTCACTATGGTGAATCACTAAAACAATACACAAATACCCTATGAAAAAGAAGGAACAGCACGGCTGAAATCAGCTCAATGTATTTGAAGAATCCATAGAATCTAAAAATCTCTAAACAAACAGCAACACGAATAGTTATCTATCCAAAACGGAGATGTATGGATAAAACACTTCTCCAATCGTTTTGGCTCTATAACAAGGAACAAACAGCAAAAACATCTACATGATCAAATAGAATCAACTAAGGTTCCTGTCTCCATACTTCAAAAAGGGTCCTGTTTCCAGACTGTAATAAGAGTCCTGTCTCCAGACTGCAATAAGGGTCCTGTCTCCAGACTGCAATAAGGGTCCTGTCTCCAGACTGCAATAAGGGTCCTGTCTCCAGACTGCAATAAGGGTCCTGTCTCCATACTTCAATAAGGGTCCTGTCTCCAGACTGCAATAAGGGTCCAGTCTCCAGACTGCAATAAGGGTCCTGTCTCCAGACTGAAAGCTTGCAGAGTCATGACGTGACAATATGATATTCAACACGGTCATTTCAGATGGCAACAAGTTAAGAGTGATGACACACGGTCATTTCAGATGGGGACAAGTTAAGAGTGATGACACACGGTCATTTCAGATGGCGACAAGTTAAGAGTGATGACACACCATCATTTCAGATGGAGACAAGTTAAGAGTGATGACACACCATCATTTCAGATGGAGACAAGTTAAGAGTGATGAAAGGAATGGGGAGGGAGAGAGAGAAGAGGAGAGTAGTGGAGAGGAGAGGAGAAGAGGGATTGGAATGTGAGCAGGACGGGATGTATATGTGTGTGTGTGTGTGTGTGTGTGTGTGTGTGTGTGTGTGTGTGTGTGTGTGTGTGTGTGTGTGTGTGTGTGTGTGTGTGTGTGTGTGTGTGTGTGTGTGTGTGTGAGAGAGAGAGGAGAGGAGAGGAGGGGAGGGCAGGGGAGGGCAGAGGAGAGGAGGGATTGTAATGTGAGCAGAATAGGATGTGTGTGTGTTTGTGCGTGTCCCAAATACGGCAGATATTGTTGGAAGTGGGATGCTCATTTGACGGCAACATGGAGCAGGCCTTTGCCAACAAGCTGCTTAAATACCAGCCCCTCGTGGCACGCTGGGACAGCCTGGGATAGAGGTGCTAGCTGGTGGCGCTGATATTCGCCAGTCTCTGTCACGTACACAGGATTGCAGTGCTTTGCCTCCAGATTGAGGGCCTGACAAAAAGTAGGGCAACGCTGTTGACTAGGTAGTGCTCTGTTTCAGCTGTCGTGGGCAGCCTGGCTGTTTGGATAAGGAGGTGCTTTCTGTACCCTTGAGTGCCATGCATAAAGAAACCTTTAAAATGTTTGGATCCTTTATTGTAAATTTGATTGTTGGAATCAAATAAAGTATTTAAAATGTGTGTGTGTGTGTCAGTGGCGGTCGGGTGCCGTTTAAGATTAGGGAGGATGATAATTTTTTTCATGAGCATGGCCTTATTTCTATTACAACATACTGGATGACTGTCATTCATATTCCATTCACCCAGTTCAATTTAACATTGATAGGTTTAGGCTAGTCAACATAGCTAATAGTAAACCCGCTACAATCATGCAGTACAGTTTACAGTCAGAAAGCAGTTTAGCAGTTACACCGGCATGCCCTGGTGGCAATAAATTTGTAAAACCAAAAGCTTGCCTTGACTTGGAAGAGTTCCAGTGTTGGATAGTCATAGCCAGCTAGCTAACGTAGCATCCCTCCGGGTGTTTGAGTAGGCTAAACTAGCTAGCTGTATTTGCCTGCTAAGTAAGTGAAAGCAAATATCTCTTTCTCTCTCTCTCTCGGTCTCTTGTTTCTCCTTCATATTTGAAGAAATGAATTTGTTCAAAACTGTTCAACTATTGTCTTTCTCTCTCTTTGAATCAACTATCACCACAGTGCAGTGCTAGCTAGCTGTAGCTTGTGCTTTCAGTACTAGATTCCTTCGCTGATCCTTTGATTGGGTGGACAACATGCCAGTTCATGCTGCAAGAGCTCTGATAGGTTGGAGGATGTCTTCCGGAAGTTGTCAACATTAATGTGTAAGTCTATGGAAGGGGGTGAGAACCATGAGTCTCCTAGGTTTTGTATTGAAGTCAATGTACCCAGAGGAGGACGGAGGCTAGCTGTACAGAGTGCTTTTGAGGCTAATATATACCTTCATTGCAAAACAGTGTGTTTTAATCAATTATGTGGTGACATTAATATATTTAGTATAATCTAAAAAGGATAACTTTTTAAATGTTTCACTATTACTTTTATTTTTTTATTCACTGAGGAGGATGATCCTCCCCTTCACTGGTGTGTGTGTGTGTGTGTGTGTGTGTGTGTGTGTGTGTGTGTGTGTGTGTGTGTGTGTGTGTGTGTGTGTGTGTGTGTGTGTGTGTGTGTGTGTGCGTGTGTGTGTGTATCTTTCAGGCGGTCTGCAGTGCTATTCATCTCTCTGAGCAACACTGCATGTCCTCACGGTACAGCACCCCAGCCAGGGTGAGCCACCATGGAGAATCCCTAGAACAATCCCATTGCCATGCTCTCTGGAGACACAAACACACACACACACACACCGAAAAGAAATACTTCTGCTTGTTTCTTTGGTACATAATGGGGAAGGAAGCTTTATGTTCCAGGTAACTAGCCTGAGGGTTGGAGGGACACTGACCTGTGACAAACTGCCTTTTTAAAAGATAGCCATGCCCCACCTAGATAGAGAGGCAATTCTGCTTGAAGGGCTCAGACACTAGTCCAGTAAAAGGATGACTTGGGGAGGGGAAAAAAGAGGAGAGGAGGGGAGGGGAGAAAAGAGGAGAGGAGAGGAGAGGAGAGGAGAGGAGGAAGAGGGGAGGAGAGGAGAGGAGAGGAGGAGAGGAGGAGAGGAGAGGAGAAGGAGAGGAGAGGAGAGGAGGAAGAGGGGAGGAGAGGAGAAGGAGAGGAGAGGAGAGGAGGAAGAGGGGAGGAGAGGAGAGGAGGAGGGGAGGAGAGGAGGAGAGGAGAGGAGAGGAGGAAGAGGAAGAGGAAGAGGAAGAGGAAGAGGGGAGGAAAGGAGAGGAGAGGAGAGGAGGAAGAGGGGAGGAGAGGAGAGGAGAGGAGGAAGAGGAGAGGAGGAAGAGGAGAGGAGAGGAAGAGGGGAGGAGATGAAGAGGGGAGGAGAGGAGAGGAGAGGAGGAAGAGGGGAGGAGAGAAGAGGAGAGGAGGAGAGGAGGGGCGGAGAGGAGAGGAGAGGAGGAGAGGAGAGGAGAGGAGAGAGAAGAGGGGAGGAGAGGGAGAGGAGAGGAGAGGAGGAGGAGAGGAGGAGAGGAGGAGAGAGGAGAGAGGAGAGGAGAGGAGAGAGGAGAGGAGAGGAGAGGAGAGGAGAGGAGAGGAGAGGAGAGGAGAGGAGAGGAGGGGAGGGGAGGGGAGGAGAGGAGAGGAGAGGATAAATTTACCCGACAGCTATTTATTCCCTTCATTATTCAACAGAATAACAACTCCTATTCGATTAGAGTATAAACATGCTAAAGATGTTTTGATTTCTTTAGCAGAGCAAATTGTTCAACCTCATCATTCATAACACTGCATACATTGAATCTACACTAGACTGTAGCATTCACAGTAGCTCTTTTCTCCATGACCAAACAAAATCACAGATTGTGACAGCCAACTCCAGTACAGACTCACTTCACAGGAAAAGTCTCTCAGTTTTCAGAATATGCCGTGAGCTTTCAGAATATGCCGTGAGCTTTCAGAATATGCCATGTGTGTGGGCATGTGGCCTGGGTATTTGTAAAGCACTTTGTGACAACTGCTGATGTAAAAAGGGCTTTATGAAATATATTTGATTGATTGATTTGATGTGGGCAGTAGTTTGTAAACAAAGACATTGCATAAACATTGCAATGCCAGATTTGATTGAATTCCAGCCTGAGATCTGTGCACCCTGTAGTTTTGATTGAAACCAGCCTCTCTCACGCCCTACAGTATTACTGAAACGTATTAAAACCAGCCTCTCTCACGCCCTACAGTATTACTGAAACGTGTTAAAACTAGCCTCTCTCACGCCCTACAGTATTACTGAAACGTATTAAAACCAGCCTCTCTCACACCCTACAGTATTACTGAAACGTATTAAAACCAGCCTCTCTCACGCCCTACAGTATTACTGAAACGTATTAAAACCAGCCTCTCTCACGCCCTACAGTATTACTGAAATGTATTAAAACCAGCCTCTCTCACGCCCTACAGTATTACTGAAACGTATTAAAACCAGCCTCTCTCACGCCCTACAGTATTTCTGAAACGTGTTAAAACCAGCCTCTCTCACGCCCTACAGTACTACTGAAACGTATTAAAACCAGCCTCTCCACGCCCTACAGTATTACTGAAACATATTAAAACCAGCCTCTCTCACGCCCTACAGTATTACTGAAACGTATTAAAACCAGCCTCTCTCACGCCCTACAGTATTACTGAAACGTTTTAAAACCAGCCTCTCTCACGCCCTACAGTATTACTACAGTATTTTTTGTCACATTCTTCAGAAATCCAGAGCAATTACCAGAAAGCAGTAGAAACATCTTGTGAGCACCTTTATAAGGAATGAAGTGAATATCTGAAGTTCAGCATCAGGTAAGGGTTCGGAGTAAATTGATAGGAACTCTAATGAGGATATACTGTAGATTAGCTCAGGTAGATGATTAGCTAAATAGTTCTAGACTTTAGAGAGTATTAAGGACAGTAACACTGATGGGTGAATGAGCGGGCATGGTAGACTAACAATAGAAACGTGTAGACGGATGGCAAGTAAGCATGAGAGAGGTTCAGTAAGTATGAGAGACGTTCAGTAAGTATGAGCTGGCTCAGTAAGTATGAGCTGGTTCAGTAAGTATGAGATGGTTCAGTAAGTATAGGCTGGTTCAGTAAGTATGAGCTGGTTCAGTAAGTATAGGCTGGTTCAGTAAGTATGGGCTGGTTCAGTAAGTATAAGAGAGGTTCAATAAGTATGAAAGCGGTTCAGTAAGTATGAGAGGGGTTCAGTAAGTATGAGAGGGGCTCAGTAAGTATGAGAGGGGTTCAGTAAGTATAGGCTGGTTCAGTAAGTATGAGCTGGTTCAGTAAGTATAAGAGAGGTTCAATAAGTATGAAAGCGGTTCAGTAAGTATGAGAGGGGTTCAGTAAGTATGAGAGGGGTTCAGTAAGTATGAGATGGGTTCAGTAAGTATGAAAGTGGTTCAGTAAGTATGACAGGGGTTCAGTAAGTATGAGAGGGGTTCAGTAAGTATGAAAGCGGTTCAGTAAGTATGAGAGGGGTTCAGTAAGTATGAGAGGGGTTCAGTAAGTATGAAAGCGGTTCAGTAAGTATGAGAGGGGTTCAGTAAGTATGAGAGGGGTTCAGTAAGTATGAGTGGGGTTCAGTAAGTATGAGAGGGGTTCAGTAAGTATGAGTGAGGTTCAGAAATATGAGGGGGGTTCAGAACAACTTTCGAAAAAAAGGAGAGGACTCTTATAAGGAGCAAGATTAGTTAGATTAAGGAGCCTGTAGTTTTACCGTGGATTAAGTAGGGTGGATGAGTGAGCATGGCGGACTCAGTGGAAACCACCAAAGGGGTAGGTATAGTCGCTCTGTAAGTTGCTCTGGATAAGAGCGTCTGCTAAATGACTGAAATTATTTTTTTTAATTATACAGTTGAAGTCGGAAGTTTACATACACTTAGGTTGGACTCATTAAAACTCGTTTTTCAACCACTCCACACATGTCTTGTTAACAAACTATAGTTTTGGCAAGTCGGGTTAAGACATCTACTTTGTGCATGACACAAGTCATTTTTCCAACAATTGTTTACAGACAGATTATTTCACTTATAATTCACTGTATCACAATTCCAGTGGGTCAGAGGTTTGCATACACTAAGTTGACGTCTTGGCTTTAGAAGCTTCTGATAGGTTAATTAACATCATTTGAGTCAATTGGAGGTGTACCTGTGGATGTATTGCAAGGCCTTCAAACTCAGTGCCTCTTTGCTTGACATAATGGGAAAATCAAAAAGAATATCTGCCAAGACCTCAGAAAAAAAATTGTTTTTTCCAAACGCATGAAGGTACCATGTTCATCTGTACAAACAATAGTACACAAGTATAAACACTATGGGACCATGCAGCCGTCATACCGCTCAGGAAGGAGACGCGTTCTGTCTCCTAGAGATGATCGTACTTTGGTGCGAAAAGTGCAAATCAATCCCAGAACAACAGCAAAGGACCTTGTGAAGATGCTGGAGGAAACAGGTACAAACGTATCTATGTCCACAGTAAAACGAGTCCTATATCAACATAACCTGAAAGGCCGGTCAGCAAGGAAGAAGCCACTGCTCCTAAACTGCCATAAAAAAAGAGTACGGTTTGCAACTGCACATGGGGACAAAGAAGTACCCTTTGGAGAAATGTCCTCTGGCCTGATAAAACAAAAATATAACTGTTTGGCCAAAATGACGATTGTTATTTCTGGAGGAAAAAGGGGGAGTTTTGCAAGCTAATGAACACCATCCCAACCGTGAAGCACGGGGGTGGCAGCATCATGTTGTAGGGGTGCTTTGCTGAAGGAGGGACTGGTGCACATATCACAAAATAGATGGCATCATGATTAAGGACAATTTTGTGGATATATTGAAGCAACATGTCAAGACATCAGTCAGGAAGTTAAAGCTTGGTTGCAAATGACCTCAAGCATACTTCCAAAGTTGAGGCAAAATGGCTTAAGTCAAGATATTGGAGTGGTACCAATACAGTAGGTAGCTGAGGTATAGAAGGTGCTGTCCTGGCCTGTAGGTACTAATACAGTAGCTAGCTGAGGTATAGAAGGTGCTGTCCTGGTCTGTAGGTACTAATACAGTAGGTAGCTGAGGTATAGAAGGTACTGTCCTGGCCTGTAGGTACTAATACAGTAGGAAGCTGAGGTATAGAAGGTACTGTCCTGGCCTGTAGGTACTAATACAGTAGGTAGCTGAGGTATAGAAGGTACTGTCCTGGCCTGTAGGTACTAATACAGTAGGAAGCTGAGGTATAGAAGGTACTGTCCTGGCCTGTAGGTACTAATACAGTAGGAAGCTGAGGTATAGAAGGTACTGTCCTGGTCTGTAGGTACTAATACAGTAGGAAGCTGAGGTATAGAAGGTACTGTCTTGGTCTGTAGGTGCTAATACAGTAGGTAGCTGAGGTATAGAAGGTGCTGTCCTGGCCTGTAGGTAATAATACAGTAGGAAGCTGAGGTATAGAAGGTAATGTCATGACCTGTAGGTACTAACACAGTAGGTAGCTGAGTTATAGAAGGTACTGTCCTGGCCTGTAGGTACTAATACAGTAGGACGCTGAGGTATAGAAGGTACTGTCCTGGTCTGTAGGTAATAATACAGTAGGTAGCTGAGGTATAGAAGGTGCTGTCCTGGCCTGTAAGTACTAATACAGTAGGAAGCTGAGGTATAGAAGGTACTGTCCTGGTCTGTAGGTACTAATACAGTAGGACGCTGAGGTATAGAAGGTACTGTCCTGGCCTGTAGGTGCTAATACAGTAGGACGCTGAGGTATAGAAGGTACTGTCCTGGCCTGTAGGTGCTAATACAGTAGGTCGCTGAGGTATAGAAGGTACTGTCCTGGCCTGTAGGTGCTAATACAGTAGGTCGCTGAGGTATAGAAGGTACTGTCCTGGTCTGTAGGTACTAATACAGTAGGTAGCTGAGGTATAGAAGGTACTGTCCTGGCCTGTAGGTACTAATACAGTAGGAAGCTGAGGTATAGAAGGTACTGTCCTGGCCTGTAGGTAATAATACAGTAGGAAGCTGAGGTATAGAAGGTACTGTCCTGGCCTGTAGGTACTAATACAGTAGGAAGCTGAGGTATAGAAGGTACTGTCCTGGCCTGTAGGTAATAATACAGTAGGAAGCTGAGGTATAGAAGGTACTGTCCTGGCCTGTAGGTAATAATACAGTAGGAAGCTGAGGTATAGAAGGTGCTGTCCTGGCCTGTAGGTACTAATACAGTAGGAAGCTGAGGTATAGAAGGTACTGTCCTGGCCTGTAGGTACTAATACAGTAGGAAGCTGAGGTATAGAAGGTACTGTCCTGGCCTGTAGGTACTAATACAGTAGGAAGCTGAGGTATAGAAGGTACTGTCCTGGCCTGTAGGTACTAATACAGTAGGTAGCTGAGGTATAGAAGGTACTGTCCTGGCCTGTAGGTACTAATACAGTAGGAAGCTGAGGTATAGAAGGTACTGTCCTGTAGATACCAGCACAGTAGGTAGCCCCCGCACATTGACTCCGTACTGGTACCCCCTGTATATAACCTCGCTAAAGTTATTTTATTGTTGCTCCTACATCATTTTATATTTTTCTGTTTTTATTTCTTTATTGTTTACTTCAGTTTATTTTAGTAAATACTTTCTTTTAAGAACAACACTTTTGTTCTTAAAATTGCATTATTGGTTAAGGGCTTGTAAGTAAGCTTTTCACCGTTCACCTGTTGTATTCGGTGCATGCGATTTGATTTGATTTTTATTTGAATTATATTAGGCAGCTGACTTGGCCTGTAGGTACCGTAAGCACAGAGGGAAGCTGAATAATTATGTGCCCATATTTACCCGTCTGGAAGGGTTTACATTTTGTATTTGAGACAGGAAATTAAGCTGTCTCATGCTGAAACTATGAGATAAGTAGTCATACGATATTTGATGAGTAAGAAATTATACATTTGAGCCAACGTCAGCCCAACCAGTGTCACAGCTTACTCACAGGGGTGTACTGAGGACCATGCTAGAGGGAGGTAGAATTAAGAACATCTCATTTGAGTAATTTAGCCTTTATTTCTGGCTTTATATAAGCAGGTAAATCCCCATTGAGATCACAAATCTATTTTGTCATGGACACCTAACCCCCTTGCAAGTTTAAGTTTATTAAGAGGAATGTATTCTAGCAGGAGAGAGAAAAAGAGAGGGAGAGACAGAGAGAGAGAGACAGAGAGAGAGAGAGAGAGAGAGAGAGAGAGAGAGAGAGAGAGAGAGAGAGAGAGAGAGAGAGAGAGAGAGAGAGAGAGACACCGTTGCCCTAGAGCAGTGGTTCCCCTTTTTACAGTCCTGTACTCTTTCAAACATTCAACCTCCAGCTGCGTACTCCCTCTAGCACCAGGGTCAGCTCACTCTCAAATGTTGTTTTTAGCCATCATTGTAAGCCTGCCACACACACACTATACGATACATTTATTAAACATAAGAATTTGTTTTTGTCACAACCCGGCTCGTGGGAAGTGAAAAATAACTCTTATAGGACCAGGGCACAAATAATAATATAATAATAATCAATAATTTTGCTCTTTATTTAGCCATCTTACATATAAAACCTTATTTGTTCATCAAAAATGGTGAATAACTCACCACAGGTTAATGAGGATGACTCTACACTTCTGGTGTCTCACAAAAGTAAAACTATGCTGGAGAGCATACTTAGCACAGAGCTTACTAACATTAGCAAATGGCTTGGAGATAATAAGCTATCTCTGCATTTAGGGAAAACTGAAGTTATTATTTTGGGATCCAGACCTACATTGTGTAGGTCGTCTGAAATCAGAGTGGAGTTAGGAGGCGAGGTGCTGACTACTAAAACCTCTGTTAGCTACCTGGGATGTATCCTTGATGGAAGCTTGGGAGGTGTGAGCAGGGCCAATAAAGTGCTAGGGAAGGTTTATGTCTGGACTAAGTTTTTGGCTAGAAAGTCTGCGCTGCTTGATAAGGACTCCATGAAAGTGCTAGCTAATGCTCTCATTCAATGCCATTTTGACTATGCTTGTACTTCCTGGTTTGGGGGCTTATCTAAACTTATGAAGGGAAAGCTCCAGATAGCCCAGAATAAGCTGATCAGGGTAGTATTGAAGGTGAGTCCACGTACTCACATAGACAGGAGCTGCTTTCAGGAACTAAACTGGCTGCCTGTTGAGGCTAGGGCGTCCCAGATTAGACTAGGTTTAGTTTACAGGAGTATTTATGGTTCTGCGCCCAGATATCTAAGTGATTACTTTCCTCGTGTTAGAGATGCACACAACCACAGCACCAGATCAGGTGTTGCTGATGTGTGCTTAAACAGGTTCAGGAATAATGCTGGGAAAGGTACTGTCTTGTATACTGGAGCCTCAGAATGGAATGAGTTGCCTCTGCCCATAAAAACAGCATCCTCTCTGGGCAGCTTTAAAAATAAAGTAAAAATATGTATGATGTTGTCACGACTTCAGCCGAAGTTGGTCCCTCTCCTTGTTCGGGCGGCTTTCGGCGGTCGACGTCGGCGGTTTTCTAGCTGCCGCCGATCTACTTTTCATTTTCTATGTTTTTGTCTTCATTATACACACCTGGTTTCCAATCACTAATTACATGTTCCTTATTTAAACCTCTGTCCCCGCCCATGTCATTGTGATTGATTGTTTTATTGTACTCAGTCCGTCTTTGTGGGCTCGTGTGTTTACTGCATTTATTGTTTATTTTTGAGTAAATTACGTTGATTACTCTATTCTGCTGTCCTGCGCCTGACTCTCTACACAGCTACACACAGGACTATCACAGATGTCTTCTGTGCCCATATGAATAACCCCCTATGATGGAACTGGAATGATGAGATAGATGTTCTTCCTCTCTGTTATTGTTTTATTATTTCACTGCCATACTGTGTTCGATCTTGTCTAGCCATCTTGTCTCAAGAGGACCACAATGGAAATAAGTCCCAGGCTTTATTGTGTGTTATCCTCCATGATTTTATGCATGTATGGCTTTTTCAAGTTTTATGTGTGCTTGTTTTTTTTTAAATGGTCGAATTAATAAACTAAACTAAAGAAGGGTGTGCTTGAAAGGATGCACATAACTCTGCAATGTTGGGATGTATTGGAGAGAGTCTCAGTCTTAAATTATTTTCCACACAGTCTGTGCCTGTATTTAGTTCATGCTAGTGAGGGCCGATAATCCACTCTCACATAGGTATGTGGTTGCAAAGGGCATCAGTGTCTTAACAGCACGATTTGCCAAGGCAGGATACTACGCCTATACAGAAATCTGGCAGTGGCTTCTGATTAAATTCAATTTTCACAGAAGCGCTTGTTGCAATTTCGATGAGGCTCTCTTGTTCAGATATTGGTAAGTGGACTGGACGCAGGGCATGAAAGGGATAACGAATCCAGTTGTTTGTGTCGTCCGTTTCGGGAACGTACCTGGGAAATTTCACACCTAGCTCGCTCAGGTGCTTCGCTATATCACATTTGACATTGTCCAGAAGCTTGAGTTCATTTGCACACAAAAAAATCATACAATGATGGAAAGACCTGTGTGTTTTTCTTGTTAATTCAGAATAATGCAGAAAAGAGCTCCAACATCTTAATCATAGCCTCAATTTTGTCCCGCACATTGAATACAGGAAGAGTCCCTGTAATCCGGACAGACAAGTGAAAATTATGGTCAGTAAAGAAAACTTTAAGCTCGTCTCTCAGTAAAAAAAAAACTGTCAATACTTTGCCCCTTTATAACCAGCGCACTTCTGTATGTTGTAAAAGCGTTACATTGTCGCTGCCAATATCATTGGTAGACCGTCATTGTAAAGGTAGGCCGTCATTGTAAATAAGAATTTGTTCTTAACTCACTTGCCTAATTAAATAAAGGTTACATTTTAAATTAAATAAAATCATTGCATAATACATAAAATACACAAGAGTTCAGGGGCATTGCTATAACAAAGTTAACCATTTTCACCCGTAGTGCCCAAAACGTCTTTCAAGCTGTCAGACATTCCTTTGGCAACAAGAGCCTCTCGGTGGATGCTGCAGTGTACCATCCAGTGGTGTCGGGAGAAACTGCTTGCATGCGTGTTACCACTCCACTATGTCTCCCTATCATGGTTTTTATGCCATCAGTACAGATACCAACACATCTTGACCACCAAAGTCCATTTGATGTCACAAAGCTGTCCAGTACTTTAAAAATATCCTCTCATGTTGTCCTGGTTTCCAGTGGTTTGCAGAAGAGGGTGTCTTCCTTAATTGACCCCCCATAAACGTAATGGATATATACCAGGAGCTGTGCCATGCCCGCCACGTCTGTTGACTCATCCAGCTATAACGCATATAATTCACTGGCTTGTTTGCAAAGCAGTAAACAGTATTGTTTGATGAGGGCATTGTCTGTATAGTTTTTTGGCCTTTTCCCCCAGCTTTGTCCCAGCCATATCCGCGGCAGCAGGAAGAATGAAGTCCTCCACAATAGTATGGGGCTTGCCTGTCCTAGCCACTAGGTAGCTCACCATATAAGACGATTCTAACCCCTTCTTATTAATGGTATCTGTTGCTCGCAATAGTGAAGGTTTCCAGCGAGAGAGTAACGGTTAATGTGATTGGATGTTCATTATTTGACTAGGCTACCTGTATTTGACATTGTGTTGTTATTTCGCTGGACACTAGATTGTTTAATGTAATTTTTGTCACTGAGAAGCAAAACCCACCCAAATGTATAGCCCCGTTGGATAATATAAATGCACCTTTTTGAAAATGTGAAGAAAATGTATTATAAAAAAAATTAAAAGGTGAATCACATTTTTATTTGGCGTACCCCAGACGTCATTGTGTGTACCCCACCCAGTTAGGGAATACCTTCTCTAGAGCACACAAAAAATGATAGATACCTCGGCCTAAACATCAGCGCCACAGGTAACTTCAACAAAGCTGTGAACGATCTGAGAGACAAGGCAAGAACGGCCTTCAATGGCATCAAAAGGAACATGAAATTTTACATACCAATTAGGAACTGTCAAAAAATATTTGAATCATTTATAGAACCCATTGTTGTGAGGTCTGGGGTCCGCTCACCAACCAATAACTCACAAAATGGGACAAACACCAAATTGAGTGCAAAAATAGCAAAAATATCCTTCGTAAACCTGGAGAAGAGCCCCCTAAGCAAACTGGTCCTGGGGCTCTGTTCACAAACACAAACAGACCCCACAGAGCCCCAGGACAGCAACACAATTAGACCCAAACAAATCATGAGAAAACAAAAAGATAATTACTTGACACATTGGAAAGAAATTACAAAAAAACAGAGCAAACTAGAATGCTATTTGGCCCTAAACAGAGAGTACACAGTGGCAGAATCCCTGACCACTGTGACTGACCCAAACTTAAGGAAAGCTTTCACTATGTACAGACTCAGTTAGCATAGCCTTGCTATTGAGAAAGGCCACCGAAGGCAGATCTGGCTCTCAAGAGAAGACAGGCTATGTGCACACTGCCCACAAAATGAGGTGGAAACTGAGCTGCACTTCCTAACCTATTGCCAAATGTAGGACCATATTAGAGACACATAGTTCCCTCAGATTACACACACACAAAGAATCGAAAAACAAATCCAATTTTGATAAACTCCCATATCTACTGGGTGAAATACCACAGTGTGCAATCACAGCAGCAGGATGTGTGACATGTTGCCACAAGAAAAGGGCAACCAGTGAAGAACGAACACCACTGTCAATACAACCCATATTTATGTTTATTAATTTTCCCTTTTGTACCATTTTGTGAATTATTGGTTGGTGAACAGACCCCAGACCTCACAACCATAAAGGCCAATGGGTTCTATAACTGATTCAAGTATTTTTAGCCAGTACCTAATTGGTATGTCAAATTTCATGTTCCTTTTGATTGCATAAAAGTCCCTTCTTGCCTTGTCTCTCAGTCTGTTAACAGCTTTGTGGAAGTCACCTGTGGCGCTGATGTTTAGGTTGAGGTATGTATAGTTTTTTGTGTGCTCTAGGGCAACAGTGTCTAGATGGAATTTGTACAGTATTTGTGGTCCTGGCAGCAGTGTATCCCTTTCTCTCTCTCCCTCTCTCCTTCCTTCCCTCCCTCTCCAACTCATCTGCTTTCCATTTCGCTCACTCTATCTCTGCTGAATATAAACATGCATACAGTATAAACACAAATGAATAAATTGAACACAAACATATACGGTACAGCACATGCTATCGATATTCACCCACCTTCTCTCTCCCTCTCTCTCTCTCTCTCTCTTTTTCTCTCTCCCTTTATCTCTGTCCTCAGTATTTCTCTCACCCTCTCTCTCTCTCTCTCTCTCTCTCTCTCTCTCTCTCTCTCTCTCTCTCTCTCTTTTTTTCTCTCTCCCTTTATCTCTGTCCTCAGTATTTCTCTCACCCTCTCTCTCTCTCTCTCTCTCTCTCTCTCTCTCTCTCTCTCTCTCTCTCTCTCTCAGTCCTCAGTTTACCTCCCCCTCCCTCTCTCCTGTCAGCCCTGATAGAGGGCCCATATACTTTAGACAGAGGTCGTGCTCATCAGCTCCAAACAGCACAACCTCAGCATTACCATAGCTGGTTTCCTGGTCCCTTTTAACAGCAGTCAAAAGCCTTGGTGTCATCCTGGACAGTTCCATCTCATTCCAACCCCACATAAAAACCATCACCAGGACAGCATATCATAATATCTCCAGGCTCCGACCATCACTGTCACACTCCAGCACCGAAAACATCATCCAACACTCCTCATTGGTATCCCCACCAAACTCACCAACAGACTTCCTGTTTGGACTATTTCAACACTCTCTTCAAATCAAATCAAATTGTATTTGTCACATACACATGGTTAGCAGATGTTAATGCGAGTGTAGCGAAATGCTTGTGCTTCTAGTTCCGACCATGCAGTAGTATCTAACAAGTAATCTAACAATTTCACAACAACTACCTTATACACACAAGTGTAAAGGATTGAATACGAGTATGTACATATAAATATATGGATGAGCAATGGCTGTTAGGATATGTAAACATTATATAAATGGCATTGTTTAAAGTTGTTACGACTTCTACCGAAGTCGGTCCCTCTCCCTGCTCGGGCGGCATTCGGCGGTCGACGTCACCGGTTTTCTAGCCATCGCCGATCCACTTTTCATTTTTTCCATTGGTTTTGTCTTGTTTTACACACCTGGTTTTAATCCCACAATTACTTGTTCATTATTTAACCCTCTGTTCCCCATGTTTGTTTGTGAGTGTTTGGTTATTGTATTGCGGTCCGTATTTGTGGGCTTGGCAAGTTGCTGACGTTTATTCTATTAATATTGAGCAAAATTGCTATTATTTACTCATATCTGCTGTTCTGCGCCTGACTCCTACACCAGCTACACACAGACGCATTACAGAAACACTCACCTGACGAATGGAGTCAGCAGGAGCAGACACCCTCTCTGTGGCGGTAGAGGAGCGCGTCCAGCAGCACGTGACCATGTTACAACATCTGGACACCGCCATGGATCGTGTGCTGCAGACGATGGACCGTATGGAGAGAGAAAGAGGTTTTCCAGCGCCTCCACCAGCCCCACTACAGCAGGTCCCACTGTTCACCCCTCCTTCACCCGGTTCCAGCGGGATTCGGTTCGCGCTCCCGAGGGAGTATGATGGGACGGCTGCCGGATGCCAGGGGGGGTTCCTACTCCAGCTGGAACTATACCTGGCGACCGTCCACCCGGCTCCTTCGGGACGTGAGAGCGTGTCCGCCCTCGTCTCTTGCCTCTCAGGCAAAGCCCTGGAGTGGGCCAACGCCGAATGAAGTGAAGGAGACGCGGCGTTGGACCATTACGCAGAGTTCACCCGCCGCTTTCGGGCAGTTTTCGACCACCCGCCTGAGGGTCGACAGGTGAACGTCTGTTCCATCTGAGGCAGGGGACGAGGAGCGCAACGGATTTCGCTTTGGACTTCCGGACCCTGGCCACCAGCACGGGATGGAAAGATAGGGCCCTGATCGATCACTGCCGGTGCAGTCTGCGCGAGGACGTCTGTCGGGAGTTGGCCTGCCGAGACACCACCCTCACGTTGGACCAGCTGGTGGACCTGTCCATTCGGCTGGACAATCTGCTGGAGATATCAGGACACCTCTAGCTATTGAATCACTCCTGGAGATACAGGACACCTCTAGCTATAGAATCACTCCTGGAGATATCAGGACACCTCTAGCTATAGAATCACTCCTGGAGATATCAGGACACCTCTAGCTGTAGAATCCCTCCTGGAGATATCAGGACACCTCTAGCTATAGAATCACTCCTGGAGATATCAGGACACCTCTAGCTATAGAATCACTCCTGGAGATACAGGACACCTCTAGTTATAGAATCACTCCTGGAGATATCTGGAGACCTCTAGCTATAGAATCCCTCCTGGAGATATCAGGACACCTCTAGCTATAGAATCCCTCCTGGAGATATCAGGACACCTCTAGCTATAGAATCCCTCCTGGAGATATCAGGACACCTCTAGTTATAGAATCACTCCTGGAGATATCAGGACACCTCTAGCTGTAGAATCCCTCCTGGAGATATCAGGACACCTCTAGCTATAGAATCCCTCCTGGAGATATCAGGACACCTCTAGCTATAGAATTAAGCACAAATAAATGAAGAATAGTCAGACACATCCAACCTGTTTTAAAAGAAGACAGATTTTTGTATTTGCTAGCAAAGCAATGCAAACCTGTATTGTATAAAAGAAAGTCCACACATCCCCCCCCCAATTTATTTTTTACTGAAGTGCCATAGTTTATAGAGCTCTACGCCCACGTGCATCTAGCGGTTAGCTGCTGGAGAATCAGAGGACAGTTGGAAAGAGGAGGAGACAGTTTAATACACAGACTAAGTTAGCAAAACAATTGCATATAATCATTAGTAAAACACTCCTGCTATTAGGTCGAGTTTATCTACATGAAAATAAAGTTAATAAACATTTATTTATTTTTTATCCTAAAATGAATGTAGGCCTTTTTAAACAACTTTGACATTGTATTTATTTTGATGACAGTCTTCATCCATAACATTCAGTTACACGGTTATTCAATTACCGTCACAGCCCTAGTTACAGCCCTAGTTACAGCTGACTTTCTGCTCCAGGGGTAGATAGACTCTGGGCAAACACACACACACACACACCACACACACACACACCAGACACACACACACACACACACACCACACCACACCACACACACACACACACCCACACACCCCTGTGCCCATGTGGGGAATCATTAAGTCGCCATGTGGCAGCACATCAAAGAGAAATGACCGTGGTTCCCCTTTGTACCACGACCAAGCCCCGTGTTTGTGTGTGTGTGTGTTTGTGTGGCATGGCCAGGCTGGGCTGTGATGTGACTCAGCCAAGCTAATCTGCTGTGGAAGGTGACTGCGCTGGCACAGTGTGTGTGTGTCAGAACTGGGCCAAGTCCACACATGGTTGTGGCTGCCAAATTATTGGAGCCCAGGGACAGAGCTGCTGTGAATTACTCACTCTTATGAAGTCATTTAGCCAGACCTCTGTGGTTAGCGCCTAGCCGTTAAGTGTAGAAATAGGCCTACCTCCACTGTTAGCGCTTAGCGCCTAGCTAACGTTAACATCATGTGAGGAAATATCTCCAGTGCTAGTGCCTAGCTAACAGTTAGCTTAATGTGTGGCAATACGATGTTTATTAAATTTTTTTTTACTTTTACCCCTTTCTCTCCCCAATTGGTAGGTAAGGTCTTGTCCCATCGCTGCAACTCCCCTACGGACTCGGGAGAGGCGAAGGTCGAGAGCCATGCGTCCTCTGAAACACAACCCTGCCAAGCAGCACTGCTTCTTGACACACTGCTCCCCTAACCCTGACGATGTTGGCCCAATTGTGTGCCGCCTCATGGGTCTCCCGGTCACGGCCGGCTGCAACACAGCCTGGGATCTAACCGGGTCTGTAGTGACACATCAAGCACTGTGATGCAGTGCCTTAAACCGCTGCGCCACTCGGGAGGCCAATACCTCTGCTCTTCTCGCTTAGCACCTAGTTAACGGTTAGCTTCATGTGCAGAAATGCTGGCTGCTAATACATCAGTATTTATTATACCAGTACATGCCATCTTTATCCCAAGTGACTTGCAGTAGTGGGAAATCTAGCAGGAATCAAACCCACAACACCAACCGCCATGCTCTACAAACTGAGGCACACAGGACCTCAACGCTGACAGATTGGTGTACTGTTCTGTTCCGTTCTGGACTTGCTTGGCAGTAGGTATACATGACTTCTAGTTGATAAATGGAGGCTGATCAGATGATAATATAGTGTTTTTCTAAAACTTCTTGATAACTGCTACTATGCTTTTATCCCTGTTTATTTTTTACAATTTTTATTTATTTATTTTTTTACTTCAGTTTATTTTTGGTAAATACTTTAACACTTTTTTTTCTTAACTTGTTGGTTAAGGGCTTGTAAGTAAGCATTTCACTGTAAGCTCTACACCTGTTGTATTCATGACAAATAACATTTGATTTGATTTGATGATTTGATTTGATTCCGACACACACACACAAGCAAACACACACACACACACACGCACACACACAGTAGTTCGCCATTGGTAACTGGCAGCTGATTAGAGAAATACTATGTCCCAAACAGTTAGTTACATCCTCATTTAGAATGGAGTTATAGGTTACGGTCCCCATTTAGAATGGAGTTAAGAGGTTACAGTCCTCATTTAGAATGGATTTATAGGTTACAGTCCTCATTTAGAATGAAGTTAAGAGGTTACGGTCCTAATTTAGAATGAAGTTAAGAGGTTACAGTCCTCATGCAAATAGTTGAGTCAATTATCAATCCCTTTTGTCACATGGACATAAATACCTTTGAGTAACCTTTCTGATTGCAAGTTCAATTCCCCAAGCTGACAAGGTACAAATCTGTTGTTCTGCCCCTGCACAGGCAGTTAACCCACTGTTCCTAGGCCGTCATTGAAAATAAGAATTTGTTCTTAACTGACTTGCCTAATTAAATAAAGGTAAAATAAAACTGTAACAGTTATAAAATCAGTGGATTACCAGAATTGACCATACTAGGATTTACACCATTTACTACGTCAGATAGACAGAGATGCCTCAGAGCTGTTTGAGTCAGAGAGATGGTTCGTTTTTCTATTTATTTTTATTTCACCTTTATTTAACCAGGTAGGCCAGTCGAGAACAAGTTCTCATTTGGGGCGGCAGGGTAGCCTAGTGTATAGAGCGTTGGACTTGTAACCGAAAAGTTGCAAGATCGAAACCCCAAGCTGACAAGGTAGAAATCTGTTGTTCTACCTCTGAACAAGGCACTGTTCCTAGGCTGTCATTGAAAATTAGAATTTGTTCTTATGTAACAGTCTAGCTTCCGTCCCTCTCCTCGCTCGAAACAGGGACCCTCTGCACACATAGACAACAGCCACCCTCAAAGCATCCTTACCCATCGTGCCACAAAATCTTCGATCTTGCAACAAGGGGAACAACTACTTCAAGGTCTCAGAGCGAGTGACGTCACCGATTGAAACGCTGTTAGCGTGCACCCCGCTAGCTAGCTAGCCATTTCACACTGGTTACACTTAACTGACTTGCCTAGTTAAATAAAGGTTCAAAATATATATTTACAACTGCCACCTGGCCAAGATAAAGCAAAGCAGTAAGTCAAAAACAACAACACAGAGTTACACAGTCAATAACACAAAAGAGAAGAAAAATTAAAAAATCTATGTACAGTGTGTGCAAACGTAGAAGAGTAGGGAGGTAGGCAATAAATAGGCCCTAGAGGTGAAAATAATTACAATTTAGCATTAATACTGGAGTGATAATGTCATGATGATGATGTGAAAGTAGAGATACTGGGGTGCAAAAGAGCAAGAGTGTATGTAATAATATGGGGATGAGGTAGTCGGGTGTGCTATTTACAGATTGGCTGTGTACAGGTACAGTGATCGGTAAGCTGCTCTGACAGCTGATGCTTAAAGTTAGAGAGGGAGATATAAGACTCCAGCTTCAGATATTTTAGCAATTTGTTCCAGTCATTGGCAGCAGAGAACTGGAAGGAAAGGCGGCCAATGAGGTGTTGGCTTTGGGGATGACCAGTGCAATATACAGTTGAAGTTCGAAGTTTACATACACCTTAGCCAAATACATTTAAACTCAGTTTTTCACAATTCCTGACATTTAATTCTAGTAAAAAGTCCCTGTCTTAGGTCAGCAAGGATTACCACTTTATTTTAAGAATGTGAAATGTCAGAATAATAGTAGAGAGAATGATTTATTTCAGCTTTTATTTCTTTCATCACATTCCCAGTGGGTCAGAAGTTGACATACACTCAATTAGTATTTGGTAGCAATGCCTTTAAATTGTTTAAACTTGGGTCAAACGTTTCAGGTAGCCTTCCACAAGCTTCCCACAATAAGTTGGGTGAATTTTGGCCCATTTCTCCTGACAGAGCTGGTGTCAGGATGTAGGCCTCCTTGCTCGCAAACTCTTTTTCAGTTCTGCCCACAAATTATCTATAGGATTGAGGTCATGGCTTTGTGATGGCCACACCTTGACTTTGTTGTCCTTAAGCAATTTTGCCACAACTTTGGAAGTATGCTTGGGGCCATTGTTAATTTCAAAGTCAAAGTCAAAGTCACCATTATTAGTCAGTTGTACAACCGAATGCCTTCAACCGAAATGTGTCTTCCGCATTTAACCCAACCCCTCTGAATCAGAGAGGTGCGGGGGGCTGCCTTAATCGACTTCCACGTCTTCGGCACCCGGGGAGGTCTTGGCTGAACAGTGGGTTAACTGCCTTGTTCAGGGGCAGAACGACAGATTTTTTTTTCCTTGTCAGCTCGGGGATTCGAACTTGCAACCCTCCGGTTACAAGTCCAACGCTCTAACCACTAGGCTACCTGCCGCCCCTAAAGAGATCGTCGTCCCTGGGTGGGCTCGAACCACCAACCTTTAGATTAACAGTCTAACGCGCTAGCCGATTGCGCCACAGAGACGGTATTTGGAAGACCCATTGCGACCAAGCTTTAACTTCCTGACTGATGTCTTTAAATGTTGCCTCAATATATCCACATAATGTTCCCTCCTCATGAAGCCATCTATTTTGTGAAGTGCACCAGTCCCTCCTGCAGCAAAGCACCCCCACAACATGATGCTGCCACCACCGTGCTTCACGGTTGGGATGGTATTCTTCGGCTTGCAAGCCTCCCGCTTTTTCCTCCAAACATAACAATGGTCATTATGGCCAAACAGTTACATTTTTGTTTCATCAGACCAGAGGACATTTCTCCAAAAAGTACGATCTTTGACCCTATGTGCAGTTGCAAACCGTAGTCTGGCTTTTTTATGGCGGTTTTGGAGCAGTGACTTCTTCCTTGCTGAGCGGCCTTTCAGGTTATGTCGATATATGTCGGAAATTGCTCCCAAGGATGAACCAGACTTGTGGAGGTCTACACGTTTTTTTCTGAGGTCTTGGCTGATTTCTTTTGATTTTCACATGATGTCAAGCAAAGAGGCACTGATTTTGAAGGTAGGCCTTGAAATACATCCACAGGTACACCTCCAATTGACTCAAACGATGCCAATTAGCCTACCAGAAGCCATGACATCATTTTCTGGAATTTTCCAAGTTGTTTAAAGGCACAGTCAACTTAGTGTATGTAAACTTCTGACCCACTGGAATTGTGATACAGTGAATTATAATTGACAAAATCTGTCTGTAAACAATTGTTGGAAAAATTACTTGTGTCATGCACAAAGTAGATGTCCTAACCGACTTGCCAAAACTATAGTTTGTTAACAAGAAATTTGTGGAGTGGTTGAAAAACGAGTTTTAATGACTCCGACCTAAGTGTATGTAAACTTCCGACTTCAACTGTACCTTCTGGACACGTGCTACAGTGGGTTGCTATGGTAACCAGTGAGCTGAGATAAGGCGGGGCTTTACCTAGCAAAGACTGACCTGGAGCCAGTGGATTTGGCGACGGATATGTAGTGAGGGCCAGCCAAACGAGAGCATACATACAACACAGATTAATCTGTTTAAACACAAATACACTTTAAAAAATATATACTTTACAAGGTAAAGTATATAAATATATTTTACCCGGTAAATTGACTAAGAACACATTCTCATTTACAGCAACAACCTGGGGAATAGTTACAGGTAGAGGAGGGGGATGAATGAGCCAATTGAAAGCTGGGGATGATTAGGTGACCGTGGATGATATGAGGGCCAAATTGGACATTTATCCAGGACAACAGGGTTAACACCCCTACTCTTACAATAAGTGCCACGGGATCTTCAGTGACCACAGAGAGTCAGGACACCCATTTAACATCCCATATGAAAGATGGCACCCTACACAGGGCAATGTCTCTTTCACTGCCCTGGGATTTCTACTGCCTAAACTCTCATCTCCTCTCCCTTTCCTCTCATCTGCCTTTCCTCTCCTCTCCCTGTCCTCTCATCTCCTCTCCTCTCCCTTTTCTCATCTCCTCTCCTCTCCCTTTTCTCATCTCCTCTCCTCTCCCTTTCCTCTCCCTCTTCTCTTCTCTCCCTTTCCTCTCCTCTGCCTTTCATCTCATCTCCTCTCCCTTTCCTCTCATCTCCCTTTCCTTTCCTCTCATCTCCAATCCCTTTCCTCTCCTCTCTCTTTCCTTTCCTCTCCCTTTCCTCTCCTCTTCTCTCCCTTCTCTTTCTATTCCTTTCCTCTACTCCCTCCTCCCTCCTTCTTTTCCTCTCTTCTACTCTCCTCTCCTTTCCTCTCTCCTCTCTCTTTCTTCTCCTCTCATTGCCCTTTTCTCTCATCTCCCTTTCCTCTCATCTCCCTTTCCTCTCCTCTTATATCCCTCTCATCTCATCCCCTCTACACTAGGCTACCAGCCACTAGCTAGGCTAACTGCCACTAGGCTAACTGACACTAGGCTACCGGCCACTAGCTATGCTACCTGCCACTAGCTAGTCTACCTGCCACTAGGCTAACTGACACTAGGCTATCTGCCGCTAGGCTACCTGCCTCAAGGCTAACTGACACTAGGCTACCTGCCACTAGGCTACCTGCCACTAGCTAGGCTACCTGCCACTAGGCTACCTGCCACTAGGCTACCTGCCACTAGCTAGGCTACCTGCCACTAGCTAGGCTACCTGCCACTAGGCTAACTGACACTAGGCTATCTGCCGCTAGGCTACCTGCCGCAAGGCTAACTGACACTAGGCTACCTGCCACTAGGCTACCTGCCACTAGCTAGGCTACCTGACACTAGGCTACCTGCCACTAGGCTACCTGCCACTAGCTAGGTTACCTGCCACTAGGCTACCTGTCACTAGCTAGGCTAACTGACACTAGCTAGGCTATCTGCCGCTAGGCTACCTGCCTCAAGGTTACCTGCCGCTAGGCTACCTGCCACTAGGCTACCTGCCACTAGCTAGGCTACCTGCCACTAGGCTACCTGCCACTATCTAGGCTAACTGCCACTATCTAGGCTAACTGCCACTAGGCTACCTGCCACTAGCTAGGCTAACTGCCACTATCTAGGCTAACTGCCACTAGCTAGGCTATCTGCCACTAGCTAGGCTAACTGCCACTAGGCTACCTGCCACTAGCTAGGCTAACTGCCACTATCTAGGCTAACTGCCACTAGGCTACCTGCCAAAGCTAGGCTAACTGCCACTAGGCTACCTGCCACTATCTAGGCTAACTGCCACTAGGCTACCTGCCACTATCTAGGCTAACTGCCACTAGCTAGGCTAACTGCCACTAGGCTACCTGCCACTAGCTAGGCTAACTGCCACTAGGCTACCTGCCACTAGCTAGGCTAACTGCCACTAGCTAGGCTATCTGCCACTAGGCTACCTGCCACTAGCTAGGCTACCTGCCACTAGGCTACCTGCCACTAGCTAGGCTAACTGCCACTAGGCTACCTGCCACTAGCTAGGCTAACTGCCACTATCTAGGCTAACTGCCACTAGGCTACCTGCCACTAGCTAGGCTATCTGCCACTAGCTAGGCTACCTGCCACTAGGCTATCTGCCACTAGCTAGGCTACCTGCCACTAGGCTACCTGCCACTAGCTAGGTTACCTGCCACTAGGCTACCTGCCACTAGGCTACCTGCCACTAGGCTACCTGCCACTAGCTAGGTTACCTGCCACTAGGCTACCTGCCGCTAGGCTACCTGCCACCCTTTACACACAGTTCAATCCAATAGAGGCTACATCACAGGTTACAGACCACACTAAAGGTAACTCATCTGTGCTGCTTTCTTGGCCAGGGCTCAATCTCAATGTGACTTCACTGATTAAATAAAGTTTAAATAAGATAAATGAAAAGTAAAACACCCAGCACTTATAAGTGCTACAGTTTTAGGTTGTAATTTAAAATGAAGTCCATAACAAAGAAGCTTAACAATACAAAAAAGGCCTCTGCCTCAAAGTGAAAAACAATTAAGCCTAATGACTGGTGTTATCCAAGCTTCAAAGAGAACGCCTGACAACGCAGAGAAACATCAATTAAAAAGTTTCAGATTACAGTGTTATAGAGTCCTCTAGTGTTATGAATAAAACATCTATGCAACTTGAACTGCGTCTTATTACCGTTGAAGGGATAGTGCGAGATTTTGGCAATTAAGCCTTTTTTCTACCTACTCAGAGTCAGATAAAGACATGGATACCATTTGTATATCTGTGTGCTGTTTGAAAAAAGTTGAAGGTACTGTAGATTTGTGAGCCATTGCTAACTAGGGTTAACACAATGACTGGAAGTCTACAGGTACAGCTAGCATGCGTCCAGTCATCTGGGTAAGTAGAAAAAGGCTTAATTGCCAAAATCTTTCACTATGCTACTGAAATATTACTTTTACTCTAGGTACTGTTTATAAAAATGAATCATACAAAATGGCTTTTAGTGGTAAAGAATTGTTTTTGTACAGTTAGTTTTTGACGTTGATTCATTATATTAGCACAAACTGGCTTCTAAAGAGGTCAACCGGTTATCTAACAACAAAGGAAGTACAGTAATGGGGTTAAAGGATGGTGCTTTATCTCTGTTGTGTAGACCAACCACGGCTGTGTGTGTGTGTGTGTGTGCGTGCGTGTGCATTTGTGTGTGTGCCATCCTGTACCAGCCTATAACAGGCAAACAAAGCAGCAGGAGGGGGTTAGACAATACAACAGACCTCCTGATATAGTACAGCTTCAGACATGATATAGTACAGCTTCAGACCTCCTGATATAGTACAGCTTCAGACCTCCTGATATAGTACAGCTTCATACATCCTGATATAGTACAGCTTCAGACCTCCTGATATAGTACAGCTTCAGACCTCCTGATATAGTACAGCTTCAGACCTCCTGATATAGTACAGCTTCAGACCTCCTGATATAGTACAGCTTCAGACCTCCTGATATAGTACAGCTTCAGACATGATATAGTACAGCTTCAGACCTCCTGATATAGTACAGCTTCATACATCCTGATATAGTACAGCTTCAGACATGATATAGTACAGCTTCAGACCTTCTGATATAGTACAGCTTCAGACCTGATATAGTACAGCTTCATACATCCTGATATAGTACAGCTTCATACATCCTGATATAGTACAGCTTCATACATCCTGATATAGTACAGCTTCAGACCTGATATAGTACAGCTTCAGACATGATATAGTATAGCTTCATACATGATATAGTATAGCTTCATACTTCCTGATATAGTACAGCTTCAGACCTCCTGATATAGTACAGCTTCAGACCTGATATAGTACAGCTTCAGACCTCCTGATATAGTACAGCTTCAGACCTCCTGATATAGTACAGCTTCATACATCCTGATATAGTACAGCTTCAGACATGATATAGTACAGCTTCAGACCTCCTGATATAGTACAGCTTCAGACCTCCTGATATAGTACAGCTTCAAACCTCCTGATATAGTACAGCTTCAGACCTCCTGATATAGTACAGCTTCAGACATGATATAGTACAGCTTCAGACCTCCTGATATAGTACAGCTTCATACATCCTGATATAGTACAGCTTCAGACATGATATAGTACAGCTTCAGACCTTCTGATATAGTACAGCTTCAGACCTCCTGATATAGTACAGCTTCAGACATGATATAGTACAGCTTCAGACCTCCTGATATAGTACAGCTTCAGACCTGATATAGTACAGCTTCAGACATGATATAGTATAGCTTCATACATGATATAGTATAGCTTCATACTTCCTGATATAGTACAGCTTCAGACCTCCTGATATAGTACAGCTTCAGACCTGATATAGTACAGCTTCAGACCTCCTGATATAGTACAGCTTCAGACCTCCTGATATAGTACAGCTTCATACATCCTGATATAGTACAGCTTCAGACATGATATAGTACAGCTTCAGACCTCCTGATATAGTACAGCTTCAGACCTCCTGATATAGTACAGCTTCAAACCTCCTGATATAGTACAGCTTCAGACCTCCTGATATAGTACAGCTTCAGACATGATATAGTACAGCTTCAGACCTCCTGATATGCAGATATAGTATAGCTTCATACTTCCTGATATAGTACAGCTTCAGACCTCCTCATACATATCTTCAGACCTGATATAGTACAGCTTCAGACCTCCTGATATAGTACAGCTTCAGACCTCCTGATATAGTACAGCTTCATACATCCTGATACAGCTTCAGACATGATATAGTACAGCTCAGACTCCTGATATAGTACAGCTTCAGACCTCCTGATATAGTACAGCTTCAAACCTCCTGATATAGTACAGCTTCAGACCTCCTGATATAGTACAGCTTCAGACATGATATAGTACAGCTTCAGACCTCCTGATATAGTACAGCTTCATACATCCTGATATAGTACAGCTTCAGACATGATATAGTACAGCTTCAGACCTTCTGATATAGTACAGCTTCAGACCTGATATAGTACAGCTTCATACATCCTGATATAGTACAGCTTCATACATCCTGATATAGTACAGCTTCATACATCCTGATATAGTACAGCTTCAGACCTGATATAGTACAGCTTCAGACATGATATAGTATAGCTTCATACATGATATAGTATAGCTTCATACTTCCTGATATAGTACAGCTTCAGACCTCCTGATATAGTACAGCTTCAGACATGATATAGTACAGCTTCAGACCTCCTGATATAGTACAGCTTCAGACCTCCTGATATAGTACAGCTTCAGACATGATATAGTACATATTTAGACATTGTGATATAGTCCGGATTCAGACCTGGTATAGTACAGCTTCAGACCTCCTGATATAGTACAGCTTCATACATCCTGATATAGTACAGCTTCAGACATGATATAGTACAGCTTCAGACCTTCTGATATAGTACAGCTTCATACATCCTGATATAGTACAGCTTCAGACCTGATATAGTACAGCTTCAGACCTGATATAGTATAGCTTCATACCTCCTGATATAGTACAGCTTCAGCCCTCTTGATATAGTACAGCTTCAGACCTGATATAGTACAGCTTCATACCTCCTGATATAGTACAGCTTCAGACCTGATATAGTACAACTTCAGACCTCCTGATATAGTACAGCTTCAGACCTCCTGATATAGTACAGCTTCAGACCTGATATAGTACAGCTTCATACCTCCTGATATAGTACAGCTTCAGACCTGATATAGTACAACTTCAGACCTCCTGATATAGTACAGCTTCATACCTGATATAGTACAGCTTCATACCTGATATAGTACAGCTTCATACCTGATATAGTACAACTTCAGACCTCCTTGGTACTGTCTGTACTTTACCTAAATGCTTTGTCCTGGACATGCTGTTTTTCTTCCCAGGAAAAGACTGCCTGTTAGTGTATTGTACTTGAAACATGTCTGTGGCACTAACATCTCTTTATGTGATACAATAAATATATGTGACCCGTTTCAAGGAGGTTGTACAACTGAATGCCTTCAACTGAAATACCTCTGAAATTGAGAGGTGTGGTGGGCTGCCTTAAACAACATCCACATCTTCGGCATCCAGGTCCTGCCTTGCTCAGGACGACATATTTTTACCTTATCAGCTCAGGGACTCCATCCAGCAACCTTTTGGTTACTGGCCCAACACTCTAACCACTAAGCTACCTGCCGCCCACTTTAAGAAGCTAGGCGTATGTTGCACATCACTACTTCACAGGAGAGGCATTTAAATGTCATTTTTTTATCAAAATGCATTCTGGAACATGTGAACTTTCATGTACCTTAATAACAAACTTGTATGCCATCTGTAAATATTAATAAAAGTATAAAATTATGAGCCTAGTTGGTTTAGCCACGTAAAAATGCTGTGACAGTCAGTCTCGTACAAACTTGAACCCAGGCGCAGAGAAACACAAAAGGCAGAGGTGAGAAAAAATCCAGAACATTTTCTGATGCTTACACAGCAAAACAACAAAGCACTGGCACATGAATCACTAAACAAAACAAGAGACCTGAGCAACCGGCCCAGTCCACAGAGGACCTAAATAGTCATACACCAGGTGAACCTAATAAGCCCAATCAGGCTCACCTGGACACTAGAAAACACAAGGGTGCCCTCCAGTGGCACCCTCAGGGAGTACACCCCAAGGTGAACTCCGACCTGTGACAAATACAGGTACCTTCCCACTACCCATGATTGGCTGAGATAATGGATGGGCTGGACATGCCGAGAGATGAGTTCGGATTGGCGTGCCATGTAGCATGAGCTGCTCCATATGTGTGGATAATCCTTTCTACCACAGCTTTTTTTTTAAGATACCATGAAGAACTGAAAAAGTGTTGCTACTGCTCTCAACGTTGCTTCCCTGAAGTTATGAGCGCGCTATCGACAAATATCAGTTGTGATGGACCACTCTCTGGAGGGAGATCGTGCCATGCTGACAATCTCTGACTCTGAAAATGAATCAGACGATTAGGAAATCCTGTATTTAGGTAAAAACATTGAAACAGACATTGTAGAGTCTTCTGATGGGGAAGAAACGGCGATCAACAGTGTTGTTGTCACGGAAGAAGTTAGGCGAGTTTTGAGTGGAATGGCCAGTGGAATCAGAGAGACGATTGCAAAATGCGGAGAGAGTCGAAAAGAGAACACACAGAATACATCTTCAAACTAAGGGCAACCATGGCATCCATGACAGAGAAGCGTTCATCCATGTATACGGGTATGAGTCCAGATACATTTTCAGATATTATGCGTTTTTAATTTTACCAGGATTACGAACCCCTACCTGTCCTCGACCTGCCTTTTGCCTCCGCCTGTATATTCAATACATCTCCGAGACTTGAACCATCTGCCTCATGTGTCTGTGTTTCATCCTGAGTCATGATACAAGTACTAATTTCATTGTACTGTTTACACCATCTGTATCCTGTGCATGTGACAAATAAACATAGATTTAATTTGACATAGAGTGTGCTTAACCTCTCCGGGCTAGGGGGGCAGTGTTCGGAAGTTCGGAGAGTCTGGCGTGCCCAAAGTAAAATGCCTGTTACTCAGGCCCAGAAGCTAGGATATGCAATTAGTTGTATTTGATAGAAAACACTTTGAAGTTTCTAAAACTGTTAAAATAATGTCTGTGAGTATAGCAGAACTGATATGGCAGGCGAAAACCCGAGGAAAATACATCTGGAAAAATTGCTTTTTTTGAGCTCCCATGCAATTGGTATGGTTTCCTATTGCACAATTAAAAGAATAGCTCCCAGATTGCAGTACCTATGGCTTCCACTGGATGTCAACAGTCTTTAGACAAGGTTTCAGGCTTGTTCTTTGAAAAATGAACAAGTAACTGTAGTTTATCATTGGGTTCCTCCTTGGGTTTGTAGTCCTGTGGAGCGCGTGACTGAGGGCACGCTCTTTGTTATTTATCTCCGGTATTGAACATACTACATTCCGTCTAAAAATGTATAGTTTATTTACATATTAGGGTACCTGAGGATTGATTAGAAACGTTGTTTGACTTCTTTAGACGAAGTTTATCGTTAACTTTTTTTGATTATTTTGTCTGTATGTTGAACGACATGAACGGGTGGACTACTGAACAAAACACGCCAACCAAACTGAGTTTTGGGGATATAAAGAGGGACTTTATCGAACAAAACAACCAATTATTGTGTAGCTGGGACCCTTGGGATTGCAAACAGAGGAAGATCTTCAAAGGTAAGTGATTTATTTTATCGCTGGTTTGAAATATATGTATATGCAGGAAGTATGCGGGGTGCTGTCCTCAGATAATCAAATGCTATGCTTTCGCCGCAAAGCCTATTGTAAATCGGACAAAGCGGTTCGAATACCAAGATTCTAAGCTAAAGAATGGTGTATGACACTTGTATTTTCATGAATGTTTAATATTATGATTTTTGTATTTTGAATTTCGCGCTCTGCAATTTCACCGGATGTTGTCGAGGTGGCACGCTAGCAGGACACTGTTCCGTAAGAAGTTAACAGAGAAGGTAATGTGAAGAACAACATGACCTGCACCAAAGTCAAATTAGAATAAAGGCCAAGGACCAGACTACTACTACGTTTTGCTACTACTTTCACCACTTTTAGTATTGAAATCTTTGGTTGTTTACTACACTACTTTACTCATGCTGTTTAGCACATGGCCTCACATGTGAATCCTTGAAGAGAATGGTGGGGCTAAGGCTTAAGAGGGTGTGAACGATGCTGTATCCGGATTACATCGTCAAACTAAGGGCAAGCATGGCATCCGTGACAGGAGACGCGTCAATCCATCATGTATACGGGTAAGATAGTCTAGCTAGCTACATTTTCAGATATTACACATTTATAATTTTGATATAGTCTTTTCATTTCAAGTTATAGTGTACTGTTAGCTAAATAAAGTTAGCTGGCTGGCTGGCTAGCTAACGTTACATGTATTATCCGTATCTCAGAGCCATGTGCTTCGCTAGTTATAGCCTAATGCTAGCTAGCTAACATTGAACCTGGTTGGTTAACTACCTGCAGATTCATGCAGGGTAGTAACGTCATGAGTTGGGATTATGGTTCATTGTTTAGCTAGCTAGCTAGCTACATGTCTTAACAAAAGACTCCACTATACAAATAACCATTTCAGGTGCGTTCGTAAATTCAGTCTGGCCATCTACTCTGATTTCAGAGCACTCTCGCCTGAGTGTGCCAGAGCACAGAATAACTGATGAATTTACAAACACTCAACAACCATTGAATATAGCCGGTGTCAGTAAACATTGGCAAAAAAGCGCAATTACATTTTTGCCCACAGCACAGTTACGGTCACCAACGCTCTGGATAACATGAAAACAGCCTAACCAGCTCTGCTAGGGTAGGTAAAATCCTCAGAGTTTGGGTGTGGGCGAAAGCTTAAGAGGGTGTGAACAATGCTGAATGGGTGTAGACAAAGAAGAGCTCTCCAGATTGTAACAAAACATTCTCAAAAGTGAGGTTACAAGTTAATCAACTTTCAAAGAAGAATTACTTTCCCATTGTTCCTCAAATGTAGTGTATGACATACCATTTTGTAGCTCTGTGTCTCTGTTGTATGTATGTTGTATGTGGTATGTTGCTGTGCACCGTCTGTTCCCGCACAGTCTAATGTACCTGTCTGGAATGTTTCACAGTGTTGATTCACTAACGCTGGAGCAGAAGAACTGTATGTTGGATACCCTAATATCCTTTTATACACAATACATGCAATGGATTTGATTGCTTGATGCATTATAGATCCATTATACACACTGGATCATACACCAATACCAGGGATTGTATTAGTCCAATAGTGTGAAAACAGCCAATCAGAGTGGTAAACACTAGTGTAGGTAAACAGCCAATCAGTGGTAAACACTAGACTGTAAGTGAACAGCCAATCAGAGTGGTAAACACTAGTGTAGGTAAACAGCCAATCAGAGTGGTAAACACTAGACTGTAAGTAAACAGCCAATCAGAGTGGTAAACACTAGTGTAGGTAAACAGCCAATCAGAGTGGTAAACACTAGAGAGTGTATGCAAACAGCCAATCAGAGTGGTAAACTCTAGAGCGTGTATGTAAACAACCAATCAGAGTGGTAAACACTAGAAAGTGTAGGTAAACAGACAATCAGAATGGTGAACTCTAGTGAGCGTAGCTAAACAGCCAATCATAGTGGTCGACAGTGTCGTAGGAATGAGAGCACCAGGTAATTTACCTTGATTGTGGGCTTCCTGGTGGAGAATCCTCGGTACCATCCTGAAAGAGAGAAAATAACAAAATCAATGTTTAGGAGAGATCTGGAAACACCCCTGATATCAACCCTCAGCCCACCCTCAGAAAACACCCCTGATATCAACCCTCAGTCCACCCTCAGAAAACACCCCTGATATCAACCCTCAGCTCACCCTCAGAAAACACACCTGATATCAACCCTCAGCTCACCCTCAGAAAACACCCCTGATATCAACCCTCAGCTCACCCTCAGAAAACACCCCTGATATCAACCCTCAGCTCACCCTCAGAAAACACCCCTGATATCAACCCTCAGCCCACCCTCAGAAAACACCCCTGATATCAACCCTCAGTCCACCCTCAGAAAACACCCCTGATATCAACCCTCAGCCCACCCTCAGAAAACACCCCTGATATCAACCCTCAGTCCACCCTCAGAAAACACCCCTGATATCAACCCTCAGCCCACCCTCAGAAAACACCCCTGATATCAACCCTCAGCCCACCCTCAGAAAACACCCCTGATATCAACCCTCAGTCCACCCTCAGAAAACACCCCTGATATCAACCCTCAGCTCACCCTCAGAAAACACCCCTGATATCAACCCTCAGCCCACCCTCAGAAAACACCCCTGATATCAACCCTCAATGTTCATTATAATGTTTGAGTGAGTGGGGTCAGGTAGGACTGATGTTATCTTAATGTTCAGTATAATGTGAGAGTGAGTGGGGTCAGGTAGGACTGACGCTCCATGACGAAGAGAGAATGCATCTGATAAAATACTTAACGGCTATACAACTCTAATAAGCATCAAACCGCTTGGGAGAAGCTGGTGTATGTCAGAGAGGAGCTGGTGGATGTCAGAGAGGAGCTGGTGGATGTCTGAGAGGAGCTGCTGGATGTGATATTTTAAATGGAGTGGGAGAAGGATAATCATTAATCCCAGGGCTATAGGGTCAATCCATCCAAGGGTTCCTATTCTACCCCTCCTGTAGGAATGATCCTCCATTATATGTAACAGATAGTAGGCTTGTTGCACACAAGACCTGGGTCAAATACTGAACGGTAATAACTGTAAGGACTACAAGGGGAAAGTCAGTGGTCTGTATTTCTTTAACTCACATTGTAGTTATTGTGTGGTTTATATTTACACTTTTATTATATTTTATATTATTATCTACAGTATATTATTATTATTGTTGTCAATGCATTGTTGGGAAAAAGCTCTCAAGGTAAGAATTTCACACACCAGTTTTACACCTGTGCACCTGGTGAATCAACTTTTCACTTGAACTTGTATGGAGTCCTGAAGTCTGACTGAAGTCTAGGCTAGTATTGACATCATGTCAAACAGGGCCTCAGACCACATCCCTGATGAACGAGCCTGTCTCTCAGACCTGGGTCAAATAGTGATTGGAAACAACTGTAATGTATACGGGGGGGGGTTAATAAAGCCAACAAGGAGACAACATGACAACAAGGAGCCTCTGAGACCTCAACATAATTGTAGTAGTCTAACTCTCAGACATGGGGCCTCTGAGACCTCAACATAATGGTAGCAGTCTAACTCTCAGACATGGGGCCTCTGAGACCTCAACATAATGGTAGCAGTCTAACTCTCAGACATGGGGCCTCTGAGACCTCAACATAATGGTAGCAGTCTAACTCTCAGACATGGGGCCTCTGAGACTTCAACATAATGGTAGCAGTCTAACTCTCAGACATGGGGCCTCTGAGACTTCAACATAATGGTAGCAGTCTAACTCTCAGACATGGGGCCTCTGAGACTTCAACATAATGGTAGCAGTCTAACTCTCAGACATGGGGCCTCTGAGACCTCAACATAATGGTAGCAGTCTAACTCTCAGACATGGGGCCTCTGAGACCTCAACATAATGGTAGTAGTCTAACTCTCAGCTGAATATGGAAAGTTGTTTCATCAATCAACGAGAATACAGATTGGCACACACACAAGTGCATGTGCGCATACGTGTACACACACACACACACACACACACACACACACACACACACACACACACACACACACACACACACACACACACACACACACACACACACACACCTCACAACGGACAGGCTTATTCCCTTATTCCCTAACGGCCTTATTGCCTTATTCCCTTATTCTCTTATTCCTTAATAACCTTATTTCGTTATTCCCTTGTTCTCTCATTCCCTTATTCCCTTATTCCCTAATAACCGTATTCCATTATTCCCTTATTCTCTTATTCCCTTATTCTATTATTCCCTTATTCCCTTATTCCTCAGTACTATATGGAAATGTGGGAAGATAAATAAGAGAGAAGCTAGCATGCAGACAGACAGAAAGAGAAAAAGAAACAGACAGACAGACAGACAGAGAGCGAGAGAGAGAGAGAGAGAGAGAGAGAGCGAGAGAGAGCGAGAGAGAGAGAGAGAGAGAGAGAGAGAGAGAGAGAGAGAGAGAGAGAGAGAGAGAGAGAGAGAGAGGGAGGGGGACTGACTGGACTGGATACTATTCACTGTCAGTAACACCTGTGGCATCGCAAGAGAAGCCTGCTGGATGTGTTGTGTTAACACAGTATACTAACACACCTTGTGTTGTATTAACACAGTATACTAACACACCTTGTGTTGTGTTAACACAGTATACTGACACACCTTGTGTTGTATTAACACAGTATACTAACACACCTTGTGTTGTATTAACACAGTATACTAACACACCTTGTGTTGTGTTAACACAGTATACTGACACACCTTGTGTTGTATTAACACAGTATACTGACACACCTTGTGTTGTATTAACACAGTATACTAACACACCTTGTGTTGTATTAACACAGTATACTAACACACCTTGTGTTGTATTAACACAGTATACTGACACACCTTGTGTTGTATTAACACAGTATACTAACACACCTTGTGTTGTATTAACACAGTATACTAACACACCTTGTGTTGTGTTAACACAGTATACTGACACACCTTGTGTTGTATTAACACAGTATACTGACACACCTTGTGTTGTGTTAACACAGTATACTAACACACCTTGTGTTGTGTTAACACAGTATACTGACACACCTTGTGTTGTATTAACACAGTATACTAACACACCTTGTGTTGTATTAACACAGTATACTAACACACCTTGTGTTGTGTTAACACAGTATACTGACACACCTTGTGTTGTATTAACACAGTATACTGACACACCTTGTGTTGTATTAACACAGTATACTGACACACCTTGTGTTGTATTAACACAGTATACTAACACACCTTGTGTTGTGTTAACACAGTATACTGACACACCTTGTGTTGTATTAACACAGTATACTGACACACCTTGTGTTGTGTTAACACAGTATACTAACACACCTTGTGTTGTGTTAACACAGTATACTGACACACCTTGTGTTGTATTAACACAGTATACTGACACACCTTGTGTTGTATTAACACAGTATACTGACACACCTTGTGTTGTATTAACACAGTATACTGACACAACTTGTGTTGTATTAACACAGTATACTGACACACCTTGTGTTGTGTTAACACAGTATACTGACACACCTTGTGTTGTATTAACACAGGATACTAACACACCTTGTGTTGTATTAACACAGTATACTGACACACCTTGTGTTGTATTAACACAGGATACTAACACACCTTGTGTTGTATTAACACAGTATACTGACACACCTTGTGTTGTATTAACACAGTATACTGACACACCTTGTGTTGTATTAACACAGTATACTGACACACCTTGTGTTGTGTTAACACAGTATACTGACACACCTTGTGTTGTATTAACACAGTATACTAACACACCTTGTGTTGTATTAACACAGTATACTGACACACCTTGTGTTGTATTAACACAGGATACTAACACACCTTGTGTTGTATTAACACAGTATACTGACACACCTTGTGTTGTATTAACACAGTATACTAACACACCTTGTGTTGTATTAACACAGTATACTAACACACCTTGTGTTGTATTAACACAGGATACTAACACACCTTGTGTTGTATTAACACAGTATACTGACACACCTTGTGTTGTGTTAACACAGTATACTGACACACCTTGTGTTGTATTAACACAGTATACTAACACACCTTGTGTTGTATTAACACAGTATACTGACACACCTTGTGTTGTATTAACACAGTATACTAACACACCTTGTGTTGTATTAAAACAGTATACTGACACACCTTGTGTTGTATTAACACAGTATACTGACACACCTTGTGTGTATTAACACAGTATACTGACACACCTTGTGTTGTATTAACACAGTATACTGACACACCTTGTGTTGTATTAACACAGTATACTGACACACCTTGTCTTGTTTTAACACAGTATACTGACACACCTTGTGTTATTAACACAGTATACTGACACACCTTGTGTTGTATTAACACAGTATACTGACACACCTTGTGTTGTATTAACACAGTATACTAACACACCTTGTGTTGTATTAACACAGTATACTAACACACCTTGTGTTGTATTAACACAGTATACTGACACACCTTGTGTTGTATTAACACAGTATACTGACACACCTTGTGTTGTATTAACACAGTATACTAACACACCTTGTGTTGTATTAACACAGTATACTGACACACCTTGTGTTGTATTAACACAGTATACTGACACACCTTGTGTTGTATTAACACAGTATACTGACACACCTTGTGTTGTATTAACACAGTATACTGACACACCTTGTGTTGTATTAACACAGTATACTAACACACCTTGTGTTGTATTAACACAGTATGCTGACACACCTTGTGTTGTATTAACACAGTATACTGACACACCTTGTGTTGTATTAACACAGTATACTGACACACCTTGTGTTGTATTAACAGGATATTAACACACCTTGTGTTGTATTAACACAGTATACTGACACACCTTGTGTTGTATTAACACAGTATGCTGACACACCTTGTGTTGTATTAACACAGTATACTGACACACCTTGTGTTGTATTAACACAGTATACTGACACACCTTGTGTTGTATTAACAGGATATTAACACACCTTGTATTGTGTTAGTATCCTGTGTTAATGCACAGTAAGGAGGGAGGGAGGGAGGAAGGAGATATCCATTCAAAGAGCTGGAAAGTACACAGGCACACAATTGATGGGTGCACTGAACTGGTCACCCCAACACACACACACACACACACACACACCGCAAAGCGGACAGGCTGGCGTGTTTAGTTTTGTTTTGGTGTAGGGTTTTTTTCTGTTCTAGGTGTTGTGTTTCTATGTTGGGGTAATGGTTCCCAATTAGAGGCAGCTGTGTGTCGTTACCTCTAATTGGGAACAATATATATGTTTGGGGTTTTCACTAGTATTTTGTGGGTTATTGTTCGTTCATAGCGTTGTCGGTTTCATGTGTTATGTTCGACGTTACGATCTTCGTTTCGTTTTGTTTGTTGTTTTGTCCCAGTGTCAATAAAGCATGTATACTGGATACCTCGCTGAGCCTTGGTCTGTCCCTCACGGAGATCGTGACATCATTCATCACAAAACCGACTGATATTGTGACAATCTTCTAAAGAACTGGACCAAAGTGCAGCGTGGGTTGAGTTCCACATCTTTTTATTTAGATGAAACTCACAAAAGAAGCAAACCAAGAACAAAGCTCTGACACATGGTGTAGCACATAGGCACTACACACAAACACATTCAAATATCCCACAACACAGGTGGGGGAATAAACAAACTAAATAGGATTCCCAATTAGAGGCAACGACTAACAGCTGCCTCTAATTGGGAACCCAAACCAAAACCAACATAAAGAACGCTAAACACCCCTGGTCACGTCCTGGCCCAAAACCCCATAGAGAACCCAGAGGGCTCTCTATGGCCAGGACGTGACAGATATTGCCAACTACTTTAATGTTTTTTTCTTTGGCAAGATTAGAAACATTAGGCATGACATGCTAGCAACAAACGCTGACACTACACATCCATGTATATCGGACCAAATTATGAAAGACAAGAATTGTCATTTTGAATTCCGTAAAGTGATGGTGGAAAAGGTGACAACATTATTGTTATCCATCAACAATGACACGCCACCGGGGTCTGACAACTTGGATTGAAAATTACAGAGGAAATTAGCAGTCGATATTGCCACTCCTATTTGCAATATCTTCAATCTAAGCCTACTAGAAAGTATGTGCCCACAAGCCTGGAGGGAAGCAAAAGTCATTCTGCTACCTAAGAATAGTAAAGCCCCCTTTACTGGCTCAAATAGCCGACCAATCAGCTTGTTACCAACCCTTAGTAAAGTTTTGGAAAAAATTGTATTTGACCAGATACAATGCTATTTTACAGGAAACAAATTGACAACAAACTTTCAAGCACAGCACTTACACAAATGCCTGATGATTGGCTGAGAGAAATTGATGTTAAAAAGATTGTGGGGGCTGTTTTTCTTTTTTATTCAGTGCGGCTATTGACATTATCGATCATAGACTGCTGCTGGAAAAACATATGTGTTATGACTTTACATCGCCTACTATATTGTGGATAAAGAGTTACCTGCCAAACAGAACACAGAGGGTGTTCTTTAATAGAAGCCTCTCCAACATAATCCAGGTAGAATCAGGAATTCCACAGGGCAGCTGTCTAGGCCCCTTACTTTTTTCAATCTTTACTAATAACATGCTACTGGCTTTGAGTAAAGCCAGTGTGTCTATGTATACGGATGACTCAACACTATACATGTCAGCTACTACAGTGACTGAAATGACTGCAGCACTTAACAAAGAGCTGCAGTTAGTTTCAGAATGGGTGGCAAGGAATAAGTTAGTCCTAAATATTTCAAAAACTAAAAGCATTGTAATTGTATCATTCACTAAATTCTAAACCTCAACTAAATCTTGTACTAAATAATGTTGAGGTGACTAAACTGCTTGGAGTAACCCTGGATTGTAAACTTTCATGGTCAAAACATATTGATACAACAGTGGCTAAGATGGGGAGAAGTCTGTCCAAGCGCTACTCTACCTTCTTAACAAAAGGCAGATCGTACAGGCTCTAGTTTTGTCGCACCTGGACTACTGTTAACAAATACAAATAATTGACTTCATCACTACTTGTATTTGTGAAAGGCATTACATGTTGAAAGCAATGAGCAGTCTGTTTAAACGACTAGCACACAGCTTAGACCCCCATGCATACCCCACAAGACATGCCACCAGAGGTCTCTTCACAGTCCAGAACAGACTATGGGAGGTGCACAGTCCTACATAGAGCCATGACTACATGGAACTCTATTCCACATCAGTTAACTGATGCAAACAGTAGACTCAGATTTTAAAAATACACCTTATGGAACAGCGGGGACTGTGAAGCGACACACACAAGCACAGACACGATAACATATGCACTATACACACATGTAAACATGGATTTTGTGTTGTAGATATGTGGTTGTGGAGTAGGGGCCTGAGGGCACAAACTTAGTGTTTTGAATGTATTGTCATTTTTTACAAATTGTATAACTGCCTCAGCAGCAGCTAATGGGGATCCATAATAAATACAAATACAAACTACTACTACTGCTAACCACTGGCCAGGCATTGAGCCCTTCAACACACACTAACATATATTTCATTTGATCCTCTAGGATGCTTTGGGAATGGGTTCTGCTATGAGAAGTCTCTTATTACTCTGAAACATAGAAACCACATCCCCTCCCATTCCATCCCATCAACAGAGCTGTGTGTGATCTGACCAAGCCTTAGGGTTAATGGAATAGACAGAGTAGATTTCCCTGGAGAGATAGAGCAGATAACGGTGTGTGTGTGTGTGACTGCGTGCGTACATGACTGCATGCATGTGTGTGAGCGCACGTACGTACGCGCACCTGTGTGTGTGTGTCGCTCCCTCCCGGCCTCCCATCCTGATCGATACACAACGAGAGGCCCAGTGAGCCATGTCTAATATCACACCATCAGACTCATTATCAGTAGGCCAACACAGTTCCAGATCCAGGCCACATCCAGAGTCACAGCTACGGCCACAGCCGTCTCACCTGTCTACTGGCTTTGCCTGGTTCTTAGGAATACCAATGGAGGAGGCTATGGAGTCAGGGAGGCTGTGGAGTCAGGGAGGCTATGGAGTCAGGGAGACTGGAGTCAAGGAGACTATGGAGTCAGGGAGGCTATGGAGTCAGGGAGGCTGTGGAGTCAGGGAGGCTGTGGAGTTAGGGAGGCTATGGAGTCAGGGAGACTGTGGAGTCAGGGAGGCTATGGAGTCAGGAAGGCTATGGAGTCAGGGAGGCTATGGAGTCAGGGAGGCTGTGGAGTCAGGGAGGCTATGGAGTCAGGGAGGCTATGGAGTCAGGGAGGCTATGGAGTCAGGGAGGCTGTGGAGTCAGGGAGGCTATGGAGTCAGGAAGGCTATGGAGTCAGGGAGGCTATGGAGTCAGGGAGGCTGTGGAGTCAGGGAGGCTATGGAGTCAGGGAGGCTATGGAGGCAGGGAGGCTGTGGAGTCAGGGAGGCTGTGGAGTCAGGGAGGGTATGGAGTCAGGGAGACTGGAGTCAAGGAGGCTATGGAGTCAGGGAGGCTATGGAGTCAGGGAGGCTGTGGAGTCAGGAGGCTATGGAGTCAGGAGACTATGGAGTCAGGAGGCTGTGGAGTCAGGAGGCTATGGAGTCAGGGAGACTGGAGTCAAGGAGACTATGGAGTCAGGGAGGCTATGGAGTCAGGGAGGCTGTGGAGTCAGGGAGGCTGTGGAGTTAGGGAGGCTATGGAGTCAGGGAGACTGTGGAGTCAGGGAGGCTATGGAGTCAGGAAGGCTATGGAGTCAGGGAGGCTATGGAGTCAGGGAGGCTGTGGAGTCAGGGAGGCTATGGAGTCAGGAGGCTATGGAGTCAGGGAGGCTATGGAGTCAGGAGGCTGTGGAGTCAGGGAGGCTATGGAGTCAGGGAGGCTATGGAGTCAGGAGGCTGTGGAGTCAGGGAGGCTATGGAGTCAGGAAGGCTGTGGAGTCAGGAGGCTATGGAGTCAGGAGGCTGTGGAGTCAGGGAGGCTATGGAGTCAGGGAGGCTATGGAGGCAGGGAGGCTGTGGAGTCAGGGAGGCTGTGGAGTCAGGGAGGGTATGGAGTCAGGGAGACTGGAGTCAAGGAGGCTATGGAGTCAGGGAGGCTATGGAGTCAGGGAGGCTGTGGAGTCAGGGAGGCTATGGAGTCAGGGAGACTATGGAGTCAGGGAGGCTGTGGAGTCAGGGAGGCTATGGAGTCAGGGAGACTGGAGTCAAGGAGACTATGGAGTCAGGGAGGCTATGGAGTCAGGGAGGCTGTGGAGTCAGGAGGCTGTGGAGTTAGGGAGGCTATGGAGTCAGGGAGACTGTGGAGTCAGGAGGCTATGGAGTCAGGAAGGCTATGGAGTCAGGGAGGCTGTGGAGTCAGGGAGGCTGTGGAGTCAGGAGGCTATGGAGTCAGGGAGGCTGTGGAGTCAGGGAGGCTATGGAGTCAGGGAGGCTGTGGAGTCAGGAGGCTGTGGAGTCAGGAAGGCTATGGAGTCAGGAGGCTATGGAGTCAGGGAGGCTGTGGAGTCAGGAGGCTATGGAGTCAGGAGGCTATGGAGGCAGGGAGGCTGTGGAGTCAGGGAGGCTGTGGAGTCAGGGAGGGTATGGAGTCAGGGAGACTGGAGTCAAGGAGGCTATGGAGTCAGGGAGGCTATGGAGTCAGGGAGGCTGTGGAGTCAGGGAGGCTATGGAGTCAGGGAGACTATGGAGTCAGGGAGGCTATGGAGTCAGGGAGGCTGTGGAGTCAGGGAGGCTATGGAGTCAGGGAGACTATGGAGTCAGGGAGACTATGGAAGCAAATCATTTCTTCAATATCTGCACTGTCTATAGGGGTTATAGCTTGTCAGAGAAGGGCTTGTGCAACAATGACTACTAGAGAAAAGAGAACTCCTGAGCGAACATGAGAATATGAGAGTGTTGCAGCACAGGGTGGGTATGTGAACACCAGAGTACAGTACTGTATATTAGAACTAACTCACCTTCACATTTCTCCAGTATCTGAATTGTCTCTCCTATCTCCAGAGACAGACCCTGTGTCACGGTCCCTCGAAACGAACAGATCACTGAGGGAAAGAAGAGAGAGAAGAAGGGATGAGTTTTCAGATGACAAACAGGTACCAACCAAGCAAGAATTGCATGGTAGAGAGGCACAAATTTGTTTTATTTTAATATATTTTTTTATCCAGTCGAATAAACACTCCAAACAGCCTACCCAACCGCTCAGAGGCATCCACATGGTCCTAAAGCACACCGTTGCCTCGGTTTGTATCACATTCCAATGATAAAGCACACCGTTGACCTGGGGCAGAGAAACTCTTCACCCTATTCACACTGTAACCCTGAGGCAAAGAAACTCTTCACCCTATTCATACTGTAACCCTGAGGCAAAGAAACTCTTCATCCTATTCATACTGTAACCCTGAGGCAGAGAAACTCTTCATCCTATTCATACTGTAACCCTAAGGCAGAGAAACTCTTCACCCTATTCACACTGTAACCCTGAGGCAGAGAAACTCTTCATCCTATTCACACTGTAACCCTGAGGCAGAGAAACTCTTCATCCTATTCATACTGTAACCCTGAGGCAGAGAAACTCTTCATCCTATTCATATTGTAATCATAGGGCAGAGAAACTCTTCATCCTATTCATACTGTAACCCTAAGGCAGAGAAACTCTTCACCCTATTCACACTGTAACCCTGAGGCAGAGAAACTCTTCATCCTATTCACACTGTAACCCTGAGGCAGAGAAACTCTTCATCCTATTCATATTGTAATCCTGAGGCAGAGAAACTCTTCACCCTATTCACACTGTAACCCTGAGGCAGAGAAACTCTTCACCCTATTCACACTGTAACCCCGAGGCAGAGAAACTCTTCATCATATTCATATTGTAATCCTAGGGCAGAGAAACTCTTCATCCTATTCATACTGTAACCCTGAGGCAGAGAAACTCTTCACCCTATTCACACTGTAACCCTGAGGCAGAGAAACTCTTCATCCTATTCATATTGTAATCCTAGGGCAGAGAAACTCTTCATCCTATTCATACTGTAACCCTGAGGCAGAGAAACTCTTCATCCTATTCACACTGTAACCCTGAGGCAGAGAAACTCTTCATCCTATTCATATTGTAATCCTAGGGCAGAGAAACTCTTCATCCTATTCATACTGTAACCCTGAGGCAGAGAAACTCTTCATCCTATTCATACTGTAACCCTGAGGAAGAGAAACTCTTCATCCTATTCACACTGTAACCCTGAGGCAGAGAAACTCTTCACCCTATTCACACTGTAACCCTGAGGCAGAGAAACTCTTCATCCTATTCATATTGTAATCCTAGGGCAGAGAAACTCTTCATCCTATTCATATTGTAATCCTAGGGCAGAGAAACTCTTCATCCTATTCATATTGTAATCCTAGGGCAGAGAAACTCTTCATCCTATTCATACTGTACCCCTGAGGCAGAGAAACTCTTCACCCTATTCACACTGTACCCCTGAGGCAGAGAAACTCTTCACCCTATTCACACTGTAACCCTGAGGCAGAGAAACTCTTCACCCTATTCACACTGTAACCCTGAGGCAGAGAAACTCTTCACCCGATTCACACTGTAACCCTGAGGCAGAGAAACTCTTCATCCTATTCATACTGTAACCCTGAGGCAGAGAAACTCTTCACCCTATTCACACTGTAACCCTGAGGCAGAGAAACTCTTCACCCTATTCACACTGTAACCCTGAGGCAGAGAAACTCTTCACCCTATTCACACTGTAACCCTGAGGCAGAGAAACTCTTCATCCTATTCATATTGTAATCCTAGGGCAGAGAAACTCTTCATCCTATTCATATTGTAACCCTGAGGCAGAGAAACTCTTCATCCTATTCACACTGTAACCCTGAGGCAGACAAACCCTATTCATAGAGCAAGTGTAGAGGTTTGGTGGCTCTATGTGGATCGATAGAGCATGTGAGTGTGACACTGGCAGTCGGTTAAGCCGCTCTATGGTTTTTCTATCTCATCTCCCAGCTCCAGAGACAAAGCAGCAGTAGTTATACTATGGAGGTCCAGTCACATCATACTGTAACCCAGAACAACATCACTGTCACTGGCAGGAACAGGCTGGGGCTGGTGGTGGCCTCTCTCTCTGTTCTCTGTTTCTCTCTCTGTTCTCTGACCTCTCTCCCTCACTCTCTCTCTCTCTCTCTCCCTGTCTATCTCTACCTCTCTCTCTCTCTCTCTTGTCTCTCCCTGTCTATCTCTACCTCTCTCTCGCTCTCCCTGTCTATCTCTACCTCTCTCTCTCTCTCTCCCTGTCTATCTCTACCTCTCTCTCTCTCTCTCTCCCTGTCTATCTCTACCTCTCTCTCTCTCTCCCTGTCTATCTCTACCTCTCTCTCTCTCTCTCTCTCTGGCTCATTTTCTCCATCTCTCTCTCACTCTTCTTATTTCACTCTGTATCTCTCTCTATTTTCTCTTTATCTCTCTCTCTCTCTCTCTCTCTCTCTCTCTCTCCAGATTAGTGCTTCCATGGCTGCCTGTCCTCTCTGTTTTCCATAAAGCATCAAGCTAAGCCCACTACCGGGAAGTGGGCATGCCCTGTCCTCTAATGATGATTCTTGTATATTATAGGACCAGATTAGTGGGCAGACTGAGATACAGACATAGCCAACCATATTCAGGAATGGATGGAATCCATTAGAATATGGAATAGCTGAAGAGCTTTGTTAATGTAATGTCAGTCTATTAGCGTAACTGCAAAGTGTTTTGTATTATGTTATGTTTCATAAAGATTTTTTTTTCTAGATCCCATGGAATACAGTATTGTTTGTTGCCAGATAAACCAGATCAAAGGGAATAATGAAAACATTTGAGTCGTGAGTCGTGTGTGTTGGGCTTGTGTTGTTGTTGCCAGTGTTGTGCGGAGTCATCACATGGAACCATTAAACCAGAGTTCTGTCCCTGGCTGTTCTTTCTGTTCTGGAGGCAGAATGTTTGTGGTGTTACTAAGCAACATGCTTCTGAAGCCGAATACAGAATGAAGAACAGAGATTAGAGAAGGCCCTGGCTCCTCCTACTGACACCCTGCATTCCATCAGGCAGAACAACACCACCAACATATAGGCCTGTACTATTAAGCCTGTACAGCTAGCCACACACACACACACACACACACACACACACACACACACACACAACATATAGGCCTGTACTATTAAGCCTGTACAGCTAGCCACACACACACACACACACACACACACACACAACATATCGGCCTGTACTATTAAGCCTGTACAGCTAGCCACACACACACACACACACACACACACACACACACACACACACACACACACACACACACACACACACACACACACACACACACACACACACACACAAGCTGACATACAGTTGCATGCATCATCTAACAACGAGGGTCTATTTAACCAATAACAGACATCTTGAACTGTGACATACGCTGAGTATACCAAACATTAGGATCACCTTCCTAATTTTGAGTTGCCCCTTTCGTCCTCAGAACATCCTAAATTAATCAGGTCATGCTTCCCACAGTTGTGTCAAGTTGGCTGAATGTCCTTTGGGTGGTGGACCATTCTTGATACATAAGGGAAACTGTTTAGCGTGAAAAACCCAGCGGCATTGCAGCTCTTGTCACAAACGCCTGGCACCTGTTACCATACCCTGTTCAAAGGCACTTATATGTCTTGCCCATCAACCCTCTGAATGGCATACATACACAATCCATGTCTCAATTGTTTTGAGGCTTAAAAATCCTTCTTTAACCTGTCTCCTCCCCTTCATCTACACTGACGGAAGTGGATTTAACAAGTGACATAAATAAGGGATTGTAGCTTTCACCTGTATTCACCTGGTAAATGTCAGTTCTTAATGTTTTTTATAGTCAGTGTATATTGAAATCAATATTCAGCATCAGTCAAAACACACTACACACTCCCAATGCCACACATACACAGGACTAAAAGCATAGAAAGAATCAAAACATATTATCTGTAATGCCATCTGCGTTCTCCAGCTCTGTTCAGACGTCAGACAAAGAGTAGTTTGTGAGGCCATTTAGTGCTCTGATTTACCAAGCCTGACTACATGATGCAATTTGCACTTCTACTTCAAAAGATTAGGGTTAATACTTCATGTGCTGTGGGGAAACACTTCGCCACAGAGTCCTGCTGTACACATTTAAAGGACAACTGACTAGTTAAGGATCATATCACATCGACCTTACCCGACACCCTAGACCCACTTCAATTTGCTTACCGCCCCAATAGATCCACAGACGATGCAATCGCCATCACACTGCACACTGCCCTATCCCATCTGGACAAGAGGAATACCTATGTAAGGATGCTGTCCATTGACTAAAGCTCAGCCTTCAACACCATAGTACCCTCCTACCTCATTATTAAGCTCTGGGAATTGGGTCTGAACCCCGCCCTGTGCAACTGGGTCCTGGACTTCCTAACGGTCCGCCCCAAGGTGGTGAAGGTAGGAAACAACACCACTTTGCTGATCCTTAACACAGGGGCCCAACACAGGAGCCCCCTCCTGTAATCCCTGTTCACCCATGACTACGTGGCCACGCACGCCTCCAACTCAATCATCAAGTTTGCAGACGACACTACAGTGTTAGGCTTGATTACCAACAACGACAAGACGGCCTACAGGGAGGAGGTGAGGGCCCTCGGAGTGTGGTGTCAGGAAAACAACCTCTCACTCAACGTCAACAAAACAAAGGAGACGGGACCGCAGTGGAGAAGGTGGGAAGCTTCATGTTCCTCTGCGTACACATCACTGACGATCTGAAATGGTCCACCCACACAGACAGTGTGGTGAAGAAGCAACAGTGACTTTTCAACCTCAGGAGGCTGAAGAAATTACGGCTTAGCCCCTAAGAAACTTTTTAAGATGCACAATCGAGAGCATCCTGTCGGGCTGTATCACCGCCTGGTACGGCAACTGCTCCGCCCACAACCGTAAGGCTCTCCAGAGGGTAGTGAGGTCTGCACAACGCATCACCGGGGGCAAACTACCTGCCCTCCAGGACACCTACAGCCCCCGAAGTCACAGGAAGGCCAAAAAGATCATCATGGACAACAACCACCCGAGCCACAGCCTGTTCACCCCACTATCATCCAGAAGGCGAGGTCAGTACAGGTGCATCAAAGCTGGGAGAAAGAGATTAAAAAACAGCTTCTATCTGAAGGCCATCAGACTGTTAAATAGCCATCACTAGCCAGCTACCACCCGATTACTCAACCCTGCACCTTAGAGGCTGCTGCCCTATAAACATAGACATGGAATCACTGGCCACTTTAATAATGGAACACCAGTCACCTTAATAATGTTTACATACTGCTATACTCATCTCATATGTATATATTGTATTCTATTCTACTGTATTTTAGTCAGTACCACTCCAACATTGCTTGTGCTAATATTCATACATTTTATATAAACCCAGCAGCGTTGCAGATCTTGTCACAAACCGGTACGCCTGACACCTACTACCATAACCTGTTCAAAGGCACTTAAATGTTTTGACCATTCATCCTCTGAATGGCACACATACACAACCCATGTCTCAATTGTTTCTTGGCTTAAAAATATATTTTTTTAACCCGTCTCCTCCCCTTCATCCACACTGACGGAAGTGGATTTAACAAGTGACATCAATAACGGATCATAACATTCACCTGGATTCACCTGGTCAGTCGATGTCAGTGTTCCTAACACACTGGCCACTTAAATAATGGAACACTAGTCACTTTACTAATGTTTACATACTGCTTTACTCATCTCATATGTATATACTGTATTCTATTCTACTGTATTTTAGTCAATGCCACTCCGACATTGCTCATCCTAATATTTATTTATTTATTATTTCAATTCTTTGACTTTTAGATGTGTGTGTGTATTGTTGTGAATTGTTAGATATTACTGCAATATTGGAGCTAGGAACACAAGCATTTCGCTACACCCTCAATACAATCTGCTAAACACACAGCTGAAGTTGGAAGTTTACATACACCTATGGCCAAATACATTTAAACTCAGTTTTTCACAATTCCTGACATGTAACCCTAGTAAAAATTCTCTGTCTTACGTCAGTTAGGATCACCACTTTATTTTATGAATGTGAAATGTCAGAATAATAGTAGAGAGAATTATTTATTTCAGCTTTTATTTCTTTCATCACATTCCCAGTGGGTCAGAAGTTTACATACACTCAATTACTATTTGGTGGCATTGCCCTTAAATTGATTAACTTGGGTCAAACATTTAGGGTAGCCTTCCACAAGCTTCCCACAATAAGTTGGGATAATTTTGGCCCATTCCTCCTGACAGAGCTGGTGTAACTGAGTTAGGTTTGTAGGCCTCCTTGCTCGCACACGCTTTTTCTGTTCTGCACACACATTTTCTATGGGATTGAGGTCAGGGCTTTGTGATGGCTACTCCAATACCTTGACTTTGCTGTCCTTAAGCCATTTTGCCACAATGACCCCAAGTTTGCTTGGGGTCATTGTCCATTTGGAAGACCCATTTGCGACCAAGCTTTAACTTCATGACTGATGTCTTGAGATATTGCTTCAATATATCCACATCATTTTCCATCTATTTTGTGAAGTGCACCAGTCCCTCCTGCAGCAAAGCACCGCCACGACATGATGCTGCCACCCCCGTGCTTCACGGTTGGGATGGTGTTCTACGGCTTGCAAGCCTCCCCCTTTTTTCCTCCAAACATAACGATGGTCATTATGAACAAACAGTTCCATTTTTGTTTCATCAGACCAGAGGACATTTCTCCAAAAAGTATGATCTTTGGCTTTTTTATGGGGTTTTGGAGCAGTGGCTTCTTCCTTGCCTTTCAGGTTATGTCGATATAGGACTTGTTTTACTGTGGATATAGATACTTTTGTACCTGTTTCCTCCAGCATCTTCACAAGGTCCTTTGCTGGGATTCATTTGCACTTTTCGCACCAAAGTACGATCATCTCTAGGAGACAGAACGTGTCTCCTTCCTGAGAAGTATGACGGCTGCGTGTTTCCATGGTGTTTACACTTGCATCCTATTGTTTGTACAGATGAACGTGGTACCTTCAGGCATTTGGAAATTTCCCCTCAAGGATGAACCAGACTTGTGGAGGTCTACAATTTTCTTTCTGAGGTCTTGGCTGATTTCTTTTGATTTCCACATTATGTAAAGCAAAGAGGCAATGAGTTTGAAGGTAGGCCTTGAAATACATCCACAGGTACACCTCCAATTGACTGAAATGATGTCAATTAGCCTATCAGAAGCTTCTAACGCCATGACATCATTTTCTGGAATTTTCCAAGCTGTTTAAAGGCACAGTCAACTTAGTGTATGTAAACTTCTGACCCACTGGAATTGTGATACAGTGAATTATAAGTGACAAAATCTGTCTGAAAACAATTGTTGGAAAAATTACTTGTGTCATGCACAAAGTAGATGTCCTAACCGACTTGCCAAAACTATAGTTTGTTAACAAGAAATGTGTGGAGAGGTTGAAAAATGAGTTTTAATGACTCCAACCTAGGTGTATGTAAACTTCTGTATGTATGTGACCAATACAATTTGATTTGATTTGATATTGGCACACGTCTGCACACACATTTACTTTACTTACTTATTATCTGTAACTGTACATGGGTGGTTCATTACTGGGAAAATACATTACATCGAAATATCCTAGGTGAGGTGTGTAGACAGTGTGGTACATATGATAATATTGCTTTGGTTGAGGAAGCATGGCATTAGAACTGAATCAACAACATTCAGGGGGAGGTAGATACATATAGATTTTTTTTTTAAAGAGAGAGAGAGACCGAGAGAAAGAGAGCGAGAGCGAGAGCAAGAGAGAGACAAGTGAATCAAAATGATCGTTTTAAGCATATTTTGTGGCTATACATTGTGTTTGTTTTACATTTACAATATTTACAGACATTTGAATAAAACAAGCTTTTAGGACATTTTGGGTTCTGATGTCCTACGATGGTTGAACTAAACTCATGAGGCATTTATAAGTTGAATTCTTCAAGAATAAATTAGTAGGCCTATTATATCATTAATTTATATGTACACAAATGGATGTAGAAACTGTGGACGGCCCCTTTAAAGAATTCAAAAAAATAATGTATTTTATCCTAAACCCTTTGAGAATTACATCTCAAAAACAAATTACTCAATATGGGTACAAATGATCTACTGTGGGTAGCAGCTGTCCTTCTGTTAATGCTAATAACATTTTCCGTTCTCTCTGATTTTATTCAAAGGCAGAATTTACATTTTCTTGGTACGTCATATGTTTTTTACATCATAAAGTTTTAGAAAGTGCATTGTGAATCTTGAACACTAGATGGCAGTATATCTGGTACACGCCAAACAACAAGGTGATTCAGAAATACTGACTCTCACTGACTCATACTGTAGGCCTGTGATGTAAACTGCCTTGCATTTCTATGACGGAACGTGCTACGGGTGGGTTTAACTATGAATGGTTAATAACGTCAGGAAATACAGTACCAGTCAAAAGTTTGGACACACCTACTCATTCAAGGGTTTTACATTTTTGTACTACATTGTAGAATAATAGTGAAGACATCAACACTATGAAATGACATATGGAATCATGTAGTAACCAACAAAGTGTTAAACAAATCAAAATATATTTTAAATTTGAGATTTTTGCACACTGATGGCATTCTCTCAACCAGCTTCATGAGGTAGTCACCTGGAATGCATTTCAATTAATAGGTGTGCCTTGCTAAACATTTATTTGTGGAATTTCTTTCCTTCTTAATGAGTTTGAGCCAATCAGTTGTGTTGTGACAAGGTAGGGGTGGTATACAGAAGATAGCCCTATTTGGTAAAAGACCAAGTCCATATTAAGGCAAAAACAGCTCAAATAAGCAAAGATTGAAATGACAGTCCATCATTACTTTAGGACTTGAAGGTCAGTCAATGCGGAACATTTCAAGAACTTTTAAAGTTTCTTGAAGCACAGTCACAAGAACCATCAAGCGTTATGATGAAACTGGCTCTCATGAGGCCGCCACAGGAAAGGAAGACCGAGAGTTACCTCTGCTGCAGAGGATAAGTTCATTAGAGTTACCAGCCTCAGAAATTGCAGCCCAAATAAATGCTTCACAGAGTTCAAGTAACAGCCAAATCTCAACATCAACTGTTCAGAGGAGACTGCGTGAATCAGGCCTTCATGGTCGATTTTCTGCAAAGAAACCACTACTAAAGGACACCAATAAGAAGTAGTGACTTGCTTGGGGAAAGAAACACAAGCAATGGACATTAGACCGGTGGAAATTTGTCCTTTGGTCTGGAGTCCAAAGTTGCTGGTTACACTGTCTGTGATTTATTTAGAATTCATGGCAAACTTAACCAGCACGGCTACCACAGCATTCTGCAGCAATACACCATCCCATCTGGTTTGCGATCATTTGTTTTTCAACAGGACAATGACCCAACACACCTCCAGGCTGTGTAAGGGATATTTGACCAAGAAGGAGAGTGATGGAGTGCTGCATCAGATGACCTGGCCTTCACAATCACCGAACCTCAACCCAATTGAGATGGCTTGGGATTATTTGGACCGCACAGTGAAGGAAAAGCAGCCAACAAGTGTTCAGTATATGTGGAAACTCCTTCAAGACTGTTGGAAAAGCATTCCAGGTGAAGCTGGTTGAGTGAGCAAAGCTGTCATCAAGGCAAAGGATGGCTACTTTGAAGAATCTAAAATCTAAAATATATTTTTATTTGTTTAACACTTTCTTGGTTACTACATGATTCCATATGTGTTATTTCATAGTTTTGAAGTCTTCACTAATATTCTACAATGTAGAAAATAGTAAAAATAAAGAAAAACTCTTGAGTGAGTAGGTGTGTCCAAACCTTTCACTGGTACTGTATATATATATAAGTCAGTGTTTATGGTAACATCAATATCACAGTGGAAAAGGCATTGACTACCTAATTAATGTGTGGTTACTGGTTACAGCTGTAAACAGTGAAAACCTCAGCCTGGTCCTATATCAGTTTGTGCTGTATTGCCAACTCCATTGTTGTCATTGTCAATCCAAATCAATGGAGAGCACCAACACACCTGGGACGAGGCTAGTGAAAACCAAGGCTGCCAAGAGTAGAGAGAGAGAGAGAGAGAGAGAGAGAGAGAGAGAGAGAGAGAGAGAGAGAGAGAGAGAGAGAGAGAGAGATCATGAGCAGATGGGCTCCTGCATTTTTCAGCACGTTTTTAATTAAAAAAAAGTTAGATTAAGAGTTAGATAAACTTGGATTTTTCCACAAGGACATATACAGAATACTACCTTCCACAACATAAACTTCACTATGTCACCAGGACATATACAGGATGCTACCCTCCACAACATAACCTTCACTATGTCACCAGGACATATACAGGGTACTACCCTCCACAACATAACCTTCACTATGTCACCAGGACATATACAGGATGCTACCCTCCACAACATAACCTTCACTATGTCACCAGGACATATACAGGATACTACCCTCCACAACATAACCTTCACTATGTCACCAGGACATATACAGGATGCTACCCTCCACAACATAACCTTCACTATGTCACCAGGACATATACAGGGTACTACCCTCCACAACATAACCTTCACTATGTCACCAGGACATATACAGGATGCTACCCTCCACAACATAACCTTCACTATGTCACCAGGACATATACAGGGTACTACCCCCCACAACATAACCTTCACTATGTCACCAGGACATATACAGAATACTACCTTCCACAACATAAACTTCACTATGTCACCAGGACATACACAAAATACTACCTGCCACAACATAACCTTCACTATGTCACCAGGACATATACAGGGTACTACCCCCCACAACATAACCTTCACTATGTCACCAGGGCATATACAGGATGCTACCCTCCACAACATAACCTTCATTATGTCACCAGGACATATACAGGATGCTACCCTCCACAACATAACCTTCATTATGTCACCAGGACATATACAGGATGCTACCCTCCACAACATAACCTTCACTATGTCACCAGGACATATACAGAATACTACCCTCCACAACATAACCTTCACTATGTCACCAGGACATATACAGGATACTACCTTCCACAACATAACCTTCACTATGTCACCAGGACATATACAGAATACTACCCTCCACAACATAACCTTCACTATGTCACCAGGACATATACAGGATGCTACCTTCCACAACATAACCTTCACTATGTCACCAGGACATATACAGGGTACTACCCTCCACAACATAACCTTCACTATGTCACCAGGACATATACAGGATGCTACCCTCCACAACATAACCTTCATTATGTCACCAGGACATATACAGGATGCTACCCTCCACAACATAACCTTCACTATGTCACCAGGAAATATACAGAATACTACCTTCCACAACATAACCTTCACTATGTCACCAGGACATATACAGAATACTACCTTCCACAACATAACCTTCACTATGTCACCAGGACATATACAGGATGCTAACTTCCACAACATAACCTTCACTATGTCACCAGGACATATACAGGGTACTACCCTCCACAACATAACCTTCACTATGTCACCAGGACATATACAGGATGCTACCCTCCACAACATAACCTTCACTATGTCACCAGGACATATACAGAATACTACCCTCCACAACATAACCTTCACTATGTCACCAGGACATATACAGGGTACTACCCTCCACAACATAACCTTCACTATGTCACCAGGACATATACAGGGTGCTACCCTCCACAACATAACCTTCACTATGTCACCAGGACATATACAGGATACTACCCTCCACAACATAACCTTCACTATGTCACAAGGACAGAAACCCATCCAACCTGGAACTGGTTGAGTAATGTTTAGTCTGAAGACACTTTTCAGACTAAACACTCCTCACTCCTGAGCTTTCGCTCGCCTCCAGCACACACGCACTTAAACACACACCGCAGACTTTGGACTGATTGGAATTTTAGGTTGGCTAATTAACCTGTGAAGCTTATTATGTGAGCTTACTCAGAAATACTTTAATTAACTACTATAGACCTACTATTTATTGATTTAATCTCAGACTTTTACATTACTGGACTCATAGAGAGCTACTATCTTAAGTTATCTTGTTGGGGCGAGTGACTCTTTGAACTTACAATGGCTAGCCCCAAGTCGTTATATTTTTTTCTTGTGGCTTTATACGGTTTGCCTCATGACTCCTACGTGCTTTGTTGACTATGAACTTGGTTGTTTACCGAACCGTGGGACAGACTGTTTGTTCCCACACGCGGGACTCTGAATCTCTATTGGTTACTTGGACTCTTGGCCTCCCATCCTATTCTAACCACGTCTCGCCAGCTTTGTATTCATGTTACCTTGAAATTACTGTACAATATGATCTTGTTACCATCTGATGCACATTCAAATGTCATAAAAAATCAACACTGCAGAGCTCTCCCTGTCCTCTGCTGTGCCCTGATTATATTACTGCTCCAATTCTGACTCGAGCTCTGATATCTGTTTCAATGATTTCTGCTCTCGTAAAAGCCTGGGTTTTATGCATGTTAACACTAGAAGCTTATTACCCTAAATGTTTCAATTGAAAGTGTGGGTTCACAGCTCCAATCCAGACGTGTTGGTTATTACTGAGACGTGATTAAGAAAGAGTGTTTTGAACACTGATGTTAACCTTTCTGGTTATAAACTTTTTCGGCAAGACAGATCTTCCAAATAGCTCTTTGTTGACTGTTGCTGGGTGTTATCGTCCACCATCAGCACCAGCCTGTAACCTACTTGCCCTAAGCTCTCTCCTGGCCCATTACACTAAGTCTGAATTTGTCCTGATAGGTGACCTAAACTGGGAAATGCTAAAACCACCTGACCAAGTCCTAAAGCAATTGGACTCCCTAAATCTTTCACAGATTATTACCAATCCCACAAGGTTGTAAGGACCGACGCTGGAGTTGAGAAGTAGGTTGAACATTTAATTACACAGACATGGAACAGGACAGGAACAGCGTCAAAACTGGGTAATACAAAGCGTCAAAAGACAATTTATGCTGAAGCGGGGAACAGAGCTGGGGAACAGAGCTGGGGAACAGACAGATACAGTGGGGCAAAAAAGTATTTAGTCAGCCACCAATTGTGCAAGTTCTCCAACTTAAAAAGAGGCCTGTAATTTTCATCATAGGTACACTTCAACTATGACAGACGAAATGAGAAAAAGAAATCCAGAAAATCACATTGTAGGATTTTTTATTTATTTATTTGCAAATTATGGTGGAAAATAAGTATTTGGTCAATAACAAAAGTTTATTTCAATACTTTGTTATATACCCTTTGTTGGCAATGACAGAGGTCAAACATTTTCTGTAAGTCTTCACAAGGATTTCACACACTGTTGCTGGTATTTTGGCCCATTCCTCCATGCAGATCTCCTCTAGAGCAGTGATGTTTTGGGGCTGTCGCTGGGCAACACGGACTTTCAACTCCCTCCAAAGATTTTCTATGGGGTTGAGATCTGGAGACTGGCTAGGCCACTCCAGGACCTTGAAATGCTTCTTACGAAGCCACTCCTTCGTTGCCCGGGCGGTGTGTTTGGGATCATTGTCATGATGAAAGACCCAGCCACGTTTCATCTTCAATTGCCTTGCTGATGGAAGGAGGTTTTCACTCAAAATCTCACGATACATGGCCCCATTGATTCTTTCCTTTACACGGATCAGTCGTCCTGGTCCCTTTGCAGAAAAACAGCCCCAAAGCATGATGTTTCCACCCCCATGCTTCACAGTAGGTATTGTGTTCTTTGGATGCAACTCAGCATTCTTTGTCCTCCAAACACAACGAGTTGAGTTTTTACCATCATCATCCAAATGCTCTCTAGCAAACTTCAGACGGGCCTGAACATGTACTGGCTTAAGCAGGGGGACACGTCTGGCACTGCAGGATTTGAGTCCCTGGCGGCGAGTGTGTTACTGATGGTAGGCTTTGTTACTTTGGTCCCATCTCTCTGCAGGTCATTCACTAGGTCCCCGTGTGGTTCTGGGATTTTTGCTCACCGTTCTTGTGATCATTTTGACCCCACGGGGTGAGATCTTGCGTGGAGCCCCAGATCGAGGAAGATTATCAGTGGTCTTGTATGTCTTCCATTTCCTAATAATTGCTCCCACAGTTGATTTCTTCAAACCAAGCTGCTTACCTATTGCAGATTCAGCCTTCCCAACCTGGTGCAGGTCTACAATTTTGTTTCTGATGTCCTTTGACAGCTCTTTGGTCTTGGCCATAGTGGAGTTTGGAGTGTGACTGTTTGAGGTTGTGGACAGGTGTCAACTATACTGATAACAAGTTCAAACAGGTGCCATTAATACAGGTATCGAGTGGAGGACAGAGGAGCCTCTTAAAGAAGAAGTTGCAGGTCTGTGAGAGCCAGAAATCTTGCTTGTTTGTATGTGACCAAATACTTATTTTCCACCATAATTTGCAAATAAATTCATTAAAAATCCTACAATGTGATTTTCTGGATTTTTTTTCCTCATTTTGTCTGTCATAGTTGATGATGAAAATTACAGGCCTCTCTCATCTTTTCAAGTGAGAGAACTTGCACAATTGGTGGCTGACTAAATACTTTTTTGCCCCACTGTATAGGGGAGGAAATACACAGGTGATTGAGTCCAGGTGAGTCCAATGAATCGCTGATGCGCGTGACAAGGAAGCAGGTGTGCGTATTGATGGTGGCAGGGGTGCGTAGTGCAGGGCAGCCTGGCAGCAGGGAGGGAGAGTGGGAGCAAGCAGGAAAAAAGTATGACTCCTAACACCCAGAAAAGGCTTCTTTCCTTGATGTTATCCTCACAAATAATCCTGATAGGTATCAATCTGGTGTTTTCTGTAATGACCTTAGTGATCACTGTTTTACAGCCTGTGTTCGTAATGGCTGCTCAGTGAAATGACGTGTCCTGATTTGTCATAGATGCTTGCTAAAAAACTTTCATGAGCAAGACTTCCTTCATGACCTGGCCTCTGTAAATTGGTATAGAATCAGCTTGATCCCCTCTGTCGAAGACACTTGAACCTTGATAAAATGAGAATTAAAAACAGGTTCAGCCCCTGGTTCGACCGTGATCTGGCAGAGTTACTCCACCTCAAGAATTCCATTTGGCGAAATGGTCGGCACACGCATACTCAGGCTGACTGGCTCTCGTTCAGGCAAATGAGAAATAAGAGCACTCAGGCTATCTGGAAGGCCAGTTCTCTCTCTGTGGTCTAACCCCAAGAAGTTCTGGAAAACGGTTAAAGACCTAGAGAATAAACCTTCCTCCTCACAGCTGCCCATGTCCCTTAATGTTCCCCTCTTTAATCACCACTTCATTAAGTCAGGATTCCTATTTGACTCAGCCATTGCTCGTCCAACATTTCCTCATCTGCCACCCTTTCTAATGAGACAAGCCCCGATGTACCTCCCTCTTTTTCGTCTGCCCCGCTACAAAGTTTCTCCCTGCAGGCAGTCACTGAGTCTGAGGTGCTAAAGGAGCTCCTTATTAAACTTTAAGGTCGCAGCCTCTATCATCGCCAAGAATATCTCTGACCTTTTTAACCTGTCTCTCCTCTCTGGGGAGGTTCCCATTGCTTGGAAGGCAGCCACGGTGCATCCTTTATTTAAAGGGGGAGATCAAGCTAATTCTTACTGTTATAGGCCAATTTCTATTTTGCCCTGTTTATCAAAAGTGTTGGAAAAACGTGTTAATAATCAACTGACTGGCTTTCATGATGTCTATAGTATTCTCTCTGGTATGCAATCTGGTTTCCGCTCAGGTTATGGATGTGTCACTGCAAGTTCCTAAATGTTGTCACCATTGTTCTTGATTCTAAGCAATGTTGTGCTGCTATTTTTTTTTACTTGGCCAAAGCTTTTGATACGGTAGACCATTCCATTCTTGTGGGCCGGCTAAGGAGTATTGGTGTCTCTGAGGGGTCTTTGGCCTGGTTTGCTAACTACCTCTCTCAAAGAGTGCAGTGTAAAAAGTCAGAACATCTGCTGTCTCAGCCACTGCCTGTCACCAACGGAGTATCCCAAGGCTCGATTCTTGGCCCCACGCTCTTCTCAATTTACATCAACAACATAGCTCAGGCAGTAGGAAGCTCTCTCATCCATTTATATGCAGATGACACAGTCTTCTACTCAGCTGCACCCTCCCGGGATTTTGTGTAAAACGTTCTACAACAAACCTTTCTTAGTGTCCAACAAGCTTTCTCTGCCCTTAACCATGTTCTGAACACCTCCAAATCAAACGTCATGTGGTTTGGTAAGAAGAATGCCCCTCTCCCCACCGGTGTGATTGCTACCTCTGAGGGTTTAGAGCTTGAGGTAGTCACCTTATACAAGTACTTGGGAGTATGGCTAGACGGTACACTGTCCTTCTCTCAGCACATATCAAAGCTGCAGAATAAAGTAAAATCTACACTTGGCTTCCTCTATCGTAATTGCTCCTCTTTCACCCCAGCTGCCAAACTAACCATCATTCAGATGACCACCCTACCCATGCTAGATTACGGAGATGTAATTTAGATGTTCTTTACCATTCGGCCATCAGATTTGCCACCAATGCTCCTTCTAGGACATCAGTGCACTCTATACTCCTCTGTAAACTGGTCATCTCTGTATACCCGTCGCAAGATCCACTGGTTGATGCTTATTTATAAAACCCTCTAAGGCCTCACTCCCCACTATCTGAGATACCTACTGCAGCCCTTATCCTCCACATACAACACACGTTCTTTCCCCAAAGCACACACATCCCTGGGTCACTCCTTTTTTCAGTTTGCTGCAGCTAGCGACTGAAACAAGCTGCAAACAACACTCAAACTGGACAGTTTTATCTCAATCTCTTCATTCAAAGACTCAATCATGGACACTTACTGACAGTTGTGGCTGCTTCACGTGATGTATCGTTGTCTTTACCTTCTTGCCTTTGTGCTGTTGTCTGTGCCCAATAATGTTTGTACCATGTTCTGTGCTGCTACCATGTTGTGTTGTTACCATGCTGTTGTCATGTGGTGTTGCTACCAGTCTGTGTTGTCATGTGTTGCTGCCATGCTATGTTGTTGTCTGTTGTAGGTCTCTCTTTATGTAGTGTTGTGGTGTCTCTCTTGTCGTAATGTGTGCTTTGTCCTATATATATATATATTTTTTTTTTATCTCAGCCCGCGCCCCCTCAGGAGGTCTTTTGTCTTTTGGTTGGCCGTCACTTTAAATAAGAATTTGTTCTTAACTGACATGCCTAGTTAAATAAAGGTAAAAAATTTAACAAAATAAAAAAACCTGATGTGACAAACATTAATGGATCTGCTAAAAGTTTCAATAGTAGCAGTAGTTATCCCATATTAGTTATAATAAGTATGTCAACAGAACAGCTGCTAACGCTACCAGTACTGCGCAGACTCCTTCCTTCATTAATGCATCCTTACAGAGTCTCCCAGCCTATACTCTGCTAAATACCTACAGGCACTAAACCAAACCACTTAGGAGGAAAACACTCAGCTAGTTTGTTGGAGCAGAAAATCCTCTCAAGAAAGACACATATTTATCCCCTTACATCGTGTCCATGGTAACCACTGTGTGTTGAACACACTTTAGTGTGTTGTTTGTTTATTTCTCATCAATGAAGAATAATACTCAACATCAACAACAACAAATGTATCACAAACACAGTACACACCACTATTTTGCCTTTACAAAGGTACTGTACAAAGTACAAAGTATTTCTGCGTATTTGTTTGAAACTAGAGCCCTTGTATCATTCAAGACGCAAACCAGAAACAAAATGCAACCCCTACGAACTCTGGTTCCTTTCTTCCCTCTATTATCTTCCCTCTATTAGTGCCTTCCTCACCATCTTAAATAAGCATGCTCCATTCAAATGTTTTTCAACCAGGAATAGATATAGCCCTTGGTTCACTCCAGACCTGTCTGCCCTTGACCAGCACAAAAACATCCTGTGGCGTTCTGCATTAGCATCGAATAGCCCCTGTGATATGCAACTTTTCAGGGAAGTTAGGAACCAATATACACAGGCAGTTAGGAAAGCTAAGGCTAGCTTTTTCAAACAGAAATTCTCATCTTGCAGTATGAACTCAAAAAAGTTCTGGGACACTGTAAAGTCCATGGAGAATAAGAGCACCTCCTCCCAGATGCCTACTGCTCTGAGGCTAGGAAACACTGCTACCACTGATAAATCCACTATAATTGAGAATTTCAATAAGCATTTCTCTACGGCTGGCCATGCTTTCCACCTGGCTACCCCTACCCCGGTCAACTGCCCGGCACCCTCCACAGCAACCCGCCCTAGCCCCTACCATTTCTCCTTCACCCAAACCCAGATAACGGATGTTCTGAAAGAGCTTCAAAATCTGAAGCCCTACAAATCAGCCGGGCTAGACAATCTGGACCCTCTCTTTCTAAAATTATCTGCAGAAATTGTTGCAACCCCTATTACTAGCCTGTTCAACCTCTCTTTTGTATCGTCTGAGATTCCCAAGGATTGGAAAGCTGCCGCGGTCATCCCCCTCTTCAAAGGGGGTGAAACTCTAGACCCAAACTGCTACAGACCTATATCTATCCTACCCTGTCTATCTAAAGTCTTCAATAGCCAAGTTAACAAACAGATTACAGACCATTTTGAATTCCACCATACCTTCTCCACTATGCAATCTGGTTTCAGAGCTGGTCATGGGTGCACCTCAGCCACGCTCAAGGTCCTAAACGATATCACAACCGCCATCGATAAGAGACATTACTGTGCAGCAGTATTCATCGATCTGGCCAAGGCTTTCGACTCTGTCAATCACCACATTCTTATTGGCAGACTCGACAGCCTTGGATTCTCAAATGATTGCCTCGCCTGGTTTACCAACTACTTCTCTGATAGAGTTCATTGTGTCAAATAGGAGTGCTTGTTGTCCGGACCTCTGGCAGTCTCTATGGGGGTGCCACAGGGTTCAATTCTCGGGCCGACTCTTTTCTCTGTATGCATCAATGATGTCACTCTTGCTGCAGGTGATTCTCTGATCCACCTCTACGCAGACGACACCATTCTGTATACTTCTAAGAGTGTTAACATTTTGTCTGTGATTATAACAGAACGGATATGGCAGGCAAAAACCCGAGGAATTTCTGTCCTGGAAAAAGTGATTTTGACACATTGCCTCATTTTGAACCCCTCCCTTATGAAAATGCCCATATAAGGGAGTATAAATGCAGTACCTATTGCTTCCACTGGATGTCAACAGTCTCTAGACACTGTTTTGATTCTATTTAGTTGCTTTAGATGGCAATAGAAGAAGAATTAGGAAGTGGTCACACAGAAGTCAACAGAAGAGAATGCGTGTTCCCGGCTTGCGCGCGCTGTGTTTTTTTCCTTTCCTATCGCCCAGTTTATATTCCGGTTGAAATATTATACTAAATATACATTAAAGTGTTCCTAAGGATACATTATCAATGATGTTTGATTGTTCTTGGACAAGTGTATAGGTATAGGTTGAACGAGTTCTCTTCACGTTTCAATGGGCGAGTGGACGCTGTATTTTCTTATCATAACACACCAACCAAACTGAGATTTATGGATATAATAAATTACTTTTTCTAACAAAAGAACCATGGATTGTCTTTGTTGGACACTTGGGAAGCCCTCAGCAGAAGTTCTTCAAAAGGTAATTGATTTGTTTTCGCTGTGAAATGTGTTTTGTGTGAACCGTGATGGCTTATGAATTTATGGTAATGGGAAAAATATTGGAGGTGCTACCCTCAAACAATCAAATGTAGTGCTTTCACCGTAAAGCCAACGCTGTGATATTGCCAAGAAGCAGCTTTTGATGACTATGCAACACTTGTATATTGATGAATGTTTAATAATTCAACTTTTGGATTTTGAATTTGGCGCCTTACATTTCACCGGGTAGTGTCGGGAGTGGGGCGCTAGTGCACCACTGCTCCTTAAGAAGTTAACTAACCTCCAGACGAGCTTCAATGCCATACAAATCTCCTTCTGTGGCCTCCAACTGCTCTTAAAGGCAAGTAAAACTAAATGCATGCTATTCAATCGATCACTGCCCACATCTGCCCGCCCATCCAGCATCACTACTCTGGACGGCTCTGACTTAGAATATGTTGAAAACTACAAATACCTAGGTGTCTAGTTAGACTGTAAACTCTCCTTCCAGACTCACATTAAGCATCTCCAATCCAAAATTAAGTCTAGAATTGGTTTCCTATATCGCAACAAAGCATCCACTCATGCTGCCAAACATACCCTCGTAAAACTGACCATCCTACCGATCCTCAACTTCGGCGATGCCATCTATGAAGCTGAAGCTGGAAAATCATATCTCCCTCACTTGCTTTAAGCACCAGCTGTCAGATCAGCTCACAGATCACTGCACCTGTACATAGCCCATATGTAAACAGCTCATCTATCTACCTCATCCCCATACTGTAATCTATGTATTTATTTATCTTGCTATTTTGCACCCCAGTATCTCTACTTGCACATTCATCTACTGCACATCTACCATTCCAGTGTTTAAATGCTATATTATAATTACTTCGCCACCATGGCCTATTTATTGCCTTAACTCCCTTATCTTACCTCATTTGCACTCACTGTATATAGACTTTTTGTTTTCTTTTTTTCTACTGTATTATTGACTGTATGTTTGTTTATTCCATGTGTAACTCTTTGTTGTTGTATGTGTCTAATTGCTTTGCTTTATCTTGGCCAGGTAGCAGTTGTAAATGAGAACTTGTTCTCAACCTGTCTACCTGGTTAAATAAAGGTGAAATATATATATATATATATATATTTTTTATGAAATACAATCTGGGCATCCTGCCCACTCCTACATGAATACACTGGACAGCATGGGCCCTGTGAAACACACTGCACAGCATTGGCCCTGTGAAATACACTGGACAGCATGGGCCCTGTGGAATACACTGGACAGCATGGGCCCTGTGGAATACACTGGACAGAGTGGGCCCTGTGGAATACACTGGACAGCGTGGGCCCTGTGGAATACACTGGACAGAGTGGGCCCTGTGGAATACACTGGACAGTGTGGGCCCTGTGGAATACACTGGACAGAGTGGGCCCTGTGAAATACACTGGACAGCGTGGGCCCTGTGGAATACACTGGACAGTGTGGGCCCTGTGGAATACACTGGACAGTGTGGACCCTGTGGAATACACTGGACAGTGTGGGCCCTGTGGAATACACTGGACAGCGTGGGCCCTGTGGAATACACTGGACAGCATGGGCCCTGTGGAATACACTGGACAGCATGGGCCCTGTGGAATACACTGGACAGTGTGGGCCCTGTGGAATACACTGGACAGTGTGGGCCCTGTGGAATACACTGGACAGCGTGGGCCCTGTGGAATACACTGGACAGCATGGGCCCTGTGGAATACACTGGACAGTGTGGGCCCTGTGGAAGATAGACTAAAACTGCAGCCCTACATCCATCAGGTGCATGCGCACACTGTACCAGCATGAACATATGCACACACACACACACACGTGCACACGCATGCACACACACACACCATACTAGAATGCACAGACAGCGTTGATGTTTGCCTGTTCTCCTACGCTGGGTCGATGTTTTTATGTTGGGTATACATACCACAGTCTCAGCGATATTGAGTAATGTCTACAAATTCCCCTTTTTCTTTTACTGGGGTGGATAATGCAATGATACCAGGACACATTGATATAGTTAATGTGTGTGTGTGTGTGTGTGTGTGTGTGTGTGTGTGTGTGTGTGTGTGTGTTATCTGATCCCAGATCTGTGGTTAGGCACTGATGGTTGGTGGAGGTATGGGGTGTGAGTCTGAGAGAAGAAGAAGAACATGAAAATTAAGAAGAAAACGAAGAAGAAGAAGAAGAAGAAGAAGAAGAAGAAGAAGAAGAAGAAGAAGAAGAAGAAGAAGAAGAAGAAGAAGAAGAAGAAGAAGAAAGAATGTAATTTCCTCAGTGAGGCTGTGACATGATGACAGCCAGACAACAGCTGAGAGTGAATTCAATAAAGTATGAAGAAGAATGCAGTACTATGCAATAGTGTACACCAGCTTGATTCTTTCCACTCAAGGATAGTATCATAGCTAGCTACATTCCCAACTCTGATGGGTGGTCGGGGCAAGGGAGTTAGGCAGGGAAATGCCCCCTAACGCCTCGATCACACCGACAGCGTCATTGCCTTTTGGTACACCATTTCCAATGGAATGCTGCGCTTGCCTTGCAGCATTGTGCTGCAGAGAGAGTTGCAGTGTGTTCTGTGTTCTGTGTGGTGCATACATGGATATAGCCAACGTATGCATCCAATTGTATGCGTAGACTTGATAGAAATAGTAGTAAAAGGTGAATGTTGAACTGTTGTGGCAGACATATCTAGTAAAAAGGTTGGACTGCAGAATTTATTATGTAGCATCGATGCAATGATGCTGTCGGTCTGATCGAGTCCTAAGCCAAAGCATATAAAACACTGGGGTTGTGTGATAAACCAGAGAGTGACAGAGACTGAAGAGTAAGGACATTGAAGTAAAAGAATCCATCACTATTTGATAATATCTTTTGGGTAGTCAGGAAGCTATGCCAGACTGGGGTTGTGGCAGCTACACTACAAGCCAGGGAGTGACTCACTCACACACACACACACATACACACACACACACACACACTCACACACACATGCACACACACACAGTGCTCAGTGTATATGAAATGTACTGTATCTTGGTACGCCCCTGTTTACCCATGTTTCTGTCTGTTACAGATGGACTAACTGGGTTATTGTTAGACTAGCTGAGACCAGCTGGAGTCACTGGCTGGCTGAGACCAGCTGGAGTCACTGGCTGGCTGAGACCAGCTGGAGTCACTGGCTGGCTGAGACCAGCTGGAGTCACTGGCTGGCTGAGACCAGCTGGAGTCACTGGCATGGTCAGAATCACATGAGAACACACCTCTACTGCAGTCTGTCTGTCTGTCTGTCTGACAGAATGACACACAGGAGGAAAGGGTGGAGTGATGGTGGAGTGATGGTGGTGTGATAGTGGCGTGATGGTGGAGCGATATTGGCGTAATAGTGGCGTGATGGTGCAGTGATGGTGGCGTGATGGTGGAGTGATGGTGGAGTGATGGTGGCGTGATAGTGGCGTGATAGTGGCGTGATGGTGCAGTGATGGTGGCGTGATGGTGGAGTGATGGTGGTGTGATAGTGCAGTGATGGTGGTGTGATGGTGGCGTGATGGTGCAGTGATGGTGGCGTGATAGTGGCGTGATAGTGGCGTGATGGTGCAGTGATGGTGGAGTGATGGTGGTGTGATGGTGGCGTGATGGTGCAGTGATGGTGGAGTGATGGTGGTGTGATGGTGGCGTGATGGTGCAGTGATGGTGGTGTGATGGTGGTGTGATAGTGGCGTGATGGTTCAGTGATGGTGGTGTGATGGTGGCGTGATAGTGGCGTGATGGTGCAGTGATGGCGGTGTGATGGTGGCGTGATGGTGGCGTGATGGTGTGGCGTGATAGTGGCGTGATGGTGCAGTGATGGTGGTGTGATGGTGGCGTGATGGTGGTGTGATGGTGGCGTGATGGTGGCGTGATGGTGCAGTGATGGTGGTGTGATGGTGGCGTGATAGTGGCGTGATGGTGCAGTGATGGTGGTGTGATGGTGGCGTCATAGTGGCGTGATGGTGTAGTGATGGTGGTGTGATGGTGGCGTGATGGTGCAGTGATGGTGGTGTGATGGTGGAGTGATGGTGGCGTGATGGTGGAGTGATGGTGGCGTGATGGAGCAGTGATGGTGGCGTGATGGTGGCGTGATAGTGGAGTGATGGTGGTGTGATGGTGTAGTGATGGTACAGTGATGGTGGCATGATGGTGGCGTGATGGTGGAGTGATGGTGGCGTGATGGTGGAGTGATGGAGTGATGGTGGAATGATGGTGGAATGGAGGGTACGATAGTTTTCCCACTGATGTGGGTTTTTAAATAGAGAATAATGGAAGTAGACAGACAGAGTAATCCTATTCTACTGTAAACATCAATAACAATACAATGGTTTGGCAGTTTAACTGTGCAGAGGCAACGCTACAGAACCCAATACCAGAGGGAAATGCTACTGTACTGTCTATACAGCCATGGACACAAACAGCAACGGTTATGCAGTTTTTTTATGCAAAACCCTTTCTACTGCAAAGAGAAAGTGTGTCAGTTCACAGAAGTTCAGGGGAGATAGATAGAGAGTTAAACTAATCTGTAAAATGGACACTGTGTGAAAAGATGCTTATATTGCAATGCCAGGTCACCCTCTCTCCTTCTCACGACAACACAACAATGGTGGTGGGACGGAAGGTGAGATGTGATTGGTGGTGGGACGGAAGATGAGATGTGATTGGTGGTGGGACGGAAGATGAGCTGTGATTGGTGGTGGGACGGAAGATGAGATGTGATTGGTGGTGGGATGGAAGATGAGATGTGATTGGTGGTGGGACGGAAGGTAAGATGTGATTGGTGGTGGGATGGAAGATGAGATGTGATTGGTGGTGGGACGGAAGGTGAGATGTGATTGGTGGTGGGACGGAAGATGAGATGTGATTGGTGGTGGGATGGAAGATGAGATGGGACGGCCTGACCTGCCTGGAGAAAAGCCTTTTCACTCTCAGAACCGAAAGGTTCTCCCGCTGTATAGTGGTTCTATAGCCCTGCCCGTTGTCTTGTTGTGTGATGTTGGTGTGGTGCTCTGCAGCCGGGACCAGAGCTAGGAGGGGGGGAAGGGGTGTAGGGGTCAGGGACTGGGTCAGAAGGGGGAGATTACGGAGGCGAGCCAATGTCATCCAGAGGAAAGCAGAGGGGATTTTGAAATATGAAGGAAGGGATATTTAAATATCAAAGGCCTCTATCTCTTCCTCTAATCTATGGTAGTCCATGGAAAATGGAAGTGTGTGTGTATCCAGTACGTAACACTTTACGCATAGAGACATGCGCTGTACCCTGAGCCATATATGACTGACAGCAGTGGCACACAGATTATGTGAGTTCAGTCCATGCACACACACACGCACACACTCACACACACACACACAAACACACAACATGTACAGTAGGATTAGGAGTGAGCAGAGGATGATGTAGCCAACCAGGGACTCCAGCCATATGTCATCCTAATGTCCATGACTGCATATCCTACTCATCGTTCTGTGCTGCGTGTGCGTCCTCATAGTTTCTGTACTCTCTGAGCAGAGCTTCTGTTCCTAAAAGAATCTCATCTGAGAATAGCTTAACTTTTATTAAACCTGAAAGGGTGGCAGAGTTTACAGGCCATTTACTTTAATCAAGATGCTATTTCTGTCATAGAAGAGCAGAAACAAAGAGAATGGGAGATGGAATGAGAGAGAGAGAGAGAGAGAGAGAGAGAGAGAGAGAGAGAGAGAGAGAGAGAGAGAGAGAGAGAGAGAGAGAGAGAGAGAGAGAGAGAGAGAGAGAGAGAGAGAGAGAGAGAGAGAGAGAGAGAGAGAGAGAGAGAGTGATTGAGAGAGAGAGAGAGAGAGAGAGAGAGAGAGAGAGAGAGTGATTGAGAGAGAGACAGAGAGAGAGAGAGAGAGAGAGAGAGAGAGAGAGAGAGAGAGAGAGAGATACTTGAATACTTGAATACTTGAATCAGTTATAGAACCCATTGCCCTTTACGGTTGTTAGATCCGGGGTCCGTTCACTAACCAGGAATTAACAAAATGGGACAAACACAAAATTGAGACTGCATGCAGAATTCTGCAAAAATATCCATGTACAACGTAAAACACCAAATAATGCATGCAGAGCAGAATTAGGGTGATAATTATAAAAATCCAGAAAAGAGGCGTTAAATTCCACAACCACCTAAAAAGAAGCGATTCCCAAACCTTCCATAACAAAGCCATAACCTGTACAGAGAAATTAAGCTGGTCCTGGGGCTCTGTTCAGAAACACAAACAGACCCCACAAAGACCCAGGACAGCAACACAATTAGACCAAACCAAATCATGGCCCTAAACAGAGAGTACACTGTGGCAGAATACCTGACCACTGTGACTGACCCAAACTTTCAGAAAGCTTTGACTAAAGGCCGTCGAAGGCAGACCTGGCTCTCAAGAGAAGACACAATTAGGTGGAAACAGCTGCATTTCCTAACCTCCTGCCAAATGTATGACCATATTAGAGACACATATTTCCCTCAGATTACACAGATCCACAAAGAATTTGAAAACAAATATCTACTGGGTGAAATACCACAGTGTGCAATCACAGCAGCAAGGTTTGTGACCAGTGAAGAACAAACACCATTGTAAATACAACCCATATTTATTTATTTTTATTTATTTTCCCTTTTGTATTTTATCTATTTGCACATCATTGTATATAGACATAATATGACATTTGGAATTTTTTCTATTCCACTTGCTTTGCAATGTAAACACATTCCCATGCCAATAAAGCCCTTTGAATTGAACTGAGAGAGAGAGAGAGAGAGCAGAGAGAGAGAGAGAGAGAGAGAGAGAGAGAGAGAGAGAGAGAGAGAGAGAGAGAGAGAGAGAGAGAGAGAGAGAGAGAGAGAGAGAGAGAGAGAGAGAGAGAGAGAGAGAGAGAGAGAGAGAGAGAGAGAGAGAGAGAGAGAGAGAGAGAGAGAGAGAGAGAGATTAGAAAGCAGAATGGACAAACTGAGTCAGACAAATGATGACCTCAGAGACCATCTGAGCACAACAAGAAAGGAGCTAGAACAAAGAGAGAGGTACATTGATACCCTCAACCAGCAGCTAGTCATTATGTCCTCTGCATCTAGAGAACATGTCCACCAGCTTGGTACAACACAAGCAGAACCTGAGACCAGCATGGCCTCCACCACACAGCCTGATGACACTGCACCAGCCTACCAGTCTGCTCCAGCCCAGATCAGCCAACCAGCGCCCCAGTCTGCTTCTAGCCCATGTCAGCCTACCTGCTTCCCCAGTCTGCTACAGCACAGTGTGCTCCAGCTCAGGTCAATCTACCAGCCTCTCAGTCTGCTCCAGCCCAGGTCATTCAACCAGCCACCCAGTCTGCTCCAGCCCAGGTCAGCCAACCAGCTCCAAGTCTGCTCTAGCTCCTGTCAGCCTACCTGCTTCCCCAGTCTGCTCCAGCACAGTATGCTCCAGCCCAGGTCAACCTACCAGCCTCCCAGCATGCTCCAGCCCAGGTCAGAATACCAGCCTCCCAGTCTGTTCCAGCCAGACAGTCATCCACAACTGCAATCCTTATTGATTCAAATGGGGAAGTTCTTAGTCCAGGAAAGATTATTCCTAGACACCAGGTGTATAAGTTCTGGTGTCCTACAACTGACAGTGCAATGCAGCTACTCAGTCAGACCAGGATTGACACCCCGACAACATCATCATCCACACTGGCACAAACGACCTTCATGCCAAAGGTGAAAATGTATCTAGGGCAGTGAGAAGAGTGGCAGAACGGGCACAGGCTATGTTCCCAACAACCAATATAGTTGTGTCCACCCTCCTACCAAGAAAAGACTTCCCAGAAAGTTGATTGAAAAGATAAATCATCAGATCACTGTGGACTGTGCTCACTGCTCAACGTCAGAATGGCTCACCACCCCACCTGACATGTCAACATTTATACGATAATGTACATCTTGATCAGGACAGTATCAGAACCTTTGCCAAGGACCTAAAGGATGCAACACTTGGCAGGGACCCACACACCCATCACCCCAGCAACAGAGGCCCCCCGCCCCACCATCTGAAACAACAGTACCCCCACCAACCCCCCGGAGAGAGAAGAGCCAGACACGGCTTATTACAGCACAGCTCTACTAGACCAGGCCCATCACAACACAGCCTCTACTAGACCAGGCCCATCACAACACAGCTCTACTTCAGACCAGGCCCAACACAGCACAGATTTACCAGACCAGGCCCACCTCAGGACAAAGCCTCTACTAGACCAGGCCCATCACAACACAGCTCTACTAGACCAGGCCCAACACAACACAGCTCTACTAGACCAGGCCCATCACAACACAGCTCTACTAGACCAGGCCCATCACAACACAGCTCTACTAGACCAGGCCCATCACAACACAGCTCTACTAGGCCAGGCCCATCACAACACAGCTCTACTAGACCAGGCCCAACACAACACAGCCTCTACTAGACCAGGCCCAACACAACACAGCCTCTACTAGACCAGGCCCAACACAACACAGCTCTACTAGACCAGGCCCAACACAACACAGCCTCTACTAGACCAGGCCCATCACAACACAGCACTGACCACTACTCTAGGGTCGGGCAGAACACTGTCCTTCAGAGAAGTACACCACATGATGCAGTCCACACCATGTATCAGTCAGATCATCAGCCTACATATGCTGAAGTAACTCTGGCAAAAGACACCTAGAACAATCAGAGATAGGAGAGGTAAGGCCAACTACTGCATCTAATATGCAGACTACTGGGCTAGACAGAAGACCCTTTAATCTCACACACACACACACACACACACACACACACACACACACACACACACACACACACACACACACACACACACACACACACACACACACACAGGTTGCAGATTGCATTGCACTGTACTTATCTTTTGGGCAATCTTATTCCATTTAATTTGTTTACAACAAACCTTATTTTATTGGCACTGGTATAATAATAATAATTATATGTAATGGTGTGTGTGTGTGTATATGTATGTATATATATATATATATATATATATATATATATATATATATATATATATATATATTATTATTTTTGTTTTTTTCTATGTACTTTACTCAAACCAGTGAATATCACTTATTATAAATGAGATCATTAACTATCAGTTCTTGGAATATCCAGGGTTTATACTCTTCACATTTTGGATATAAACCAACAAATCCAGAATTGATTAAAAACATCAAGGGACAAGACATCATAATCCTACTGGAAACATGGTGTCGTGGGAGACATAGATACTCAGTGTCCTCAGGCTATAGAGAAAGTTTACTACCATCAATCAAACATAAAATGTTAAACGGGCCGAGACTCAGGTGGAATCATCATTTGGCATAAGCAGGACTTAGCACTGAAAGAAATGAAAAAGGTACTAATCACATTTGGTTGAAACTTAACAAAGGTACAATCTATTGTGACAATGATGTGTACATATGTGCAGCTTACGCTCCTTCAGATTCATCATATTATGATGACTGCTTTTGACAATCTCCATACAGAAATCATTACATTTCAGGCAGAGGGTAAGGTGCTTTGTGAGATTTCCCAATGCAAGAACAGGTTCTGAGCCTGACTACACTGATACGTGGAGGTAACCACCACATATTTGGACACCCCTCCTTGTACAGCAGCCCTATTATAAATAATAGAAACAGTCCTGACCAAATACTGAACAAAAATGGGAAGGAGTTAGTACATCTCTGTCGAGCCTTAGGCCTGTAAGCATGCTGAATGGTAGAATCAGAGGGGACTCTTTAGGTCAGTTTACTTACTGCTCAGCTCTTGGGACAAGTGTAGTCGATTATGCCATCACTGACATTGACCCTCTTCCATTAGCGCATTCACTGTCAGACCACAGACACCATTGTCAGATCACAGTCAGATCAACGGTTTCTCAAGAAATTAACCGGCAATATTAATTTAAAAACAGCCCAAAAACTCTACAACATAGACCAATCGCATAGATGGGCTCCAAACAGTAAAGAGAGATTCATTGAAACATTGAATTAAAGGAAATGATGAATTCTATACAATTCTTCAATAACGCATTACCAAAACAATAAAGAAGGTGTCAATTTGGCTACTCAAAACATCAATTGCATATTTCAAAAAGCAGCATCGAAGCAAATTTGAGAAAACCAAAGAAATGCAACATCAGAAACAAAAAACAAAATGTTTCTGAAGAATGGTTTGATAACGAATGTAAAACAATTAGAAAACACCTAAGACAAATGTCAAATGAGAAACATAAGCAGAAAAACAACCCAGATCTACGCTGTGAATACTTTGAAACTCTGAAACAGTATAAACATACATTGAAACGCAAGAAATTAAATTATACCAACAAGACACTTGACGAAATTGAAAACGCAATTGACCAAAATCAGTTCTGGGACATGTGGAATAATTTAAGCACAACAAAGCCACAAGAATTAGCCATACAAGATGAAGGATTTGGAAAACTTATTTTGATAATCTATACAAAAACATTTCACAAAAGACTTACAACAGAATCAATTAGAAATTCAAGAAAATTGAACATCCTTGAATCAGTCATTAAAAACAACCAAAATCCATTAGATTACCCAATAAGCCAACAAGAACTAAATGAAAAGCTCAAATCTATAAAATCAAAGAAGGCTTGTGGTCTAGATAACATCAGAAATGAAATGCTGAAAAACAGCACACCTGAGTTGCAAAATGCTGTGCTTAAATTGTTCAACATGGTTTTAACTTCTGGCTGCTTCCCTGATGTCTGGAACCAGGGGCTCATCTCCTATCCACAAAAGTGGAGACAAATCAGACCCCAATAATTACAGGGAATTTATGTGAAACAGCAACTTGGGAAAGGTTTTCGCAGCATTTTGAATTCAAGAATTCAAACCTTTCTTCAAGAAAAAATTTAATAAGTAAATGTCAAATTGGCTTTTCCCTAACCATCGCACTACTGACCATATATACACCTTACACACACCAATTAATAAACACGCCCACCAAAAAAAAAAGAGGGCAAAATCTTGCTTGCTTTATTGACTTTAAAAAGCATTTGATTCTATTTGGCACGAAGGGCTATTCTACAAAATTCTTCAAACTGGGCTTGGTGGTAAGGTGTATGACTTAATAAATGTATGTACACAGAAAACAAGTGTGCAATAAAAATCAAAAACCAAAGAACAGAATTCTTTTCACAAAGTCGAGGTGTGAGACAAGGCTGCAGTTTGAGTCCAAATCTTTTCAACATTTATACAGTGGGCCAAAAAAGTATTTAGTCAGCCACCAAATGTGCAAGTTCTCTCACTTAAAAAGATGAGAGAGGCCTGTAATTTTCATCATAGGTACACTTCAACTATGACAGACAAAATGAGGAAGAAAATCCAGAAAATCACATTGTAGGATTTTTAATGAATTTATTTGCAAATTATGGTGGAAAATAAGTATTTGGTCACATACAAACAAGCAAGATTTCTGGCTCTCACAGACCTGTTACTTCTTCTTTAAGAGGCTCCTCTGTCCTCCACTCATTACCTGTATTAATGGCACCTGTTTGAACTTGTTATCAGTATAAAGACACCTGTCCACAACCTCAAACAGTCACACTCCAAACTCCACTATGGCTAAGACCAAAGAGCTGTCAAAGGACACCAGAAACAAAATTGTAGACCTGCACCAGGTTGGGAAGACTGAATCTGCAATAGGTAAGCAGCTTGGTTTGAAGAAATCAACTGTGGGAGCAATTATTAGGAAATGGAAGACATACAAGACCACTGATAATCTTCCTTGATCTGGGGCTCCACGCAAGATCTCACCCCCGTGGGGTCAAAATGATCACAAGAACGGTGAGCAAAAATCCCAGAACCACACGGGGACCTAGTGAATGACCTGCAGAGAGCTGGGACCAAAGTAAACAAAGCCTACCATCAGTAACACACTACGCCAGGGACTCAAATCTCTGCAGTGCCAGACGTGTCCCCCTGCTTAAGCCAGTACATGTTCAGGCCCGTCTGAAGTTTGCTAGAGAGCATTTGGATGATCCAGATGAGGATTGGGAGAATGGTCAGATGAAACCAAAATATAACTTTTGGTAAAACTCAACTTGTCGTGGTTTGGAGGACAAAGAATACTGAGTTGCATCCAAAGAACACCATACCTACTGTGAAGCATGGGGTGGAAACATCATGCTTTGGGGCTGTTTTTCTGCAAAGGACCAGGACGACTGATCCGGTAAAGGAAAGAATGAATGGGGCCATGTATCGTGAGATTTTGAGTGAAAACCTCCTTCCATCAGCAAGGGCATTGAAGATGAAACGTGGCTGGGTCTTTCAGCATGACAATGATCCCAAACACACCGCCTGGGCAACGAAGGAGTGGCTTCAGTAAGAAGCATTTCTGTCCTGGAGTGGCTCAGCCAGTCTCCAGATCTCAACCCCATAGAAAATCTTTGGAGGGAGTTGAAAGTCCGTGTTGCCCAGCGACAGCCCCCAAAACATCACTGCTCTAGAGGAGATCTGCATGGAGGAATGGGCCAAAATACCAGCAACAGTGTGTGAAAACTCAGAAGACTTACAGAAAACGTTTGACCTCTGTCATTGCCAACAAAGGGTATATAACAAAGTATTGAGATAAACTTTTGTTATTGACCAAATACTTATTTTCCACCATAATTTGCAAATAAATAAATTAAAAATCCTACAATGTGATTTTCTGGATTTCTTTTTCTCATTTCGCTCTTTCATAGTTGAAGTGTACCTCATGATGAAAATTACAGGCCTCTCTCATCTTTTTAAGTTGGAGAACTTGCACAATTGGTGGCTGACTAAATACTTTTTTGCCCCACTGTATCAATGAATTAGCAGACATGTTGGACCATTCTCCAGCCCCAGGACTCACACTATTCGACACAGAGGTAAAATACCTGCTATATGCTGATGACTTGGTACTTCTATCACCAACCAAAGAAGGTCTTCAACAGAACCTTAACATTCTACAGCAATATTGCCATAATTGGGCCCTGGCAGTAAATTTCAAAAACAAAAATCATGATTTTCCAAAAAAGCCCAGATGTCAAAACCACAAATATAAATTCACCCTGAACAACACCATAATTGAACACACTATAAATTACACATACCTTGGTCTGACCATATCTGCATCGAAACTTTAATATGGCAGTGAATGCACTCAAAGAAAAAGCCCATAGAGCATTATATGCAATAAAAATGAAATTATTCAAAATCAACATCCCAATTCGAATTTGGACCAAAATATTTGACAGTGTAATTCTACCAATAGCTCTTTACGGAAGTGAGGTTTGGGGCCACTCAATAAACTGGACTTTAAAAGGTGGGACAAACATCCAATTGAAGCCCTACATGCAGAATTCTGTCGGACAATTCTACAAGTCCAGAGAAATACACCAACTAATGGATGTAGGGCAGAATTGGGCCGCTTCAGTATTAATGAAAATACAGAAAAGATCATTAAAATTTTGGCAACATCTAAATTCAAGTCCAAATTTAGTCTGCAATTTAAAGCACTTCAAACCCAAGAGCTGAGCCCAGAACGAAGCCTTCCAGTCAGCTGGTGTTGGACCTAACCAACCAAGCTGACACCGCACTGCTTCAAAAGAAAGAATTCCAATAAACAAAATCATGAACCAATCAAAAGACTCATATTTACAACATTGGAAAACGAAACAAAAATCCCAAAGCCGACTAAATTGCTATCTGACCCTAAACAGAGAATATGAATTGGCTGATTATCTCTACTCTGTCAGAGATAATGAAGCAGAGACAGATCCTTACCAAGTACAGGCTGAGTGACCACCGATTGGCACACAATAGAAACCGGGCAGACATAAAAGACATGGCTACCCAAGGAGGAGCGTATGTGGTCACTGCACGACAGGAGGTAGAAACAGAGATGCACTTCCTCCTTTACTGTGATAAATATTCCTCACCAAGAGATTCATTATTCACAGAAATGACTACATTTATTCCAAATTTTAACTCATTAAATCCAGAGGAAAACTAAAATACTATGGGCTAAGGAGCAATGAGTTCTCTTGCAGCCAAACATGTATTTGCCTGCCATAGCCTGAGGGACACTGAATAGTAACATCTGCATAGTAAACAGGAACTTACTAATTATAGCTGTTATTGTTATTAATATTATTGTTACTACTATTATTATTGTTGTTTATCATTCCGTATAGTAGTGGTATGGGTGGTAATGGTAATGATAGCAGTTTAATGATGATGGTGATGGCAGTAGTAGTGATGATGATGGTAGTTGTAGTACAGATGTAGATTACCATTATTTAGTTATAAGTTAGTTATAGCTTAATTTTTCCATATTTAGATTTTTTCAATTTATTACATTTTTACTACTGACTTACCATTTTATTGTTATTATTTTTGTATTTAATTTTGTATTATTATTTACTACCATTTTATATTATTATATGTTATTGTTTCTAATTTTATTACAATGTATATTGTATACATTGTTGCTTTGGCAATATTGACACAATGTTTTTCATGCCAATAAAGCAGCTTGAATTTGAAAATAATTTGAATTTGAGAGAGAGAGTACGAGAGAGAGAGAGAGAGAGAGAGAGAGAGAGAGAGAGAGAGAGAGAGAGAGAGAGAGAGAGAGAGAGAGAGAGAGAGAGAGTACGAGAGAGAGAGAGAGAGAGAGAGAGAGAGAGAGAGAGAGAGAGAGAGAGAGAGAGAAAATGAAAAAGTCCCCTCATCCAGCTGGTCCTGGGGCTGAGATCACAAACCTGTTCTACTAACACACTGAAGCCTCAGGACCAGAACATCCAATCAATCAGAATACATCAAATTACAACACAGTCAACAAACAAAACAACATGACTTATTGGGAAACACAAGCCCAAGCACAAAGTAAAATGCAGTGCTATCTGGCACTAAATCAACAGTACACCATGGCAAACTATTTGACCATGGTTACAGATCAAAACCTTAGAAAAACCTTTACAAAGCTCAGTGAGCACAGCCTTGCCATTGAGAAGGGTAGACACAGAAAATCCTAGCTCCCTGTAGAGGAAAGCCTGTGCAACCAGTGCACAAGAACAGAACCTGAGACAGAGCTGCATTTCCTGACAAAATGTAAAAAATACTGCCTCCCTCCCTCCATGCCCAGCCTCCGTGCCCTGTCCTCCCTCCCTCCCTCCATGCCCAGCCTCTGTGCCCTGTCCTGCCTCCCTCCCTCCATGCCCAGCCTCCGTGCTTCCTGTCCTCCCTCCCTCCCTCCATGCCCAGCCTCCGTGCCCTGTCCTCCCTCCCTCCCTCCCTCCCTCAGCCCCCAGCCCTATACCTCAGCCCCCAGCCCTATACCTCATCCCCCAGCCATATACCCCAGCCCCCAGCCATATACCCCAGCCCTATACCCCAGCCCTATACCTCAGCCCCCAGCCATATACCTCAGCACCATTACCTCAGCCCCCAGTCCTATACCTCAGCCCTATACCTCAGCCCCCAGCCCTATACCTCAGCCCCCAGTCCTATACCTCAGCCCCCAGCCCTATACCTCAGCCCCAGTCCTATACCTCAGCCCTATACCTCAGCCCCAGCCCTATACCTCAGCCCCCAGTCCTATACCTCAGCCCCCAGCCCTATACCTCAGCCCCCAGTCCTATACCTCAGCCCTATACCTCAGCCCCCAGCCCTATACCTCAGCCCCCAGCCTTATACCTCAGCCCCCAGCCCTATACCTCAGCCCCCAGTCCTATACCTCAGCCCTATACCTCAGCCCTATACCTCAGCCCTATACTTCAGCCCCCAGCCCTATACCTCAGCCCTATACCTCAGCCCTATACCTCAGCCCTATACTTCAGCCCCCAGCCCTATACCTCAGCCCTATACTTCAGCCCCCAGCCCTATTCCTCAGCCCTATACCTCAGCCCCCAGCCCTATACCTCAGCCCTATACCTCAGCCCCCAGCCCTATACCTCAGCCCCCAGCCATATACCTCAGCACCATTACCTCAGCCCCCAGCCCTATACCTCAGCCCCCAGCCATATACCTCAGCCCTATACCTCAGCCCCCAGCCCTATACCTCAGCCCTATACCTCAGCCCCCAGCCCTATACCTCAGCCCTATACCTCAGCCCCCAGCCCTATACCTCAGCCCTATACCTCAGCCCCCAGCCCTATACCTCAGCCCCCAGCCCTATACCTCAGCCCTATACCTCAGCCCCCAGCCCTATACCTCAGCCCCCAGTCCTATACCTCAGCCCCCAGCCCTATACCTCAGCCCCCAGTCCTATACCTCAGCCCTATACCTCAGCCCTATACCTCAGCCCCCAGCCCTATACCTCAGCCCCCAGCCTTATACCTCAGCCCCCAGCCCTATACCTCAGCCCCCAGTCCTATACCTCAGCCCTATACCTCAGCCCTATACTTCAGCCCCCAGCCCTATACCTCAGCCCTATACCTCAGCCCTATACCTCAGCCCTATACTTCAGCCCCCAGCCCTATACCTCAGCCCTATACTTCAGCCCCCAGCCCTATTCCTCAGCCCTATACCTCAGCCCCCAGCCCTATACCTCAGCCCTATACCTCAGCCCCCAGCCCTATACCTCAGCCCCCAGCCATATACCTCAGCACCATTACCTCAGCCCCCAGCCCTATACCTCAGCCCCCAGCCATATACCTCAGCCCTATACCTCAGCCCCCAGCCCTATACCTCAGCCCTATACCTCAGCCCCCAGCCCTATACCTCAGCCCTATACCTCAGCCCCCAGCCCTATACCTCAGCCCTATACCTCAGCCCCCAGCCCTATACCTCAGCCCCCAGCCCTATACCTCAGCCATATACTTCAGCCCCCAGTCCTATACCTCAGCCCTATACCTCAGCCCCCAGCCCTATACCCCAGCCCTATACCTCAGCCCCCAGTCCTATACCTCAGCCCTATACCTCAGCCCCCAGCCCTATACCCCAGCCCTATACCTCAGCCCCCAGCCCTATACCTCAGCCATATACTTCAGCCCCCAGCCCTATACCTCAGCCATATACTTCAGCCCCCAGTCCTATAACTCAGCCCTATACCTCAGCCCCCAGCCCTATACCTCAGCCCTATACCTCAGCCCCCAGCCCTATACCTCAGCCCTATACCTCAGCCCCCAGCCCTATACCTCAGCCCCCAGCCCTATACCTCAGCCCTATACCTCAGCCCCAGCCCTATACCTCAGCCCCCAGTCCTATACCTCAGCCCCCAGCCCTATACCTCAGCCCCCAGTCCTATACCTCAGCCCTATACCTCAGCCCTATACCTCAGCCCCCAGCCCTATACCTCAGCCCCCAGCCTTATACCTCAGCCCCCAGCCCTATACCTCAGCCCCCAGTCCTATACCTCAGCCCTATACCTCAGCCCTATACTTCAGCCCCCAGCCCTATACCTCAGCCCTATACCTCAGCCCTATACCTCAGCCCTATACTTGGCCCCCAGCCCTATACCTCAGCCCTATACCTCAGCCCCCAGCCCTATTCCTCAGCCCTATACCTCAGCCCCCAGCCCTATACCTCAGCCCTATACCTCAGCCCCCAGCCCTATACCTCAGCCCCCAGCCATATACCTCAGCCCCTATACCTCAGCCCCCAGCCCTATACCTCAGCCCCCAGCCCTATACCTCAGCCCTATACCTCAGCCCCCAGCCCTATACCTCAGCCCCCAGTCCTATACCTCAGCCCCCAGCCCTATACCTCAGCCCTATACCTCAGCCCCCAGCCCTATACCTCAGCCCTATACCTCAGCCCCCAGCCCTATACCTCAGCCCCCAGCCCTATACCTCAGCCCTATACCTCAGCCCCCAGCCCTATACCTCAGCCCTATACCTCAGCCCCCAGCCCTATACCCCAGCCCTATACCTCAGCCCCCAGTCCTATACCTCAGCCCTATACCTCAGCCCCCAGCCCTATACCTCAGCCCTATACCTCAGCCCCCAGCCCTATACCTCAGCCCTATACCTTCAGCCCCAGCCCTATACCTCAGCCATACCTCAGCCCCAGCCCTATACCTCAGCCCTATACCCCCCAGCCCTATACCTCAGCCCTATACCTCAGCCCCCAGCCCTATACCTCAGCCTATACCTCAGCCCCAGCCCTATACCTCAGCCCTATACCTCAGCCCCCAGCCCTATACCTCAGCCCCAGCCCTATACCTCAGCCCCCTCAGCCCCCAGCCCTATACCTCAGCCCCCAGCCCTATACCTCAGCCCCCAGTCCTATACCTCAGCCCCCAGCCCTATACCTCAGCCCTATACCAGCCCTATACCTCAGCCCTATACCTCAGCCCTATACCTCAGCCCCAGCCCTATACCTCAGCCCCCAGCCTATACCTCAGCCCCAGCCCTATACCTCAGCCCCCAGCTCCCAGCCCTATACCTCAGCCCTATACCTCAGCCCAGCTAGCTACCTCAGCCCCAGCCCTATACCTCAGCCCTATACCTCAGCCCTATACTTCAGCCCCCAGCCCTATACCTCAGCCCTATACCTCAGCCCTATACCTCAGCCCCCAGCCCTATACCTCAGCCCTATACCTCAGCCTATACCTCAGCCCCCAGCCTATACCTCAGCCCCCAGCCTATACCTCAGCCCATACCTCAGCCCCCAGCCCTATACCTCAGCCCCCAGCCCTATACCTCAGCCCTATACCTCAGCCCCAGCCCTATACCTCAGCCCTATACCTCAGCCCCCAGCCCTATACCTCAGCCCTATACCTCAGCCCCAGCTACCTCAGCCCCTCAGCCCTATACCTCAGCCCCAGCCCTATACCTCAGCCCCAGCCCTATACCTCAGCCCTATACCTCAGCCCCCAGTCCTATACCTCAGCCCTATACCTCAGCCCCCAGCCCTACCTCAGCCCCAGCCCTATACCTCAGCCCCCAGTCCTATACCTCAGCCCTATACCTCAGCCCCCAGCCCTATACCCCAGCCCTATACCTCAGCCCCCAGCCCTATACCTCAGCCAGCCATATACAGCCCTATACCTCAGCCATATACTTCAGCCCCAGCCCTATACCTCAGCCCTATACCTCAGCCCCAGCCTATAACTCAGCCCTATACCTCAGCCCCCAGCCCTATACCTCAGCCCTATACCTCAGCCCCCAGCCCTATACTCCCAGCCCTATACCTCAGCCCCCAGCCCTATACCTCAGCCCCCAGTCCTATACCTCAGCCCCCAGTCCTATACCTCAGCCCTATACCTCAGCCCCCAGCCCTATACCTCCGCCCTATACCTCAGCCCCCAGCCCTATACCTAAGCCCCAAGCCCTATACCTCAGCCCTATACCTCAGCCCTATACCTCAGCCCCCAGCCCTATACCTCAGCCCTATACTTCAGCCCCCAGCCCTATACCTCAGCCCCCAGCCCTATACCTCAGCCCCCAGCCATATACCTCAGCACCATTACCTCAGCCCCCAGCCCTATACCTCAGCCCCCAGCCATATACCTCAGCCCTATACCTCAGCACCCAGCCCTATACCTCAGCCCTATACCTCAGCCCCCAGCCCTATACCTCAGCCCTATACCTCAGACCCCAGCCCTATACCTCAGCCCCCAGTCATATACCCCAGCCCCCAGCCATATACCCCAGTCCTATACCTCAGCCCCCAGTCCTATACCTCAGCCCCCAGCCCTATACCTCAGCCCTATACCTCAGCCCCCAGTCCTATACCTCAGCCCCCAGTCCTATACCTCAGCCCCCAGCCTTATACCTCAGCCCTATACCTCAGCCCCCAGCCCTTTCCCTTTTCAGCCCCCTGCCTTATACCTCAGCCCCCAGTCCTATACCTCAGCCCCCAGCCCTATACCTCAGCCCCCAGCCCTATACCTCAGCCCCCAGCCTTATACCTCAGCCCTATACCTCAGCCCCCAGCCCTTTCCTTCAGCCCCCAGCCTTATACCTCAGCCCCCAGCCCTATACCTCAGCCCCCAGCCCTATACCTCAGCCCTATACCCCAGCCCCCAGCCCTATACCTCAGCCCTATACCTCAGCCCCCAGTCCTATACCTCAGCCCCCAGCCATATACCCCAGCCCACAGCCATATACCCCAGCCCTATACCTCATCCCCCAGTCCTATACCTTAGCCCCCATTCCTATACCTCAGCCCCCAGCCCTATACCTCAGCCCTATACTTCAGCCCCCAGCCCTATACCTCAGCCCCCAGTCCTATACCTCAGCCCTATACCTCAGCCCCCAGCCCTATACCTCAGCCCTATACCTCAGCCCCCAGCCCTTTCCTTCAGCCCCCAGCCTTATACCTCAGCCCCCAGTCCTATACCTCAGCCCCCAGCCCTATACCTCAGCCCACAGCCATATACCCCAGCCCTATACCTCATCCCCCAGTCCTATACCTCAGCCCCCAGCCCTATACCTCAGCCCTATACTTCAGCCCCCAGCCCTATACCTCAGCCCCCATTCCTATACCTCAGCCCCCAGCCCTATACTTCAGCCCTATACCTCAGCCCCCAGTCCTATACCTCAGCCCCCATTCCTATACCTCAGCCCCCATTCCTATACCTCAGCCCCCAGCCCTATACCTCAGCCCTATACTTCAGCCCCCAGCCCTATACCTCAGCCCCCATTCCTATACCTCAGCCCCCAGCCCTATACCTCAGCCCTATACCTCAGCCCCCAGCCCTATACCTCAGCCCCCATTCCTATACCTCAGCCCCCAGCCCTATACCTCAGCCCTATACCTCAGCCCCCAGCCCTATACCTCAGCCCTATACCTCAGCCCCCATTCCTATACCTCAGCCCCCAGCCCTATACCTCAGCCCTATACTTCATCCCCCAGTCCTATACCTCAGCCCCCATTCCTATACCTCAGCCCCCAGCCCTATACCTCAGCCCTATACCTCAGCCCCCAGTCCTATACCTCAGCCCTATACCTCAGCCCCCAGCCCTTTCCTTCAGCCCCCAGCCTTATACCTCAGCCCCCAGTCCTATACCTCAGCCCCCAGCCCTATACCTCAGCCCCCAGCCATATACCTCAGCCCTATACTTCAGCCCCCAGCCCTATACCTCAGCCCCCAGTCCTATACCTCAGCCCTATACCTCAGCCCCCAGCCCTATACCTCAGCCCTATACCTCAGCCCCCAGCCCTTTCCTTCAGCCCCCAGCCTTATACCTCAGCCCCCAGTCCTATACCTCAGCCCCCAGCCCTATACCTCAGCCCCCAGTCCTATACCTCAGCCCTATACCTCAGCCCCCAGCCCTATACCTCAGCCCTATACCTCAGCCCTATACCTCAGCCCTATACCTCAGCCCCCAGCCCTATACCTCAGCCCTATACCTCAGCCCTATACCTCAGCCCTATACCTCAGCCCCCAGCCCTATACCTCAGCCCCCAGCCCTATACCTCAGCCCCCAGCCCTATACCTCAGCCCTATATCTCCCCAGCTACAACCTATACCCTAGCCCCGTGCCGGCCCTGGCCCCAGCTACAACCTATACCCTAGCCCCGTGCCGGCCCTGGCCCCAGTCACAACCTATACCCTGCCAGGGTCCCAAAGGCCAGAGCCAAATCAAGAGCAGCTAGGCCTCTTCTATCTCTCCATTGACTACCGCAGCTCTGATTGACAGCTGGAGTCTACAGTGTGAATAGTCAATGCAGCTGGGGGACGTGGAGCCATTAAAGACCCAGTTACATGGAGTAGCACTTCAGCTCTTCTAGGCTGTATCCCAAATAAAACCTTATTCCCTACTTATTACCTATGGGCCCTGGTCAAAAGTAGTGCACTATATAGGGAATATGGTTACATTTGGGACGCGGACCTCCTCCCCTCTCCTCTGGAGCACAGCAGAGATCTGTACTGCACTGTAATGATGACAAATTTTCCCAAGTACTTGGTATGGATCTTAAAGCATGATTAATGTCCGATGTCAATGTAACTCAAGGGGGGAAAACAATGGATTCTGGGTTAGATTGCATACGGAGTAGAGCTGACAAAACTGGCAAGTAGTACTAGTAGTGAGAGGCCATTGTGCTGTGTGCAGTAACCATAGTAACATAACCGTTGTGCTGTGTGCAGTAACCATAGTAACAATAACCATTCGGCTGTGTGCCATAACCATAGTAACCATAACCATTGTGCTGTGTGCAGTAACCACAGTAACCATAACATTTGTGCTGTGTGCAGTAACCATAGTAACTATAAAGTTTCTGCTGTGTGCAGTAACTATAGTAGCCATAACCATTGTGCTGTGTGCAGTAACCATAGTAACTATAAAGTTTCTGCTGTGTGCAGTAACTATAGTAACATAACCATTGTGCTGTGTGCAGTAACTATAGTAACAATAACCATTGTGCTGCGTGCAGTAACTATAGTAACCATAACCATTGTGCTGTGTGCAGTAACCATAGTAACTATAACGTTTCTGCTGTGTGCAGTAACTATAGTAACCATAACCATTGTGCTGTGTGCAGTAACCATAGTAACTATAAAGTTTCTGCTGTGTGCAGTAACCATAGTAACATAACCATCGTGCTGTGTGCAGTAACTATAGTAACCATAACCATTGTGCTGTGTGCAGTAACCATAGTAACTATAACGTTTCTGCTGTGTGCAGTAACTATAGTAACCATAACCATTGTGCTGTGTGCAGTAACCATAGTAACTATAAAGTTTCTGCTGTGTGCAGTAACTATAGTAACATAACCATTGTGCTGTGTGCAGTAACTATAGTAACCATAACCATTGTGCTGTGTGCAGTAACTATAGTAACCATAACCATTGTGCTGTGTGCAGTAACCATAGTAACTATAAAGTTTCTGCTGTGTGCAGTAACTATAGTAACATAACCATTGTGCTGTGTGCAGTAACTATAGTAACCATAACCATTGTGCTGTGTGCAGTAACTATAGTAACCATAACCATTTTGATGTGTGCAGTAACCATAGTAACAATAACCATTCTGCTGTGTGCCGTAACCATAGTAACCATAACCATTGTGCTGTGTGCAGTAACCATAGTAACTATAAAGTTTCTGCTGTGTGCAGTAACTATAGTAACCATAACCATTGTGCTGTGTGCAGTAACCATAGTAACTATAAAGCTTCTGCTGTGTGCAGTAACTATAGTAACCATAACCATTGTGCTGTGTGCAGTAACCATAGTAACTATAACGTTTCTGCTGTGTGCAGTAACTATAGTAACCATAACCATTGTGCTGTGTGCAGTAACTATAGTAACCATAACCATTGTGTTGTGTGCAGTAACCATAGTAACTATAACGTTTCTGCTGTGTGCAGTAACTATAGTAACCATAACCATTGTGCTGTGTGCAGTAACTATAGTAACCATAACCATTGTGTTGTGTGCAGTAACCATGTCCATTGTGTTGTGTGCAGTAACCATGTCCATTGCAGTTTGCAAATCATAATATGTTAAAGGAGAAATCTGCAGTTATACACTATTTGTTTACAATTACATTATTTATAGTATTTTGGGTTCTGATTGGTTACAACAGTTGAACTAAGCTCATGAGGCATTTCTAAGTTCAATTCTTCAAGAATTGATGGGTATACTGTTAATTTAAAGGCCTCAAAATTGATGTAGCAATCACAGATTGCTCCTTTAAGGAATCCTAGCATTACTATTTGACAGTGTTGTCTTCTCTGTAGCCAGGCCAAAGAGTCCTCTAGTCACAGTGGCCCAGTCAGCTTTGTCCTGTGGGAGGGATTGTCTTAACTTTAGAAATATAATTACTAGAGCAGTCGTCCCAATTCAAATGAATGTGCTATGATTAGTGGACCGGCTAGGAATTCTATTTCAATGGTTTTAACACAAGAGGATTATGATGGAGAATACAACACTGATAGCCATGCCAGAGATGGCCAAACCACAACAACATAATCTCCTTTTCTTCTGGGCCCGTCCCAAAGAAGTTGTGACGAGATTAAGGCTAGCTGAACGTTACTAGGAGAATAGTTGAAATGACAGCACCCTGGGAGAGACACAGCAATCTGTTATAGAGGAAACAACATTAATTCAACTCTCATAACATTCACTGGAGGACTGTCTGGTCATCCTGTATTCACTAGGAATGAGTCAGTTTAATACAGTATGTTACCATTAATAAGAAGGGGCTAGAATAGTCTTATATGGTGAGCTGCCAAGTGGCTAGGACAGGCAAGCCCTATTCTATTGTGGAGGACTTAATTCTTCCTGCTGCCGCGGATATGGCTGGGACAATGCTGGGGGAAAAGGCCCCAAAACCCTACAGACAGGCTCAAAAACCCTACAGACAGGCTCAAAAACCTATACAAACAACACTGTTTCACAACGCATCAGTGACATGGCAGGCGATGTTTTGAAACAATTACTGCTTCGCATACAAACCAGTGAATTCTATGCGTTAGAGCTGGATGAGTCAGTAGACGTGATGGGCCTGGCACAGCTCCTGGTATGTGTCCGTTACGTTTATGGGGGGTCAATTAAGGAAGACATCCTCTTCTGCAAACTACTGGAAACCAGGACAACATGAGAGGATATTTTTTAAGTACTGGACAGCTTTGTGAAATCAAATGGACTTTGGTGGTCAAGATGTGTTGGTATATGTACTGATGGCGCAAAATCCATGACAGGGAGACATAGTGGAGTGGTAACGCGCGTGCAAGCAGTTGCTCCCGACTCCACTTGGAGACACTGCGGCATCCACCAAGAGGCTCTTGCTGCCAAGGGAATGCCTGACAGCTTGAAAGATGTTTTGGACACTACAGTGAAAATTGTTAACTTTGTTAAAGCAAGGCCCCTGAACTTTCGTGTATTTTATGCACTATACAATGATATGGGCAGCGACCATGTAACGCTTTTACAACATACAGAAGTGCGCTGGTTATCAAGGGGCAAAGTATTGACAGGCTTTTTTTTTTTATTTAAAGACAAGCTTAAAGTTATCTTACTGACCATAATATTCAATTGTCTGACTGCTTGCATGTTGACGGTTTCTCACACGACTGGCCTATCTGGGTGATGTTTTTTCTCGCCTGAATGATCTGAATCTAGGATTACAGGGACTCTCCGCAACTATATTCAATGTGCGGGACAAAATTGTGGCTATGATTAAGAAGTTGGAGCTCTTTTCTGTCTGCATTAACAAGGACAACACACAGGTCTTTCCATCATTGTATGATTTTTTTTGTGTGCAAATGAACTCAAGCTTTCGGTCAATGTCAAATGTGATATAGCGAAGCACCTGAGTAAGCTGGGTGTGCAATTACACTGGTACTTTCCCGAAACGGACGACACAAACAACTGGATTCGTTATCCCTTTCATGCCCTGCCTCCAGTCCACTTACCGATATCTGAACAAGAGAGCCTCATCGAAACTGCAGCAACCGGTTCTGTGAAAATTTAATTTAATCAGAAGCCACTGCCAGATTTCTGGAAAGGGCTGCTCTCAGAGTTTCTTTCCTTGGCAAATGCCCTTTGCAACCACGTACCTATGTGAGAGTGGATTCTCGGCCCTCACTAGCATGAACTAAATACAGCACAGGCTGTCTGTGGAAAATTATTTAAGAATGAGACTATGTGCATCCTTTCAAGCACACCTTTCTCATTAACCTGTGGTGAGTTATTCACCATTTTTGATGAACAAATAAGGTTTTATATGTAAGATGGCTAAATAAAGAGCAAAATTATTGATTATTATTATATTAACATTTGTGCCCTGGTCCTATAAGAGATATTTGTCACTTCCCACGAGCCGGGTTGTGACAAAAACTCACACTCATTCTTATGTTTAATACATTTATTGTATAGTGTGTGTGTGTGGCAGGCTTACAATGACGGCAAAAAACAACATTTGAGAGTGCGCTGACCCTGGTGCTAGAGGGGGAACGCAGCTTGAAGTACGGCCTCTAGGTGGGCGCGGCACTGCTGCAAGACCCTGAGCTCACCTGCATGAATTGTTTGTTTGATTATAGTTACTATATCGTTCAATTTTGTTTTGTTTTGTCTAAACCTAAGTGCGTTGTGTGAAAGTGTGTGAATGTCTTAATGTCCTCTATGTTGTTAGTGTATGCAACATGGACTGACTGGTTTAAATGTGTAAGATGTGAGAATGTACAGTGAGGGAAAAAAGTATTTGATCCACTGCTGATTTTGTACGTTTGCCCACTGACAAAGAAATGATCAGTCTATAATTTTAATGGTAGGTTTATTTGAACAGTGAGAGACAGAATAACAACAAAAAAATCCAGAAAAACGCATGTGAAAAATTGTATAAATCGATTTGCATTTTAATGAGGGAAATAAGTATTTGACCCCTCTGCAAAACATGACTTAGTACTTGGTGGCAAAACCCTTGTTGGCAATCACAGAGGTCAGACGTTTCTTGTAGTTGGCCACCAGGTTTGCACACATCTCAGGAGGGATTTTGTCCCACTCCTCTTTGCAGATCTTCTCGAAGTCATTAAGGTTTTGAGGCTGACGTTTGGCATCTCAAACCTTCAGCTCCCTCCCTCATGAAAATGACCATATAAGGGCATATGAATGAAGTACCCATCGCTTCCTTTAGATGTCAACAGTCTCGAGACAGTGTACATTTTCAATTTGGATGAATTAGACCAGATAATAAGAGCAAACCAGGAAGTGTACTTTTTATGTCAACAGTACCCCAGCGTGCGCTCCCGACAAGGCGCGCAGTGTCTTTTTTACCGTCTTTATCGATCAGTTTATATTCCGGTTGATTTATAATAGTAAATATCGTAAAAAGTGTTCCTAAGGATACATTTAAAACTATGTTTGATTGTTCTTGGACAAGTTTATAGGTATAAGTTGAACGAGTTCTCGTCACGTTTCAATGGAGGAGTGGAGGCTGTCGTTTCTGATTATAACGCGCGAACCAAATGGAGATTTATGGATAAAATACATTACTTTTTCTAACAAAAGAACCATGGATTGTCTTCGTTGGACACTTAGGATGACCTCAGCAGAAGTTCTTCAGCAGGTAATTGATTTGTTTTCGCTGTGAAATGTGTTATGTGTGTGCCATGATGGCTAATGGATTCATGGCTATGGGAAAAATATGTGAGGTGCTACCTTCAAACAATCAAATGTGCTGCTTTCGCCATAAAGCCTTTTTGAAATCTGACAACGCTGTGATATTGCCAAGAAACATAGCTTTTGATGAGTATGGAACACTTGTATATTGGTGGATGTTTAATAATTAAACTTTTGGATTTTGAATTTGGCGACTTGCATTTCACCTGGTAGTGTCGGGATTGGGGCGCTAGCGCCCCAGCAATCCCTGAGAGGTTAATGGAAAGCAATGGCAAAGAAAAATGTCCATCCTGGATGGACAATAAAGTTTTATTCTATTATATTTTAAAAGCTTGGGAACCACTGCTCTATCAGATACAGAGGTACCATATTCTGGAATTCTTATCTTCACATTGCCAAAACCACATTATCCCTCAATAAGTTCAAGCGAAGACTGGGGCTAAACCTGATGAACCAAACAACTTAGTAATGTCACGTCGGTATAAATGGGTCAGGAGACAGGCGCAGGAATGCGTAATAGGGCTTTTTATTTCCCAAATTACAGCGTGCCGTGTAAAGGCACAGGGACGAAGCCCAAACAAACACGTATACAAAACACAGGGTAGAAACCCAAACAAAAGAGCGAGGAGTACCTCGAATAAATATACAATCGCACAATGATTAACACACGGGATGAGACCTGTAATCATCAGCACAATATACGTGGCACAAAAAGCCAAAACATTGCACAGGTACAGGTACTCACACGACCAACGGACATTGTAACAATAATCGACAGGACAATGGTAAACCAAGGGCACACATATAGAATTACTAATCACTGGGAATAGGGACCAGGTGTGCGTAAAGACAGTTCCCGGAGGGATCCATGACAAGTAATCTCCTCTATGAAGACTGGGGGTCAACCTGATGAACCAAACTACTTAGTAATCTCTTCCATATGGCCTAACTCTAACACAGTCACATCCACACACACAGTTAAACATAACGTATATTGATCGGTTCATTTGTACATTTATGATTAGCAGGTTTTGTTATCAGTTATAACAAACCTTTTTTATTTTCTTACTTATGTATTGTATATGTTTTTTGTGGTTTTTATATCAGCTTCCAACTTTCACACCGTTTCTGTTATTAGTATGTGTTTTTATCTGGATTGTTGTTCATCACTTATTTTCCTTGGTGCAAATAAATAAAACCTAAACTAAACCTTTACCTTGTCAAGATCTCCTGAAGGGACAGACCAAGGTATCCAGTATACATTCTTTATTAACTACCGTAACTGGGCAAAAAATAACAACGATCGTACCGTTGACCATAACAAGACATACAACAAAGCTATGCACAAACAATAACCCACAAACCCCTAGTGAAAACTACAAACATATATATGGTTCCCAATTAGAGGTAACGACACACAGCTGCCTCCAATTGGGAACCATTACTCCAACATAGGCGTGGACTCTGACCGCGCCAACAGTCCATGGGGGGGTCTTCGGGTGGGTCTTTTTGTCCCAGGTGGCGGCTCCGGTGCCGGCCATGCTGGCTTGATGTCACGCACCGGAGGCCCTAGGCTATTAGCCGGAACTCTGGTGCGAGGAGCAGGAACCGGCCGTAATGGGCTCACGACGAGCACTGGGACTCTGGTGCGAGGAGCAGGAACCAGTCGTGATGGGCTCCTGACGAGCACTGGGACTCTGATGCGAGGAGCAGGAACCGGCAAATACTGGGCTCATTGTTGCGAGCCATGGACTGGGCGCCCTCTCTGGAGGTTACGGACTGGGCACCGTCTCTGGAGGGTCCGGACTGGGCACCCTCTCTGGAGGTTCCGGACTGGGGACCCTCTCTGGAGGTCCCGGACTGGGGACCTTCTCTGGAGGTTCCGGACTGGGGACCTTCTCTGGAGGTTCCGGACTGTCGATGCGCACTGGGACTCTGGTGCGGGGAGCAGGAACGGGCCGTACTGGACTCATGACGCGCACTGGGACTCTCCCAGTCCGGAGCCTCCAGAGAAGGTCCCCAGTCCGGAACCTCCAGAGAAGGTCCCATGTCCAAAACTTACTGTTCCGGCAAATAGCCCAGGGCCAGCTGCCACCTGGGACAGGAAGGCCCACCCAAAGAACCCCCCAATGGACTTGGCGCGGTCGGAGTCCGCGCCTTTGGGGGTACTGTCACGTTCAGGCCTGATTTTTATAGGCTGGCGTGTTTAGTTTCATTTTGGTGTAGGGTTGTTTTGTTCTAGGTGATCTATTTCTATGTTGGGGTAATGGTTCCCAATTAGAGGCAGCTGAGTGTCGTTACCTCTAATTGGGAACCATATATATGTTTGTAGTTTTCACTAGGTGTTTGTGGGTTATTGTTTGAGCATAGCTTTGTTAGTTCACGTGTTATGGTCAACGTTACGGTCTTCGTTCATTTTGTTTATTGTTTTGGCCAGTTATGTTAAATAAATAAGAATGTATACTGGATACCTCGCTGCGCCTTGGTCTGTCCCTCACGGAGTTTGTGACACCTACACCAAAACTAAACACGCCAGCCTGTCTTCTCAGGCCTGGACGTGACAAACTAAACTAAATCTAAACCTAAACTAATAGAAAAAATGTGCTTAACAAGTCACATAAGTTGCATGTACTCAATCTGTGTGCAATAATAGTGTTTAACATGATTTTTTAATGACTACCTCATCTCTGTACCCCACACATACAATTATCTGTAAGGTCCCTCAGTCGAGCAGTGAATTTCAAACACAGATTCAACCACAAAGATCAGGGAGGTTTTCGAATGCCTCGCAAAGAAGGACACCTATTTGTAGATGGGTAAAAATAAATAAACAGACATTGAATATTCCTTTGAGCATGGTGAATTTATTAATTACACTTTGCATGGTTCATCAATACACCCAGTCACTCAAAGATACAGGCTTCCTTCCTAACTCAGTTGCCGGAGTTTAATGGCTGTGATAAGAGAAAACTGAGGATGGATCAACAACATTATAGTTACTCCACAATACTAACCTAATTGACAGAAAGCCTGTATCGAATTAAAATATTCCAAAACATGCATCCTGTTTGTTTGCAATAAGGCACTTAAGTAATACTGCAAAAAATGTGGCATTATGTTTGGGGCAAATCCAACACAACACATCACTGCATGTCACTACTCATATTTTCAAGCATGGTGGTGCCTGCATCATGTTGTGGGTCGGCTTGTCATCAGCAAGGACTAGGGAGTTTTTTAGGATAAAAATAAACAGAATAGAGATAAGCACAGCCAAACTCCTGGTACAGTCTGCTTGAATTCACCTTTCAGCAGGACAATAACCTGAGAAAAAAGAAGGACTGCTCACACTGCTCTTGATAGTATGCTCTTTAATAAGCTTTACGTATCGGCCTCACAACCTTCATCAGAGGAGGACAATACCAAGAAAAGATTAAATGTTCTTGAGTGGCCTAGTTACAACTTTAACTTAAATCGGCTTGTCTTGAAAAAATCTATGGCAAGTCTTGAAAATGGCTGTCTAGCATTGATCAACAACCAACTTGAAGAGCTTGAAGAATTTTTAAAAGAATAATGTGCAAATATTGTACAATCCAGGTGTACAAAGAAAGATTCCCAGCTGTAATCGCTGCCAAAGGTGATTCTAACATGTATTGACTCAGGGGTGTGAATACTTATGTAAATTAGATATTTCTGTATTTCGCTTTGTCATTGAATCAATTTTAAATTCAGGCTGTAACACAACACAATACCCTGTAATAACAAAGAAAAAACATGTTTTGTTTTTTTTCAAATGTGTTAAAAATTAAATACAGAAATATCTCATTTACATATAAAGTGAAACTGACTATAGAAGCACTATAATTTATCTTTAGCTTTTGAAAATGCCCAAACAGCATGTAACATTATACAACAGAATCTGTATGATTTAAAGCTGGTTCTGAATTCGGGTAAAACAAAATGCAATGGTATTTTCAAATGCCAGGCATGTTACTAATCATGTCATTGCTACGTTGGATGGACATACCATAGAGCAAGTCAGTGTACAAATATGTTGGTGTGTGGGTGGATGACAAGCTGAGCTTCACTGTGCATGTAGAGAACTTGTTAAGGAAGCTCAAGCTGAGAAAAGGTTTTTATTGTTTTTCTCTGGAGGCCAGGAAGGAGCTGGTACGATGTACATTACTGGTGGTTTTAGATTGTAGTGATGTTATATATATGCAGGCCTCAGCCACCACCCTGAGAGCACTTGGTTCAGTGTATCATGCAGCCCTCAGGTTCATTACCAATCAAAAACGTCTAACACATCATTGTGAACTCTACAGCGCTGTTGGCTGGTCGTCTTTGATCTTGCGTAGGCTTAAACACCAGTATACACTGATTTATAAGGCCATATTGGGTAAAATGCCATTTTATCTGTTCTTTTTTAATCAGGTTGGTAAATACATATAAATTACGATCCTATTCTCATTTGCTTCTAAAAGTACCAAAAATTAGAATAGGTCATGGTAGAAATAGTTTTAATTACTCAGCTCCGTGGTCCTGGAATTCTCTCCTGAACATAAAAAAAAATTATGATCTAGTTTGATCGATGTATATATCATGGAAGATTGTAAATTGTCTTTAGAACGACTGTTTTCTAGTCAAGACTTTCGTGTTTTTCAACGTAATATGTAATTGTTGTACTGTCTGTGTGTTTATAGTTGTGTTTAATGCTGTGTTAGTGTATGTACAGTGGGGAAAAAAAGTATTTAGTCAGCCACCAATTGTGCAAGTTCTCTCACTTAAAAAGATGAGAGAGGCCTGTAATTTTCATCATAGGTACACTTCAACTATGACAGACGAAATGAGGAAAAAAAAATCCAGAAAATCACATTGTAGGATTTTTTATGAATTTATTTGCAAATTATGGTGGAAAATAAGTATTTGGTCAATAACAAAAGTTTATCTCAATACTTTGTTATATACCCTTTGTTGGCAATGACAGAGGTCAAATGTTTTCTGTAAGTCTTCACAAGGTTTTCACACACTGTTGCTGGTATTTTGGCCCATTCCTCCATGCAGATCTCCTCTAGAGCAGTGATGTTTTGGGGCTGTCGCTAGGCAACACGGACTTTCAAAGATTTTCTATGGGGTTGAGATCTGGAGACTGGCTAGGCCACTCCAGGACCTTGAAATGCTTCTTAAGCCACTCCTTCGTTGCCCAGGCGGTGTGTTTGGGATCATTGTCATGCTGAAAGACCCAGCCACGTTTCATCTTCAATGCCCTTGCTGATGGAAGGAGGTTTTCACTCAAAATCTCACGATACATGGCCCCATTCATTCTTTCCTTTACACGGAACAGTCGTCCTGGTCCCTTTGCAGAAAAACAGCCCCAAAGCATGATGTTTCCACCCCCATGCTTCACAGTAGGTATGGTGTTCTTTGGATGCAACTCAGCATTCTTTGTCCTCCAAACACGACGAGTTGAGTTTTTACCAAAAAGTTATATTTTGGTTTCATCTGACATTCTCCCAATCCTCATCTGGATCATGCAAATGCTCTCTAGCAAACTTTAGACGGGCCTGAACATGTACTGGCTTAAGCAGGGGACATGTCTGGCACTGCAGGATTTGAGTCCCTGGCGGCATAGTGTGTTACTGATGATAGGCTTTGTTACTTTGGTCCCAGCTCTCTGCAGGTCATTCACTAGGTCCCCCCGTGTGGTTCTGGGATTTTTGCTCACCGTTCTTGTGATCATTTTGACCCCAAGGGTTGAGATCTTGCGTGGAGCCCCAGATCGAGGAAGATTATCAGTGGTCTTGTATGTCTTCCATTTCCTAATAATTGCTCCCACAGTTGATTTCTTCAAACCAAGCTGCTTACCTATTGCAGATTCAGTCTTCCCAACCTGGTGCAGGTCTACAATTTTGTTTCTGGTGTCCTTTGACAGCTCTTTGGTCTTGGCCATAGTGGAGTTTGGAGTGTGACTGTTTGAGGTTGTGGACAGGTGTCTTTTATACTGATAACAAGTTCAAACAGGTGCCATTAATACAGGTAATGAGTGGAGGACAGAGGAGCCTCTTAAAGAAGAAGTTACAGGTCTGTGAGAGCCAGAAATCTTGCTTGTTTGTATGTGACCAAATACTTATTTTCCACCATAATTTGCAAATAAATTCATTAAAAATCCTACAATGTGATTTTCTAGATTTCTTTTCCTAATTTTGTCTGTCATAGTTGAAGTGTACCTATGATGAAAATTACAGGCCTCTCTCATCTTTTTAAGTGAGAGAACTTGCACAATTGGTGGCTGACTAAATACTTTTTTTCCCCACTGTACGTTGTTTTGTCTGAAACGCTGTTTCCCCCGCTGCTATTGGACCAGGTCTCTCTTGGAAAAGAGATATTATCTCAATGAGACAAAACCTGTATAAATAAAAGTTAAATAAAGTAAAAATATATTCACTGGATATATCATATACAGTGAAACTGACTATAGGAGCACTATATTCACTGGATATATCCTATACAGTGAAACTGACTATAGGAGCACTATAATCACTGGATATATCCTATACAGTGAAACGGACTATAGGAGCACTATATTCACTGGATATATCCTATACAGTGAAACGGACTATAGGAGCACTATATTCACTGGATATATCCTATACAGTGAAACGGACTATAGGAGCACTATATTCACTGGATATATCCTATACAGTGAAACAGACTATAGGAGCACTATATTCACTGGATATATCCTATACAGTGAAACGGACTATAGGAGCACTATATTCACTGGATATATCCTATACAGTAAAATGGACTATAGGAGCACTATATTCACTGGATATATCCTATACAGTAAAACGTTCTATAGGAGCATTATATTCACTGGATATATCCTATACAGTAAAACGGACTATAGGAGCACTATATTCACTGGATATATCCTATACAGTGAAACTGACTATAGGAGCACTATAATCACTGGATATATCCTATACAGTGAAACTGACTATAGGAGCACTATATTCACTGGATATATCATATAGAGTAAAACAGACTATAGGAGCACTATATTCACTGGATATATCCTATACAGTGAAACAGACTATAGGAGCACTATATTCACTGGATATATCCTATACAGTGAAACAGACTATAGGAGCACTATATTCACTGGATATATCCTATACAGTGAAACGGACTATAGGAGCACTATATTCACTGGATATATCATATAGAGTAAAACGGACTATAGGAGCACTATATTCACTGGATATATCCTATACAGTGAAACGGACTATAGGAGCACTATATTCACTGTATATATCCTATACAGTTAAACTGACTATAGGAGCACTATATTCACTGGATACATCCTATACAGTGAAACTGACTATAGGAGCACTATATTCACTGGATATATCCTATACAGTGAAACTGACTATAGGAGCACTGTCACAATCGTTATAATGAGCGGACCAAGATGCAGCGCGATTCCCATTCCACATGTTTAATAACAAGAAGTGGAATGCGCACGCACACACACACACACACACACACACACACACACACACACACACACACACACACACACACACACACACACACACACACAGTTAAACTGACATACATACGTTCAATAACCCACAACCCCAGTGTAGAAAAGAACAAACATATGGTTCCCAATTAGAGGTAACGACAATCAGCTGCCTCTAATTGGGAACCATCAAACCCAAACATAGAAATACACCACCTAGAACCAAAAACCCCTCCTAACCAAAACACAAATGATAAGCCAGCCTGCTATCCCAGGCCAGGACGTGACAAGCACTATATTCACTGGATATATCATATACAGTGAAACTGACTATAGGAGCACTATATTCACTGGATATATCATATACAGTGAAAGCAGCTACTCTTCCTGGGGTTTATTAAGGATTCCCGTTAGTTCCGGCCAAGGCAGCAGCTACTCTTCCTGGGGTTTATTAAGGATCCCCGTTAGTTCCGGCCAAGGCAGCAGCTACTCTTCCTGGGGTTTATTAAGGATCCCCGTTAGTTCCGGCCAAGGCAGCAGCTACTCTTCCTGGGGTTTATAAAGGATCCCCGTTAGTTCCGGCCAAGGCAGCAGCTACTCTTCCTGGGGTTTATTAAGGATCCCCGTTAGTTCCCGCCAAGGCAGCAGCTACTCTTCCTGGGGTTTATTAAGGATCCCCGTTAGTTCCGGCAAAGGCAGCAGCTACTCTTCCTGGGGTTTATTAAGGATCCCCGTTAGTTCCGGCCAAGGCAGCAGCTACTCTTCCTGGGGTTTATTAAGGATCCCCGTTAGTTCCGGCCAAGGCAGTATCTACTCTTCCTGGGGTTTATTAAGGATCCCCGTTAGTTCTGCCAAGGCAGCAGCTACTCTTCCTGGGGTTTATTAAGGATCCCCGTTAGTTCCGGCCAAGGCAGCATCTACTCTTCCTGGGGTTTATTAAGGATCCCCGTTAGTTCTGCCAAGGCAGCAGCTACTCTTCCTGGGGTTTATTAAGGATCCCCGTTAGTTCCAGCGAAGGAAGCAGCTACTCTTCCTGGGGTTTATTAAGGATCCCCGTTAGTTCCTGCCAATGCAGCAGCTACTCTTCCTGGGGTCCAGCAACACTAAGGCAGTTACAGTGCCTTGCAAAAGTATTCACCCCCCTTGGCGTTTTTCCTATTTTGTTGTGTGTAATTTAAATAGATTTTTCTTGGGATATCATGTAATGGACATACACAAAATAGTCCAAATTGGTAAAGTGAAATGAAAAAAATAACTTGTTTAAAAAAAAAATGAAAATATTTAAAATGGAAAAGTGGTGTGTGCATATGTATTCACCCCCTTCACTATGAAGCCCCTAAATAAGATCTGCTGCAACCAATTACCTTCAGAAGTCACATAATTAGTTAAATAAAGTCTACCTGTGTGCAATCTAAGTGTCACATGATCTGTCACATGATCTCAGTATATATACACCTGTTCTGAAAGGCCCCAGAGTCTGCAACACCACTAAGCAAGGGGCACCACCAAGCAAGCGGCACCATGAAGACCAAGGAGCTCTCCAAACAGGTCAGTGACAAAGTTGTGGAGAAGTACAGATCAGGGTTGGGTTATAAAACAACATCAGAAACTTCCATTAAATCCATTATTAAAAAATGGAAAGAATATGGCACCACAACAAACCTGCTAAGAAACGGCCGCCCACCAAACTCACGGACCAGGCAAGAAGGGCATTAATCAGAGAGGCAACAACGAGACCAAAGATAACCCTGAAGGAGCTGCAAAGCTCCACAGCGGAGATTAGAGTATCTGTCCATAGGACCACTTTAATCCCTTCACTCCACAGAGCTGGGCTTTACAAAGAGTGGCCAGAAAAAAAGCCATTGCTTAAAGAAAAAAATAAGCAAACACGTTTGGTGTTCGCCAAAAGGCATGTGGAAGACTCCCCAAATATATGGAAGAAGGAACTCTGGTCAGATGAGACTAAAATTTAGCTTTTTGGCCATCAAGGAAAACGCTATGTCTGGCGCAAACCCAACACCTCTCATCATCCCGAGAATACCATCCCCACAGGGAAGCATGGTGGTGGCAGCATCATGCTGTGGGGAGGTTTTTACCAGGGACTGGGAAACTGGTCAGAATTTAAGGAATGATGGATGGCTCTAAATACAGGGAAATTATTGAGGGAAACCTGTTTCAGTCTTCCAGAGATTTGAGACTGGGACGGAGGTTCACCTTCCAGCAGGACAATGGCCCTAAGCATACTGCTAAAGCAACACTTGAGTGGTTTAAGGGGAAATATTTAAATGTCTTGGAATGGCCTAGTCAAAGCCCAGACCTCAATCCAATTCAGAATCTGTGGTATGACTTAAAGATTGCTGTACACCAGCGGAACCCATCCAACTTGAAGGAGCTGAAGCAGTTTTGTCTTGAAGAATGGGAAAAAATCCCAGTGGCTAGATGTGCCAAGCTTATAGACATACCCCAAGAGACTTGCAGCTGTAATTGCTGCAAAAGGTGTCTCTACAAAGTATTGACTTTAGTGGGTTGAATAGTTATGCACGTTTTGCATCTACAAAGTGGTAGGCATGTTGTGTAAATCAAATGATACAACCCCCCAAAAAATCAATTTTAATTCCAGGTTGTAAGGGAACAAATTAGGTAAAATGCCAAGGGGGGTGAATACTTTCGCAAACCACCTTATATAAAATGTTAAATAGTACATGACATAGAGTGCATGTGTTACCATGTGCCTGTGTGTGTTACCATGTGCCTGTCTGTGTGTGTTACCATGTGCCTGTGTGTGTTATCATGTGCCTGTGTATGTTACCATGTGCCTGTCTGTGTGTGTTACCATGTGCCTGTGTGTGTGTGTGTTACCATGTGCCTGTGTGTGGATTACCATGTGCCTGTGTGTGTGTGTGTGTGTGTGTGTTTTCACGTGTATGTGTGTGTGTGTTACCATGTGCCTGTGTGTGTGTTTGTTACCATGTGCCTGCGTGTGTGTTACCATGTGCCTGTGTGTGTGTTACCATGTGCCTGTGTGTGGATTACCATGTGCCTGTGTGTGCGTGTTACCATGTGCCTGTGTGTGTGTGTGTTATCATGTGCCTGTGTGTGTCTGTTACCATGTGCCTGTGTGTGTGTGTTAACATGTGCCTGTGTGTGTGTGTTACCATGTGCCTGTGTGTGTGTGTGTTATCATGTGCCTGTGTGTGGATTACCATGTGCCTGTGTGTGTGTGTTACCATGTGCCTGTGTGTGTGTGGTATCACGTGCCTGTGTGTGTGTGTTATCATGTACCTGTGTGTGTTACCATGTGCCTATGTTTGTGTGTTACCATGTGCCTGTGTGTGTTATCATGTGCCTGTGTGTGTGTGTTACCATGTGCCTGTGTGTGTGTGTTATCATGTACCTGTGTGTGTTACCATGTGCCTGTGTTTGTGTGTTACCATGTGCCTGTGTGTGTGTTATCATGTGCCTGTGTGTGTGTGTTACCATGTGCCTGTGTGTGTGTGTTATCATGTACCTGTGTGTGTTACCATGTGCCTGTGTGTGTGTGGTATCACGTGCCTGTGTGTGTGTTACCATGTGCCTGTGTGTGTGTTACCATGTGCCTGTGTGTGTGTGTGTTATCATGTGCCTGTGTGTGTGTGTTACAATGTGCCTGTGTGTGTGTGTGTTACCATGTGCCTGTGTGTGTGTGTGTTATCATGTGCCTGTGTGTGTGTGTTACAATGTGCCTGTGTGTGTGTGTGTTATCATGTGCCTGTGTGTGTGTGTGTGTTACCATGTGCCTGTGTGTGTGTGTTATCATGTACCTGTGTGTGTTACCATGTGCCTGTGTTTGTGTGTTACCATGTGCCTGTGTGTGTGTGTGTTATCATGTGCCTGTGTGTGTGTGTTACCATGTGCCTGTGTGTGTGTGTTATCATGTACCTGTGTGTGTTACCATGTGCCTGTGTTTGTGTGTTACCATGTGCCTGTGTGTGTGTGTGTTACCATGTGCCTGTGTGTGTGTGTTACCATGTGCCTGTGTTTGTGTGTTACCATGTGCCTGTGTGTGTGTGTGTGTTATCACGTGCCTGTGTGTGTGTGTGTTACCATGTGCCTGTGTGTGTGTGTTATCATGTACCTGTGTGTGTGTGTGTGTGTGTGTGTTTACCATGTGCCTGTGTGTGTGTTACCATGTGCCTGTGTGTGTGTGTTATCGTGTGTGTGTGTGTGTGTGTGTGTGTGTGTGTTACCATGTGCCTGTGTGTTATCATGTACCTGTGTGTGTGTGTGTGTTACCATGTGCCTGTGTGTGTGTGTTATCATGTACCTGTGTGTGTGTGTGTGTGTGTGTTACCATGTGCCTGTGTGTGTGTTACCATGTGCCTGTGTGTGTGTGTTATCGTGTGTGTGTGTGTGTGTGTGTGTGTTACCATGTGCCTGTGTGTTATCATGTACCTGTGTGTGTGTGTGTGTGTGTTACCATGTGCCTGTGTGTGTGTGTTACCATGTGCCTGTGTGTGTGTTACCATGTGCCTGTCTGTGTGTGTTACCATGTGCCTGTGTGTGTGTGTGTTACCATGTGCCTGTGTGTGTGTTACCATGTGCCTGTGTGTGTGTGTTACCATGTGTCTGTGTGTGTGTGTTACCATGTGTCTGTGTGTGTTATCTCGTGCCTGTGTGTGTGTGTTACCATGTGCCTGTGTGTGTGTTACCATGTGCCTGTGTGTGTGTTACCATGTGCTTGTGTGTGTGTCTTATCGTGTGCCTGTGTGTATGTGTTACCATGTGCCTGTGTGTGTGTGTGTTACCATGTGCCTGCGTGTGTGTTACCATGTGCCTGTGTGTGTGTGTGTGTGTGTGTTACCATGTGCCTGTGTGTGTGTGTTATCATGTGCCTGTGTGTGTGTGTTATCCTGTACCTGTGTGTGTGTGTCCCTGTTTGTGTCACCTGACCACGCGACTGGACAGTAGTCCAGGTACGACAAAACTAGGGCCTGTAGGACCTGCCTTGTTGATAGTGTTGTTAAGAAGGCAGAGTTGCGCTTGGACAGACTTATCCACATCTTAGCTACTGTTGTATTCAACATGTTTAGACCGTGAAAGTTTGTGTGTCACCTGAACTTGCTCAATTTCCACATAATTTATCCCCAGACTTAGTTGAGGCTTAAGATTTAGTGAATGATTTTTCCCCAAGTACAATGCTTTTAGAATTAACCAAACGCATTAGAAAAAAAACGAATGTACTACAGCAGGCCTTATTACATAATTACCTTTTCTATACAAAGAGAAAAGAAGAAAGCAATAACGCTCTGTTCACCATACATCCCTTTAGCCTTCCTCAGCAATAGCACAGCGCGCGTCTGGCCTTGTGTTGTCGGTTCTCTTTAGGAACTCAAATGCTATTAAAAAGGCATTTTTAGAGGGACGCTAAGCCTGAGACAAGCCTCTTGGGCTCAACTCCCTGTGTGTGTGTCTGTGTGTGTGTGGGTGTGTGTGTGTGTGTTGGTGTGGGTGGGTGGGTGGGTGGGTGTGTGTGGGTGTGTGTTATGCCAACTGTGTGCCAGATCACAGGATGTCTTGTGGCACGGAAAGACAACAGCCCGACGCACAGTAACCCGTTATGTGCTGCCGCCAACACCACAGGGCCAGGACATGTCGCCGTAGAGATTACAAACTAATGTGGAAGGTAAACATTTGTTTGATCTCTATGCGCGTGACTGTTAGTATTAAAAGCTATTTTTATATCATACATTGTCTAACCTTTATTTAACTAGGCAAGTCAGTTGAGAACAAATTCTTATTTACAATGACGGCCTACACCCCTAGCCAAACCCAGACAACGCTGGGCCAATTGTTGAGCCGTCAAATGGGACTCCCAATCCCAGCCAGATGTGATGCAGCATGGATTCAAACCAGGGACTACAGTGACACCTCTTGCACTGAGATGCAATGTCTTAGACCACCGAGCCACTCGGGAACCCGTTATTAGTGGTTGTATACGGCGCTTATGTTGATGGTTGTATACAGCATATATATCTGGTGGCGAAATATACACTGAGTGTACAAAACATTAGGAACAACCTCCTAATATTGAGTTGCACCAGCCTCCTTTTGCCCTCAAAACAGTCTCAATTCGTCGTGGAAAAAGATGTCTACAAGAGTTTTGTCGAAAGCGTTTTACAGAGATGCTGGCCCATATTGACTCCAATGCTTCCCACAGTTGTGTCAAGTTAGCTGGAGGTCCTTTGGGTGGTGGACCATGAAAAACCCTGCAGCGTTGCAGTTCTTGACACACTCAAACCGGTGCGCCTGGCACATACTACCATACCCCGTTCAAAGGCACTTCAATCTTTTGTCTTGCCCAATCACCTTCTGAATGGCACACATACACAATCCATGTCTCAATTGTCTCAAGTCTTTAAAGCCATTCTTTAACCTGATTTAACAAGTGACATCAATAAGGGATCATAGCTTTCACCTGGATTCACCAGGTCAGTCTATGTCATGGACAGAGCAGGTGTTCCTAATGTTTTGTGCACTCAGTGTATACAAATCAACACATGCCTGTGTATTTAGTTGACTATTTAATTCAAGGTCAAATAAATACTGAATGACTTATATGATCCCATATACCACACCATCAAACTGTTTTTCCGACATCATTTCTGGGGGGTTTTCCAGAATAATTTCTCACGACTCCCAACCCCAAATTGAATTACCTTAAAATGGGTAAATATATTTTTACATCAACAAATAACCTTCAATTCATTACATTTTAACCTCGAATCAAAACTTGAAAGAAACCAATAAATACATACACTCAATACAATTGTATTTTTCTAATTATATTTCTCAAAAACGTTTGTATAATGTCCCATAATAATCAGTACTCTTAATTGTATAACATTTTTTGGGCACGCCCACTGCAGTTCCCCTGTGACCCCACTAGGGGAAGCTACAAAGATTTTGAATACCACTACTGTAGACTATTGGTCCCATCAGGCATCGAGATGCTTAGATTGATTTAGAAAGAGTTCCTGAATATAAAAGTCAAATATATTTTAAATTAACATCAGTATGCAGGCTAGCCTGGTCCCAGACCAGTTTGTGCTGTAAAACTCCTATGGTCATTGCCATGATATAAAGTTGGCTATACAGCACAAACTGATCTGGGACCAGGCTATATGCATAGCAGGCAAATTAATTACATAGAATGTCCATATCCTGCTGGTACAGGTGTTGGACAGAGATAAACAAGCTTTTAAAAAAGTAATGAAGGATGTTCACAGCCCTGGTATACTAGCTTCACCATTACAATCCAAAACATTTGGCTTTACCGGTTGTGTTTAATTAATGTAAATTAAGTATTTGTGTGTTTACTTTATGTAAATAACTTTTATATTATGACACCAGAATGTAGCAAACAGAAACAGCGTCTGTTTACTGTAAGAGACGCTATTCTTCTCTAATCGTTTATCATAGGATGAGAGAAATGTACGGCGGCGCTGCATCTCCAGACAAAGACGGAATTACGGAGGATTATGGTCAGGATTAAGAAGGAGAAACTCTGATGGACAGGGAAGACGGAAGTATAAAATAAAATCACCATGAGATTAAAACATTCTGATGTTTCCCATACAGGTATACTGCTAGAGCGCAAAAATATTTATAGAAATATTATTATTATTATTATTAAATATATAAATATTTGAATGACTACTTTCTTTCACTCAGAAATATGAGTGTCACGGTACAATATTTTTCCTTCTTTTCAGAAAGCAGTTCATTTACCAGTACATGGTCCATTAGGTACCTAACGTCTATGGGTTAGGTTCTCTATTCCTTATTCTACAAGTACAACTGCAGTAAGTTAACTGTCTGCCAGAGCCTGAGGCAGTGACCCCCAGAGCACTCACAATAGGTAACCTTGACAGATAGAGATATCATCAATCGCTGGAGATAAAGAGAGAGAGAGACAAAAGGGGGTAGAGAGAGAGAGGGGGAGGGGTAAAGAGAGAGGGTAGAGAGAGAGGGTGGGTAGAGAGAGAGGGTGGGTAGAGAGAGAGAGAGAGAGAGAAAAAAAGAGAGAGAGAGAGAGAGAGAGAGAGAGAGAGAGAGAGAGAGAGAGAGAGAGAGAGAGAGAGAGAGAGAGAGAGAGAGAGAGAGAGAGAGAGAGAGAGAGAGAGAGAGAGAGAGAGAGAGAGAGAGAGAGAGAGAGAGAGAGAGAGAGAGAGAGAGAGAGAGAGAGAGAGAGAGAGAGAGAGAGAGAGAGAGAGAGAGAGAGAGGCGACTGTTGTGCTATGACTCTCAAAGTGATGGAGTCACAGCACAACAGAGAATATCACACATCCCTGAGTCTCTGAGCGATACAAATCCATTCACAATCACAAAGGAGGAAAAGCTCACTACTCAGAGGAAAGGCACATTCATCAACATCCACACAGAGCTCCTACCACACAGAGTGTTTCACAGCTATCATTAAAGAGAAGCTCATCAAGTATACCAATGAAACCCTGGAGGTTGAGAGTCGAGTCGTTATGTTGATCCTCGTGGAAGCAGACAGAGGTATCCTGACTCAGGTACTTTCACAGAGCTAATAAATACTGCTAAGAGCCAATCAATCAATGGCAATCAAGATGGTCAAAAGTCCTATTTAACATATAACTGACAGCTTCCATCCAAGAAGACAAGACTGTAAATATTTTCAGATAATAACAGGTTTAGTAAAAGGGATTTGTAAATAAAGATATCTAGTTAATTAACACGACAGGTTTAGTTTGTGTGTTGCTGAAGGATTCTAATCTCACCATGACAACCACCTCGACTCTCCTCAGAAACACAAGGTGTGTGTATGTATGTATGTGTGTGTGTGTGTGCGTGAGATTTCCTGTGTGCTTTCTGTGAGAGAGTGTGTGAGAAAGTGTTATATTAACAACTAGAACATTAACAGAGTAACAGAGAGAAAGAAAGCCTTCCCCTCGGGGTCGCTGCTAAAATCACTTAATCATATCACTTAATCATATCAACTTACTGACCTGGAAAAATTCTGCCTCACTACGTAAAACCCCCAAAAGCCCTCGCGAACATAACTCTCAGTGGGGCTGTTTGTGTGTCCATGTGTGTGTCTGTATGTGTGCCAGTGTGCATGTGCATTCGTGCCTGTATGTGTGTGTGTGTGTGTGTGTGTGTGTGTGTGTGTGTGTGTGTGTGTGTGTGTGTGTGAGACATGTTGTGACAGAACCTCCAATTATGAAAGAGAGAGAGAGTAGAGCATGAGGAGAGGATGAACAGAGACTACCCTACAGTAATACAGAAAACAGAGTCTACCCTACAGTAATACAGAAAACAGAGTCTACCCTACAGTAATACAGAAAACAGAGTCTACCCTACAGTAATACAGAAAACAGAGTCTACCCTACAGTAATACAGAAAACAGAGTCTACCCTACAGTAATACAGAAAACAGAGTCTACCCTACAGTAATACAGAAAACAGAGTCTATCCTACAGTAATACAGTAAACAGAGTCTACCCTACAGTAATACAGTAAACAGAGTCTACCCTACAGTAATACAGAAGACAGAGTCTACCCTACAGTAATACAGTAAACAGAGTCTACCCTACAGTAATACAGAAGACAGAGTCTACCCTACAGTAATACAGTAAACAGAGTCTACCCTACAGTAATACAGAAAACAGAGTCTACCCTACAGTAATACAGTAAACAGAGTCTACCCTACAGTAATACAGTAAACAGAGTCTACCCTACAATAATACAGAAAACAGAGTCTACCCTACAGTAATACAGTAAACAGAGTCTACCCTACAGTAATACAGTAAACAGAGTCTACCCTACAGTAATACAGAAAACAGAGTCTACCCTACAGTAATACAGTAAACAGAGTCTACCCTACAGTAATACAGTAAACAGAGTCTACCCTACAGTAATACAGAAGACAGAGTCTACCCTACAGTAATACAGAAAACAGAGTCTACCCTACAGTAATACAGTAAACAGAGTCTACCCTACATTAATACAGAAAACAGAGTCTACCCTACAATAATACAGAAAAGAGAGTCTACCCTCAGGATAATTCAGAAAACAGAGTATACCCTACAGTAATACAGTAAACAGAGTCTACCCTACAGTAATACAGTAAACAGAGTCTACCCTACAGTAATACAGTAAACAGAGTCTACCCTACAGTAATACAGAAGACAGAGTCTACCCTACAGTAATACAGAAAACAGAGTCTACCCTACAGTAATACAGTAAACAGAGTCTACCCTACATTAATACAGAAAACAGAGTCTACCCTACAATAATACAGAAAAGAGAGTCTACCCTCAGGATAATACAGAAAACAGAGTCTACCCTACAGTAATACAGTAAACAGAGTCTACCCTACAGTAATACAGAAAACAGAGTCTACCCTACAGTAATACAGAAAACAGAGTCTACCCTACAGTAATACAGAAAACAGAGTCTACCCTACAATAATACAGTAAACAGAGTCTACCCTACAGTAATACAGAAAAAAGAGTCTACCCTACAATAATACAGAAAAGAGAGTCTACCCTACAGTAATACAGAAAACAGAGTCTACCCTACAATAATACAGAAAAGAGAGTCTACCCTCAGGATAATACAGAAAACAGAGTCTACCCTACAGTAATACAGAAAACAGAGTCTACCCTACAGTAATAGAGAAAACAGTCTACCCTACAGTAATACAGTAAACAGAGTCTACCCTACAGTAATACAGAAAACAGAGTCTACCCTACAGTAATACAGAAAACAGAGTCTACCCTACAGTAATACAGAAAACAGAGTCTACCCTACAATAATACAGAAAAGAGAGTCTACCCTCAGGATAATACAGAAAACAGAGCCTACCCTACAGTAATACAGAAAACAGAGTCTACCCTACAGTAATAGAGAAAACATGATGCCTTCTGTCCTTTCCTGAGATATACTGGTGGAACAACTGCTGTTGTGAGAGAAGAGACATATATCACCCACAGCCATTTTATACTTTCAACTGGAAAATGGAAAAAGATGAGAGGAGGGAGGGAAGAAGAGAATGGAGAGGAGGGAGGGGAGAAGAGAAAGGAGAGGAGGGAGGGGAGAAGAGAATGGAGAGGAGGGAGGGGAGAAGAGAAAGGAGAGGAGGGAGGGAAGAAGAGAAAGGAGAGGAGGGAGGGGAGAAGAGAATGGAGAGGAGGGAGGGGAGAAGAGAAAGGAGAGGAGGGAGGGAGAAGAGAAAGGAGAGGAGGGAGGGAAGAAGAGAGAATGGAGAGGAGGGAGGGGAGAAGAGAAAGGAGAGGAGGGAGGGGAGAAGAGAATGGAGAGGAGGGAGGGGAGAAGAGAAAGGAGAGGAGGGAGGGAAGAAGAGAAAGGAGAGGAGGGAGGGGAGAAGAGAATGGAGAGGAGGGAGGGGAGAAGAGAAAGGAGAGGAGGGAGGGGAATAGAGAAAGGAGAGGAGGGAGGGAAGAAGAGAAAGGAGAGGAGGGAGGGGAGAAGAGAATGGAGAGGAGGGAGGGGAGAAGAGAAAGGAGAGGAGGGAGGGGAGAAGAGAAAGGAGAGGAGGGAGGGAGAAGAGAAAGGAGAGGAGGGAGGGGAGAAGAGAAAGGAGAGGAGGGAGGGAGAAGAGAATGGAGAGGAGGGAGGGAGAAGAGAAAGGAGAGGAGGGAGGGAAGAAGAGAAAGGAGAGGAGGGAGGGAGAAGAGAAAGGAGAAGAGGGAAGGGAGAAGAGAAAGGAGAGGAGGGAGGGGAGAAGAGAAAGGAGAGGAGGGAGGGGAGAAGAGAAAGGAGAGGAGGGAGGGAAGAAGAGAAAGGAGAGGAGGGAGGGAAGAAGAGAAAGGAGAGGAGGGAGGGAAGAAGAGAAAGGAGAGGAGGGAGGGGAGAAGAGAAAGGAGAGGAGGGAGGGGAGAAGAGAAAGGAGAGGAGCGAGGGGAGCAGGAGGAAGAAGGAGAGAGATGGGAGAGAAGTGGGACCGTTCTGTTTCTCCACAGTTGTCTTCAGCGTTTAAAGGTCCAGTATGTAGCTTTGTGGGCGACCTGACTAAATCCATATAGAAATCTGAGTTATAGATCTGTCATCTCATCGATACAGGTGTAACTGAGTTTTTTTTCTATGTGTGTTCATCTAGCCTGATGATGTTGTTTTGTTTTAACTCATTTCAACCCCCCTCAGCCTAAATACCAACATTCATTCAGAACATTGAACGATTCTCTCTCTGGAAATAGTCTTGGTTTACGTTCCCAGAATGCAGCCCACAATCCTCTCTCTCTCTCTCTCTCTCTCTCTCTCTCTCTCTCTCTCTCTCTCTCTCTCTCTCTCTCTCTCTCTCTCTCTCTCTCTCTCTCTCTCTCTCTCTCTCTCTCTGTCTCTGTCTCTGTCTCTGTCTCTGTCTCTGTCTCTCTCTCTCCCTCTCTCGTTATTGGCGGACCCTCAAGAAAAAGGAACCCTTGGCTGCTGTGTGCTTACCATAGCGGCATAGCAGAGACTAATTTCCTTCTAAATATGATTCGGCTGGTTTATGTAAAACAGTAAGGTAAACAGACAGAGAAAAGACTATACAACATATGGAGGCGCTATACAATATGTAGGAGTTAACGTACAGGAGTGGATATCCTATGATTATCCAATGTGGGTGTGTGTGAGGGAGAGAGAGAGAGGGAGAGAGAGGGGGGAGAGAGAGGGGGAGAGAGAGAGAGAGAGAGAGAGAGAGAGAGGTTTCTCAGTCAGCGGTGCGGTGGAGAATTTGTACAATGTAGGGCTCTATGGTGTCAACGAGGACGGGGAATGTGTCCTGGCTAAGTAATGCTATTGTGTCACTCGTTGTAATGGGTTTCCAATTGTCTCCGAGTCCCATCCCACCAGCATGCAGGAGAAGGACAACAAGGCCACACAAGACTAATGCACAGTCATCCTGGGCCTTATTACCCTCATCCATTCATTAAACAAGTTATTTAGATAAATATTTAAAAAATACATAGTTTTCATACATTTTGAAGACATAGCCAATTTTGACTTTGCAGCTTGGCCTTCTAGAAGGAACCCCTGCCCTGGATACACTGTATACATTACCAAGGCTACTTCTCCACACTGAGCCACTGGAACAAGCTTTGGGGAATGGCACAGCTGCGCCAGTCGCTCATGTGGCACTGCAACACTGACACACAGACTGCCAGTCCTCCATTACGGAGACACCAGGAAACTTGAGGGTGATGAGAGGAGAGGAGAGGAGGCGTGGGATGGGTGGGTGTAAAAGAGCAAAGCCTGGTTAAATATTAGTGCTTTCTCAAATCCAAAGATGCTTTACAATAGGCAATCATAAGGAAAAGCTGTCCCCCTCTCTCTACCCTCCAAGCCCCTTCAACAAGCTACAGGCCCAGCTTCAAGGGGTAGGAATTAAACCCTAAACATATTGAATAATAACTTAAGCTTAGATAAAAATGACATACTTAAAGTCCCAGATGAAAATGCCTAAATCAAACCAACCCTTATTTATATAGCACATTTCAGACATGGATGCGTTTCACAGGAAAAAACATCAATACAAATAACAATTTTAATTACTACTCGTTATTGCTAATTGATTTCAAATAGTGGTAACCACAATTGGTCACCATATAAAAGGGGGGGTGTGAACACTTGCAATTTCTTTCAACATGGAGCAGGCTAGACAGCAAGGGAGAGGAAGAAATCAAAGCGCTGGTAGACAAGGAGCCCGTCAGAGAGATGGGCATTGGGGCCCATCAAAGAGGTCACAGAGGTGGATATCAGAGAGAGGGAGGCAGACGGCAGGAAACTGTTATGTCTAATGATGTCCGGGCCATCGTAATTGACCATGTGGTAAAACTGAGGCCTTACACACTTAGAAAAAAAGGTTCCAAAACGGTTCTGCGGCGGTCTCCATAGGATAACCCTTTTTGGTTTCACCTTTTTTTCCTAAGAGTGCACCATGGCAGTGGCTGCCAGATTAGTTCACTCCAGTCTGAAAAGATCAACTGTCAATTCGATCATGAGAACATTTTGGCAGAAAAGCGTAAAGTCGGCAGGATGTGCACTATGCTTTACCATTACACTTACAGTCAATGACATATTGTAATGCATGTAAAATCACAAAAAAATCTTACAGTATTGTTCCAGTATGATCTATTGACAGCATACTCGGTTCTACCCTCAGAATAGACAGAAGACCCCACGGTGGTGGCTGTGGCTGTGTGCTGACCGACTAGCAGGAATGGGAAGTGGTGGAAATGGTGAGGGCCAGGGAATGACATACGGCTGTCTGAAATAAATCAGGCCATTGAGGAGAATGATAACATCTTTGCCAATGTGGTATCCATCTTCCTAGCAACAATCACCGCCTTTTTGAAGAGGCACCAGGTATCTAATGAAACACATTGACCTGGAGCCTTTTTAGAGAAACAATGACTGAGTGAAACTACTGCGTGCCGAGTTTGTTCAGGGACAGCACTATATACTGTATTACTGTTACTATTAACGCACATGTTACTTCACACTATCATATTAAATCTAAACTGTAAAAGGCCAACAGGCGACTCTCCAAGTGCCTGGACAAAGTGACAGAAACATTTCCATGTGCGCAGCTTTCTCTGCAGATGGTGTGGTAGGACGTAGGCCATTACTTGGATCCTACAATGCTGCACGCCTCATTGTGTTTCTCAATTAAATTGAACAGGCCTGTCAAGGTGAAGTGGTCACCTACAGAGCATTCGGAAAGTATTCAGACCCCTTGACGTTTTTAAAATCTTGTTACGTTACAGCCTTATTCTAAAATGGATTACCTTATTTTATTTTTTTACTCATGAATCTACACACAATACCCCATAATGATGAAGCAAAAACAGGAATTTAGATTTTTTTTTGCACATTTATTAAAAAAAATATATATATATATGAAAAATGACATTTACATAATTATTCAGACCCTTTAGTACTTTGTTGAAGCACCTTTGGCAGCGATTACAGCCTTGAGTCTTCTTGGATAGGACGCTACAAGCTTGGCACACCTATAGTTGAGGAGTTTCTCCCATTATTCTCTGCATATCCTCTCAAGCTCTGTCAGGTTGGATGGGGAGCGTCGCTGCACAGGTATTTTCAGCTCTCTCTAGAGATGTTAGATCGGGTTCAAGTCCGGGCTCTGGCTGGGCCACTCAAGGACATTCAGAAACGTGTCTCTCCTCTCCTCTTTGGCCTGATTGGTGGAGTGCTGCAGAGATGGTTGTCCTTCTGGAACATTCTAAAATCTCCACAGAGGAACTCTAGAGCTCTGTCAGGGTGACCATCGGGTTCTTGGTCACATCCCTGACCAAGGCCCTTGTCCCTGGATTTATCAGTTTGGCCGGGCGGCCAGCTCTAGGAAGAGTCTTGGTGGTTCCAAACTTCTTCTATTTAAGAATGATGGAGGCCACTGTGTTCTTGGGGACCTTCAATGCTGCAGACATTTTTTGGTATCCTTCCCCAGATCTGTGCCTCGACCGGATATTTTATATTCCTTCGACCTCATGGCTTGGTTTTTGCTCTGACATGCACTGTCAACTGTCGGACCTTATATAAACCCTTATATAAAGGTGTGTGCCTTTCCAAATCATGTCCAATCAATAGAATCTACTATAAGTGGACTCCAATCAAGTTGTAGAAACATCTCAAGGATGATCAATGGAAACAGGAGGCATCTGAGCTCAATTTCGAGTCTCATAGCAAAGGGTTTGAATACTTATGTAAATAAGGTATTTCCTTTTTGTGTACATTTTTTTGTATTCTAAAAACTTGTTTTCACTTTGTCATTATGGGGTATTGTGAGTAGATTAATGATACTTTTCTGTATTTAATCAATTTTAGAATAAAGCTGTAACGTAACAAAATGTTGAGAAAGTCAAGGTGTCTGAATACTTTCCGAATGCACTGTACAGTATGTCATTGGGTGGGACAATGTCAAGTTTCACCATGCGGAGGTGGTTCAGGCATGGTTTCGAGCCCATCCCAGATTCCTGACCCTATACCCGCCCCCATACTCTCCTTTCCTCAACCCTATTGAGGATTTGTTTTTCAGCTTAGAGGTGGAAGGTGTACGATCGCCATCCCCATGAGTGTGCCATCCTCTTTCTGGCCATGGATGAGGTATGTTGTATTTTTGTGATTAACCAATGTTCTCATTACTTTTCACAATAAACGTATACTTGGAATCAAAGGTTGTGTGGTGAGAGATGTTTACAATCAAACTGAATGAACAATGAAAGACTTTTGAATGAAAGACTGGCTGCGTTACAAGTGTGACCAGTTTGGAGTTTTGTACAAAGAGTTGTGAAAATGTACCACATACTTGTGAAAATAGTACCACATACTTGTGAAAATGTACCACATACTTGTGAAAATGTACCACATACTTGTGAAAATAGTACCACATACTTGTGAAAATAGTATTACATACTTGTGAAAATAGTACCACATACTTGTGAAAATAGTACCACATACTGGATCATCACAGCTAGCTAGCTGCTATCCGAGTGGCCACTCCTGGCTAACTTCTTTGTTCCGAAGCAAGAACCAATTAACCTGGAGCGTGCCTTGCTAGGCCCATCTGCTAGGTCCATCTACAGGCTAGCTGAAGAGGTCCATCAGCCACTCCTTGGGCTAAAATACCTATTTTGCCAACTGTCCTGGACCCCCGCCGACCCATCATGACTGGACCACCGACGTGATTCGACCTAGGTCTTTTTTTTCTCAACTGGCTATGCCGTCGCAACGTCCCCTAAATGCCCATCCGCTAGCCTGCTAGCCGCGGCCCGCTAGCTGTCCTGAGCACATCAGACTGGTAGCTTAAGAGGCCCATCGGACAAATTCTTTGGCCACTATACCTATTTTGCCATTTGGCCTGATTTACCATACGGAGCCCTGCTGATCCGTATGCCGACGGAACAGCACGAGGGGGCCACAACAGACTTTCTTCCGTCACGACGTCCCTCCAAGGCCTTTCTGCTAGCTTACTAGCCCCGGCCCGCTAGCTGCTTGAAGCCACTCACTGGACTCCTATGACCACTCGGCTACGCATGCCTCTCGCTAACGTTATTATGCCTTGTCCATTGCTGTTTTGGTTAGTAATTATTGCCTTATTTCCCTGTAGAGCCTCTAGCTCTGCTCAATACGCCTTAGTTAACACTTTAGTTCCACCTCCCACACATGCGGTGACATCACCTGGTTTAAATGAGACAATATCTTTTTCATCGTCACTCTATGAACAGGTTTACCTCCACTGTATTCACATCCTACCATACCTTTGTCTGTACATTATGCCTTGAATCTATTCTACCGCACCCAGAAATCTGCTCATTTTACTCTCAGTTCAGAATGTACTAGACGACCAGTCCATTTAGCCTTTAGCCGTACCCTTATCCTACTCCTACTCCTCTGTTCCTCTGGTGATGTCATGATCATCGGAAGGATTGGACCAAGGTGCAGCGCGGGTGTAGTTCCACATGTTTAATAGAAGAAGTGAAACATACAAATATGCAATAAACTAAAGAAACAACAACGATCAGCACTAACTGTGTGTAGAATGCACACATACTAAACAAACAAACCATAATATCAAACAATAACCCACAAGGCAGGTGGGGAAGGGAACCAACTTAAATAGGATTCCCAATTAGAGGCAACGACAACCAGCTGCCTCTAATTGGGAACCAACTCAAAACTAACAGAGTTCCCTAGAAAAACCTAGTCACGCCCTGACCCAACACATCATAGAGAAACCTAGAGGGCTCTCTATGGCCAGGGCGTGACAGTGCCCCCCCCCCCCAAAGGTGTGGACTCCGACCGCAACCAAGAGTCAATGGGGGGGTTCGGGTGGGCCTTTGTCGGTGGCGGCTCCGGTGCGGGCCGTACCGGCCCGAAAAGACACACTGGGGGCCCTGTGTGTGGAGCAGGAACAGTACGTACTAGGCTGGGACGACACCTTAGAGGCCTAGTGCGTGGAGCAGGAACAGTACGTACTAGGCTGGGACGACACCCTAGAGGCTTGATGCGTGGAGCAGGAACAGGACGTACTGGGCTGGGACGACACCTTAGAAGCCTGGTGCGTGGAGCAGGAACAGTACGTACCAGACTGTGACGACACCCTAGAAGCCTGGTGCGTGGAGCAGGAACAGGACGTACTGTTCTGGGGATGCGCACCGGACGCCTTGTGCGTGGAGCTGACACAGGACGCCCCGGGCTGAGGATGCGTACTGGACGCCTTGTGCGTGGAGCTGGCACTGGAGGTACTGGGCTGGTGCTGCGCACTGGACGCCTTGTGCGAGGAGCTGGCACTGGACGCACCGAGCTGGCGATGCGCACTGGACGCCTGGTGCGTGGAGCTGGCATTGGTCGTACCGGACTGGTCTCACACACCTCAGGGCGAGTGCGGGGAGCTGGCCCTGGACGTACCGTACTGGAGAGACGCACTGGACTCCGGGTGCGTGGAGCCGGCGTAGGTCTCGCCGGACTAGTCTCACGCACCTCTGGAGGAGCGCAGGAAGCTGGCACTGGACGCACAGGGCTGGGGAGGCGCATTGAACTCAGAATTTGTGGAGCCGGCGTAGGTCTGGCCGGACTAGTCTCATGCACCTCTGGAGGAGCGCAGGAAGCTGGCACTGGACGCACAGGGCTGGGGAGGCGCACTGAACTCAGAGTACGTGGAGCCAGGGTAGGTCTCGCCGGACTAGTCTCACGCACTTCTGGAGGAGCGCAGGAGGCTGGCACTGGACGCACCGAGCTGGTAGAGCACACCGAACGCATCTCTCTCTTACATTCCTCCCAAAACTCCTTTAAACTTCCCCTTTCCGGCGTAGGTCCCACCGGACTGCTGACACTCCCTTCAGGGCGAGTGTAGGAAGACGGCTCCGGACATCCTGGGCTGGGAAGGCGCACTGGACACCGGGTCCGTGGATCCGGCGTAGGTCTCTCCGGACTGATGACACGCACCTCTGGGCAAGTGCGGGGAGCTGGCGCAGGATGTATCGGGCTGGACAGACGCTCCTCTTGGCGCCTGCGCTGCAGCTCCCTCCTTGTCACAACCTCCCTCTCATATCCCTCCTTAAATTCCTGATAACTCCTCCATCGGGGCTCTGGCTCTCTCCTCAGCTCAGAATACCTTCTCCTTGGGGGCACGCTGCTTGGTCCTGGTTTGGTGGGTTATTCTGTCATGATCGTCGGAAGGATTGGACCAAGTGAAAGTGAAACATACAAATATGCAATAAACAAAAGAAACTACAACGATCAGCACTAACTGTGTGTAGAATGCACACATACTAAACAAACAAACCATAATATCAAACAATAACCCACAAGGCAGGTGGGGAAGGGAACTAACTTAAATAGGATTCCCAATTAGAGGCAATGACAACCAGCTGCCTCTAACTGGGAACCAACTCAAAACGAACAGAGTTCCCTAGAAAAACCTAGTCACGCCCTGACCCAACACACCATAGAGAAACCTAGAGGGCTCTCTATGGCCAGGGCATGACAGGTGATATAGAGGTTAATCCAGGCCCTGCAGTGCCTAGCTCCACTCCTATTCCCCAGGTGCTCTCATTTGTTGACTTCTGCAACCGTAAAAGCCTTGGTTTCATGCATGTTAACATTAGAAGCCTCCTCCCTAAGTTTGTTTTATTAACTGCCCTAGCATACCCGTGTCTGAATCCTGGCTTAGGAAGACCACCAAAAACCCTGAAATTTCCATCCCTAACTATAACATTTTCCAAACAAGATAGAACTGCCAAAGGGGGCGGTGTTGCAATCTACTGCAGAGATAGCCTGCAGAGTTCTGTCTTACTATCCAGGTCTGTACCCAAACAACTCAAGCTTCTACTCTTAAAAATCCACCTTTCCAGGAACAAGTCTCTCACAGTTGCCGCTTGCTATAGACCACCCTCTTCCCACAGCTGTGCCCTTGACACTATATGTGAACTGATTGCCCCCCATCTATCCTCAGAGCTCGTGCTGCTACGTGTTCTATACTGGGACATGCTTAACACCCCGGCCATCCTACAATCTAAGCTTGATGCCCTCAATCTCACACAAATTATCAATGAACCCAACAGATACAACCCCAAATCCGTAAATACGGGCACCCTCATAGATATCATCCGAACCAACTTGCCCTCCAAATACACTGCTGTTTTCAACCAAGATCTCAGCAATCACTGCCTCATTGCCTGCATCCGTAATGGGTCTACGAACCAGGAACAGATATAGCCCTTGGTTCTTTCCAGACCTGACTGCAATTGACCAGCACAAAAACATCCTGTGGTGTTCTGCATTAGCATCGAATAGCCCCCACGAAATGCAACCTTTCAGGGAAGTTAGGAACCAATATACACAGGCAGTTAGGAAAGCTAAGGCTAGCTTTTTCAAGCAGAAATTTGCATCCTGTAGCACAAACTCAAAAAAGTTCTGGGACACTGTAAAGAGCACCTCCTCCCAGCTGCCCAGTGCACTGAGGCAAGGAAACACTGTCACCACCGATAAATCCACTATAATTGAGAACTTCAATAAGCATTTCTCTACGGCTGGCCATGCTTTCCACCTGGCTACCCCTAACCCGGTCAACAGCCCTGCACTCCCCACAGCAACTCGCCCAAGCCTCCCCTGTTTTCTCCTTCACCCAAATCCAGTCAGCTGATATTCTGAAAGGGCAGCAAAATATGAACCCTACAAATCAGCCAGGCTAGACAATCTGGACCCTTTCTTTCTAAAATGATCTGCCGAAAATGTTGCAACCCCTATTACTAGCCTGTTCAACCTCTCTTTCGTATCGTCTGAGATTCCCAAAGATTCCCTCTTCAAAGGGGGACCCAAACTCTAGACCCAAACTGCTACAGACCTATATCTATAGTACTACATACTTGTGAAAATAGTACCACATACTTGTGAAAATAGTACCACATACTTGTGAAAATAGTACCACATACTTGTGAAAATAGTACCAAAGTGACTACAGTTTTTTACAATCACTTTGGCACAAATTTCAGAAACTTGATGTCATTTTTCAAAACTCTGGACACAAAACTCACAAAACGATGATCAAAATGCACATTTTTCAAGACTCAAACACTTTTTCGATTTGCTTGGATACAATACACATAAAGCTAAGATCATTTGTTTATTGAACTAAAATCACCTGTTCAAAATGACACAACTTAACATCAAAGTATTACCATTTCAAAATGCGATTCACACATTACATCTGAGATGACTGTCTATTCATTTCATTACAATGATCTAACTATCAACTGATACAACTGCTCAAAATGATAAGTAGCTGTTGCATTACTCTTAATGCATAGTTTTATGGAAACTGATTAACAATATTCCATGTTTAGATCATGATCAAGTTTCAGGATAACGAGATCCATTGACACCAATTACCGTGGAACATGAACCAAGTGGACTACATTATCTATGGATGTAATATTTCATCATCATTCTTTATCAGACACTGTTTCTATGGTCTCATGTACCACTTTTCTAGACCATGTTTTCAGATTTGACATTACTGTACACTCATTACTGTACATTCAGATTTGACATCACTGTACACATTACTGTACACTCGGCCACTTTATTAGGTACACCTATGCCCGTTCTAATGTTTGGTCAAACAACAACTAAAGCTCTCTACTCTATATACTCTATATATTGAGTTGCAGGCAGCCACAAAATGTGCCATTAGAAGGAGCAGGCTATTTGCGTTAACACGCAGGTCTACCTAATAAAGTGAGTGTATGTATGCAGGCCCTTGTAATTGCTTTTCCAATACTGCCAACTCGTTAGTGATGATGGATTTCACATTGTGGTACGAGTATATAGTGAAATGAGTGGTATCCACCTACAACAACATAGCGATAACATGGAGCCGGCAGGGGATCCAGGTCACAAGAGGTCAAGCAGTGGAAGGAGGAAGACGAGGAAGACGTGGTGGTCAAAGGAATGGCAGAGGACAAGCACCCCTTCTGAGAGGTGGTCGTGGGCCTCGTTTGAGAGGTGTGGGGGAACGTGGCAGGGGACAAGCACCCCTTCTGAGAGGTGGTCGTGGGCCTCGTTTGAGAGGTGTGGGGGGAACGTGGTAGAGGACAAGCACCCCTTCTGAGAGGTGGTCGTGGGCCTCGTTTGAGAGGTGTGGGGGAACGTGGCAGGGGACAAGCACCCCTTCTGAGAGGTGGTCGTGGGCCTCGTTTGAGAGGTGTGGGGGGAACGTGGTAGAGGACAAGCACCCCTTCTGAGAGGTGGTCGTGGGCCTCGTTTGAGAGGTGTGGGGGAACGTGGCAGGGGACAAGCACCCCTTCTGAGAGGTGGTCGTGGGCCTTGTTTGAGAGGTGTGGGGGGACGTGGTAGAGGACAAGGCCACGGACCAAGACAGCGGCAGCACATCTTGGACAATGACGACATGTTCAACAATGTGGAAGCCATAAGTTTGCCAACTATTGCACGCATGCTGAAAAGGCACCAGGTGTCTCTAAAATAGATACACCGTGTGCCTTTTGAAAGAAATGCAGACAGAGTGAAGCAACTGAGGACTGAGTATGTTCAGGTATGTTCAGTTTCAAGATGCCTGTTGTGCAAAATTCCCTCAAAATTCAACATCATTGTAATCAGTAATTATCTTTACAAAATGTATTTTTAGAGGGTGATGGAGCTGGATGCTGATGAAAACCATCACAAATTCCTATTTTTGGATGAGGCAGGCTTCAACCTGGCCAAGACAAGGAGGAGAGGTCGGAATTTCATTGGCCAGCGGGCAGCCATCCAAGTACCTGGACAACGTGGGGCCAACATCACCATGTGTGCGGCTATATCGGAAGATGGTGTGGTGGGACGCAGACCTCGTATTCGATCATATAATGCAGCTCTCCTTGTAACCTTCCTTGATGAGCTAAATCAGGTCTGTAGAGCTGATGGCGTGACCTATGTCATTGTGTGGGATAATGTCAGGTTCCACCATGCTCAAATGGTGCAAGCAAGGTTTCAGGCCCATCCACAATTTACCACCCTGTACTTACACCCATACTCTCCTTTCCTTAACCCGATTGAGGAATTCTTCTCCACATGGAGGTGGAAGGTATATGATAGGCGCCCTCACGAACAAGCCACCCTTCTCCAGGCCATGGATGACGCATGCAATGACATCACGGCAGACGAGTGTCAGGCCTGGATCCGCCATGCCCAAAGATTCTTCCCAAGATGTTTGGCTAATGAAAACATCCATTGTGATGTGGATGAGAACCTGTGGCCAAATCCACAAGACAGGGTTGATGGGAATATAGAAGTACAGTAATCAACCCTGTGTTCTGGTTTTTACAGTAAGCCAGGTGAGGAACACTGCAGTTGACCTTGAACAGTTTTTTCTTTTTTTGTAGCTATTTATTTTTGCTTTGATTCAAAGAAATGTTGTGATTTTACTGTATTTCATCAATAAATGTCATATTTTGTTCAGTGATTCCACTGTGTCTGTAGTATTCTCTCTACTAGTCCTTTTATAGTGATGTATTTACGTGTAGTACCATAATGAAACATGTATCACATATTTTGTACTACAATATTTAATGATTGTACAAACAACTACACAGTGAAACTATCTGTATCTTGTGTGTGGCTGATCTAAATGAATGTTCCTATGGTATTTCATGATATTTGAACCAATGATTCTGCAAGTGCAAAGGTTTCTTTAGAGATATGAATGCACAATGCCATGTTTTTAACATTGGACAGCCTGTGTTACAAGTGCTGACCGTTTTGAGTTTTGTGTCTAGAGTTTTGAAAAATGACCACAAGGTTCTGAAATTAGTGCCGAAGTGATTGTAAAAAACTGTAAGAACAACTTTAATGTGTAATGTGTGTGCTAAAGCTGAAATACCGGTCAAGCCTTTACTAGTCAGCTATAGAGACATAGATTTATTTCAATGAGGAAACAACACCATGTATTGTTACTACTTCGGACATTTGCTGCTTCATCAACTGTTTGGGACCATCCATGTCTTTCAGTGTGTGTGTGTGTGTGTGTGTGTGTGTGTGTGTGTGTGTGTGTGTGTGGTTGCATGAGCTTCTGTATGTGTGCATGAGCGTGTGTAGTGTTTGTGTGTGCATGAGCGTGTGTGTGTGTGTGTGTGTGTGTGTGTGTGTGTGTGTGTGTGTGTGTGTGTATGCCTACTATCATATGTGCACGTGCACGCAGCCAAAACCCCTGAAGATCCTAATATGATTTCATGTTTCAGTTGGTGTAGATCAAAACAGAAACATGCTGAAGGGGAAAACTGAAGTCGTTCAGTTAGACATATTTCCTGCCAGGAGCTAAACATTAATGCATAAGGAGGAACATAAGTAGTGTAGAAACATGACAAACACACAGGGAGTAGTGTAGAAGCATGACAAACACACAGGGAGTAGTGTAGAAACATGACAAACACACAGGGAGTAGTGTAGAAACATGACAAACACACAGGGAGTAGTGTAGAAACATGACAAACACACAGGGAGTAGTGTAGAAGCATGACAAACACACAGGGAGTAGTGTAGAAGCATGACAAACACACAGGGGAGTAGTGTAGAAACATGACAAACACACAGGGAGTAGTGTAGAAACATGACAAACACACAGGGAGTAGTGTAGAAACATGACAAACACACAGGGAGTAGTGTAGAAACATGACAAACACACAGGGAGTAGTGTAGAAGCATGACAAACACACAGGGGAGTAGTGTAGAAACATGACAAACACACAGGGAGTAGTGTAGAAACATGGCATGTCTTACCTGAGACAGCTGTTTCCAACGCATAAACACTAGGGCTGTCCCCGACCCAAAATAAATATATATTGGTCAACCGAGAGTCGTCTGTTCTTTAGACAAAATGTTTAAATGTGTATTTTTCCATATATAGACACATCCTATTTGTTTTAATCAAATCAACGATAGGCACGAATCGTGTCTGTTGCTTTAAGAGCACTGTTTGATTAAATCATTAAAACACACAAATTACAAGAGGGAGTCTGACATTAATTGATTTGATTGTGCTCAGACTTGCTTCACTGTGTTAAAAACAGCGAGTGACTGGGACTAGCACCTGTTTTCTCTCTCTCCATGCTGAAGTGAGCACTAGAGGACATCAACCGTGTTTATTGCGCTGTCCATGTTGCTGAAGCTGTAACATAATCACAGGCATTTTTGCCTAAAAGGTTATGTTACCGAAATCCCTCATTTGTTTAGGAAAAACATTCCCTATTCCGTCAACCCTTGCTCTCTTATACGTGGCACATGTATGAATCGCATGCACGTGACCAATATGGCCTGACCTATAGCACATTATAATCACATGGTTATAACAAACTCCGAACACATGTGACAGCAAAACGGATGCAGAGGACCTGACAAATAAACTTGTAACCAGGGGAAAGTTTACTGGTTGCTCAGGAGGTAAAGGGAAAGTTGGATGTGTGGAATAAATGTGACTAGTTGTGGAAAGTACTGGAGATCATGAAAAATAAGGTAAGGTGAAAGCACTGTGTAAATATTATGTGTGCCAAACAGGTGCTGTATAGATTAAAATATAATTTTTCTGAGCACTTGGAACAATGCTAAATACATATTTTCTTTGTTTTTTGGGGGGAAAAATCATTTATTACAGCAAAGACTGAAAACAGTCGCATTCATACGAAAATGCAATTTCCAAATAGAATGGTTTATTTATTGTTTATGCTAACTATTCAAGGTGTCTCTTTATTTTAATTTAAAAGGGAAATTCTTTAATAGCATTTCAAATCAAGAATGACTCATATGCTGTGTGATGACATAAACAAATAAATGATTGATTGATTGATTGATACAGTAGCCTATATAAGTATTGTAAGTAAGTTATGGTATTAAGACTAAACAGTAAGTGCTCTTTAGCCTACAGCGCCATGGCGGTTAAACAAAGCTGCTATACTTGTCATGACTTCGGTCTGATCTGCTGTGTTTTTGTCTTTTCTCTGTGTGTTGTTGTCTTTTGAGCACATGTGCTTTGTTTTGACAGCTCTGCTGCTATTGTGGCGTCTCTCCTCCCACTCGTTATCCTTAACTATCCTTGTTCACTTCACACCTGTTGTCAATTTATTCCTCATTATCTCCCCTATTTTAGATCCTTTTGTGTTCAGTCTTTTGTCAGACCGTTGTTGTGTGTGAAGCCTTTCACGTGACCTGGTTAGCCTTGCCCTGTCTTGCGCCTTCAAACCCTTCGTGTGCTTTTGCTTTTTGTTCTACTCCTATTCTCTCCCTCTCGTCCTGCCAGGCCTGGTTTATTTTCGACTGTCTGCCCAGGCGTTCTTTCCTGTTGGGACTTGGATGTACTACCCCAGACCATCAGTGTGACTCGGACACTGCATCTGGTGATGCTGTTTTTGGTTTCTTTTTGAGAAGTGCTCTCCTGACCCAGTGGATATTTTTTGGACTTTCTCTTTTTTTGGGTTCCTGTTATATTTTATCTTGCACCTTTTGGAGAGCAAAATAAAACACTCTTTTACCTGCAACTGAATCCGTGACCCTCCCTGACAATACTAAAGCCTACTAATGATAACAACATTACTTATTATTATAATGATGATCATCACAAAAATAGTAATAATAACAACAAGAAGGTGATCAAGAAAATGGAGGGTTATTATTATAAATATGATTTTTCTGACAATTTTTAACAGTGTAAACAACACTAAATACATTATAAGTAATACCAGAGGCTAATATGGGCTCTCTGTTGGGGGCTGGGGCTGGCTCTGATATGGGCTGTCTGTTGGGGGTGGGGCTGGCTCTAATATGGGCTGTCTGTTGGGGGCTGGCTCTAATATGGGCTGGCTGTTGGGGGCTGGCTCTAATATGGGCTGTCTGTTGGGGGCTGGCTCTAATATGGGCTGGCTGTTGGGGGCTGGCTCTGATATGGGCTGTCTGTTGGGGGTGGGGCTGGCTCTAATATGGGCTGGCTGTTGGGGGCTGGCTCTAATATGGGCTGTCTGTTGGGGGCTGGCTCTAATATGGGCTGGCTGTTGGGGGCTGGCTCTAATATGGGCTGTCTGTTGGGGGCTGGCTCTAATGGGCTGGCTGTTGGGGGCTGGCTCTAATATGGGCTGTCTGTTGGGGGTCTGGCTCTAATATGGGCTGTCTGTTGGGGGTCTGGCTCTAACATGCGTGTTGCGATTTAAATCCTCATTGAGAAGGTCTCAAGTGGCCCAGCATTACTCTGCTCCAGGGAGAGGAACAGAGGAACAGAGGAAAGAAAAAGAAAGACTAGAAAATTCCCCCTAAAGATGTGTTGAGAGAACTCCAGAGAGGCAGGGTGAGGGTGGAGTGGTAGGGTGGAGGGGTGAGGGGAAGGGGTGGGGGGAATGGAGGGGGGAGGGGAGAGAGGTAGCAACACTAGAGTTGTGAACAGTAAGGGTTACAAACCATAGCATCTGACAAAAACAATAAATACATTTTTTCCTCACTACCAATTAGGATAAATCTGACCTGACGTTAGAGGACTATGCTAATGGTTAGTGAAAAGATCATCTTCTCAATTCCCGAGACTAAAGAGGTACGGCACTAATCGTAAGTCTCTCTGGATAAGAGCGTCTGCTCAATGACTAAAAGGTGCATGTACAGTTGATATGCATTGCAGTAAATTGTAGCAGAAGCTAGCAGCTGACCAACGCCAGTACATTTCAGCTCATTTGTTAGCGCATTCCTACCCATCCCACCCTGCTCCTTAACTAAAATGTCATGATGGGAATTACTTCACTAAGGCAGTAAATCATCATTCAATATCCATCCCTCCCTCCCTCCTCCATCCCTTCATCCTCCATCCCTCCCTCCTCCATCCCTTCATCCTCCATCCCTCCCTCTTCCATCCCTCCCTCCTCCATCCCTCCCTCCTCCATCCCTCCCTCCATCCCTTCATCCTCCTGTCTGTCTGTCTGCTGTCCTGTCTGTCTGTCTGCTTTCCTGTCTGTCTGTCTGTCTGCATGTCTGTTTGTCTGCCTATTCCTCTCTTAGTTCTCCCTACATATCTAATCTCTCTCTCTCTCTCTCTCTCACACACACACACACACACACACACACACACACACACACACACACACACACACACACACACACACACACACACACACACACACACACACACACACACACACACACACAGAGAGCCCAAATACATATTGGTAAAATGATTTGTTACAATTATTTTAACATATTGCACCTTGAATAGCCTATGTATGGTCATTATGATCAGGTATGTTAGTAGCGATCAGCATTATCACCTGAAGCCCAACTGATGCAGCATGGTGGCTGTAAATATATAGGCTGAAGCATGGGGTTGTTTATCTGCTTTTACCCTATTGGGTTAATCATTAGCTAGATCCCAAATGTGATATTTTAACTAGTTAGCATTATATTGATTCATTTTATGTCCCAAAAACACGTGCATAAACACAGTGAATATAATGTAGGCCTACCTGTTAGGGTAATGTGGGGTAACATGCCACCCGGGGTAACACATCCCTGTACGTCTCACAGAAAGAAAAAAAACACTTAATGTCACCATTTTCCCCCAACACTTTCCGTGGCTGCCACTACTCTTGCTAAATTAAAAGTCAGTCGCAAAATATTATTTTGAGGAAGGGAGGCATTTTATCCCAAGTTACCCTACAATGACTCATGTTGCATTCAGCCCTACTCTCCCCTACACACTCGCAGCCAATTGCATGCTTAACTATGAGTGCTTAACCATACCGCTGCTAAAAACTCTGGGTTTAAAATGTTAACAGTTTGCGCATATTTCGGAGAAATAAATGAAGTAGGAACGGAAATCTGGTATCAGCTATTTTCCCCACGACTGCAGGAATTGTTGTGCATTGACTGCTTGTCAGAACGCATGTTTCCCTCCCTACGGCACCCGTAGCTTGAATGTGCCTCGAGAGGGATATTTCTCTGGCATAAAACACACAATAACAAGCCAACTAAGTAGATAAAGTGTTCTACTATTGGCTTGTGAGTTTGTTTCTACTCATTACTTGTTATGTTTGCAGAGGAAAAGTAAATATGGACTAGCATCTTCAAAGCGTGCCTCCGCAGAAATAGTTTTTCATGTTCCATATTTATTTTCCTCTGTGGCTTTTGCCATGACGCAGCGCCACAGCTAAATGACTGCAGCGGGAAACACTGACACACACACACACACACACACAGTAACTTTTAATGAGGTCACTATGCTCTTATTAGCAGAGGCTGGGAGTGAGGCAGCCTCACACCTCTCATTATCGCCTTCCACGCTATCCCCCTCTCCCCTTCCCCTCTCCCCCCATGAACTCAGAACCAGAGCCCCCGTGGTTATCACTCTCTCTCTACCCTCAGGAGAATGTGGCATCGTTCAACAGACTGAGATGATGACAGGGACGATGACAGGGGAAAGAGGAGCCCACCGTCCACACGCTTCACTGTCCCCAGGTGGTGACAGAGACAGTCCGGGATAATGGGGAATCTAGGGGAGATCCAGGGGAGATCCAGGTTCATCAGGGTCATTGATACTAAACACCAATCTGGTGATCACACACTTCAGGCTACTCTCTTCTCATACTCCAGTCAAAAACATTCTCAAGACAACACTGGAAAATAAAGTACAATCTGGTCTATGTAATGATCCATGAGAATCAGCTTCCTATTTCGCAACAAAGCATCCTTCACTCATGCTGCCAAACATACCCTCGTAAAACTGACCATCATACCGATCCTCGACTTCGGCGATGTCATTTATAAAATAGCCTCCAACACTCTACTCAACAAATTGGATGCAGTCTATCACAGTGCCATCCGTTTTGTCACCAAAGCACCATATACTACCCACTACTGCGACCTGTTCTCTCTCGTTGGCTTGCCCTCGCTTCATACTCGTCGCCAAACCCACTGTCTCCAGGTCATCTATAAGTCTTTGCTAGGTAAAGCCCTGCCTTATCTCAGCTCACTGGTCACCATAGCAGCACCCACCCGTAGCACACGCTCCAGCCGGTATATCTCACTGGTCACCCCCAAAGCCAATTCCTCCTTTGGCCGCCTTTCCTTCCAGTTCTCTGCTGCCAATGACTGGAACTACTAACTGCACATAGCCCATCTGTAAACAGCCCATCCTACTACCTCATCCCCATACTGCATTTATTTATTTATCTTGCTCTTTTGCACCCCAGTAACTTGCACATTTATCTTCTGCACATCTACCACCCCAGTGTCTAATTGCTATATTGTAATTACCTCGCCACCATGGCCTATTTATTGCCTTACCTCCCTTATCTTACCTCATTTGAACTCACTGTATAAGCAAACAAACAAAAAAAACTATTCTACTGTATTATTGACTGTATGTTTGTTTATTTCATGTGTAACTGTTTGTTGTTGTATGTATCAAACTGCTGTGCTTTACCTTGGCCAGGTCGCAGTTGTAAATGAGAACTTGTTCTCAACTAGCCTACCTGGTTAAATAAAGGTAAAATAAATAAATAAATAAATAAATAAATAATGAGTCTATGACCTCTCTCTCTATCTCTCTATCTGTCTCTCTCTCTGTGTGTGCGCACGCGTATGTCCGTATGTGTTTACGTGCCTGCCTGCCTGCCTGTCTCCGTGCATCAGTGTGTGTGTGTTCATGTGATTGTTAGTGTTATGTTTTCTTTCTCTTTCCAGGAGGCAGAGAGAGGCCAGGATGAGGCTGAGACTGGGTCTGGGTCTGGGACTGAGGATGGGACTGGGACTGGGGATGGGGCTGGGGATGGGACTGGGGCTGGGGCTGGGGATGGGACTGAGGCTGGGACTGGGACTGGGGCTGGGGATGTGACTGGGACTGAGGCTGGGACTGGGACTGAGGCTGAGACTGGGACTGAGGCTGGGACTGGGACTGAGGCTGGGAATGATGCTAGGGCTGGGACTGATGCTAGGGCTGGGACTGGGGCTGGGCCTGGGCCTGGGACTGATGCAAGGGCTGGGACTGATGCTAGGGCTGGGACTGATGCTAGGGCTGGGACTGATGCTAGGGCTGGGACTGGGGCTGTGCCTGGGACTGATGCTAGGGCTGGGACTGATGCTAGGGCTGGGACTGGGGCTGGGCCTGGGACTGATGCTAGGGCTGGGACTGATGCTAGGGCTGGGACTGGGGCTGTGCCTGGGACTGATGCTAGTGCTGGGACTGATGCTAGGGCTGGGACTGGGGCTGTGCCTGGGACTGATGCCAGGGCTGGGACTGATGCTAGGGCTGGGACTGGGGCTGGGCCTGGGACTGATGCTAGGGCTGGGACTGGGATTGATGCTAGGGCTGGGACTGGGACTGATGCTAGGGCTGGGACTGGGATTGATGCTAGGGCTGGGACTGGGACTGATTCTAGGGCTGGGACTGGGGCTGGGCCTGGGACTGATGCCAGGGCTGGGACTGATGCTAGGGCTGGGACTGGAGCCTGGGACTGGAACTGGGACTGGAACTGGGACTGAGCCTGGGGATGGGGATGTGACTGGGACTGGGACTGAGGCTGGGACTGGGACTGAGGCTGGGACTGAGGCTGGGACTGGGACTGAGGCTGGGCCTGGGACTGATGCTAGGGCTGGGACTGATGCTAGGGCTGGGACTGATGCTAGGGCTGGGACTGGGGCTGTGCCTGGGACTGATGCTAGGGCTGGGACTGGGGCTGTGCCTGGGACTGATGCTAGGGCTGGGACTGGGATTGATTCTAGGGCTGGGACTGGGATTGATGCTAGGGCTGGGACTGGGATTGATGCTAGGGCTGGGACTGGGACTGATTCTAGGGCTGGGACTGGGCCTGGGACTGATGCCAGGGCTGGGACTGATGCTAGGGCTGGGACTGGGGCTGGGCCTGGGACTGATGCTAGGGCTGGGACTGGGATTGATGCTAGGGCTGGGACTGGGACTGATTCTAGGGCTGGGACTGGGATTGATGCTAGGGCTGGGACTGGGACTGATGCTAGGGCTGGGACTGGGATTGATGCTAGGGCTGGGCGTTGGACTGATTCTAGGGCTGGGACTGGGCCTGGGACTGATGCCAGGGCTGGGACTGATGCTAGGGCTGGGACTGGAGCCTGGGACTGGGACTGAGCCTGGGGATGGGGATGTGACTGGGACTGGGACTTAGGCTGTGCCTGGGACCGATGCTAGGGCTGGGACTGATGCTAGGGCTGGGACTGGGGCTGGGCCTGGGACTGATGCTAGGGCTTGGACTGGGGCTGGGCCTGGGACTAATGCTAGGGCTGGGACTGGGATTGATGCTAGGGCTGGGACTGTGACTGATTCTAGGGCTGGGACTGGGGCTGGGCCTGATGCCAGGGCTGGGACTGATGCTAGGGTTGGGACTGGAGCCTGGGACTGGGACTGGGACTGAGCCTGGGAATGGGGATGTGACTGGGACTGAGGCTGTGCCTGGGACTGATGCTAGGGCTGGGACTGATGCTAGGGCTGGGACTGGGATTGATGCTAGGGCTGGGACTGGAGCCTGGGACTGATGCTAGGGCTGGGGCTGGGACTGATGCTAGGGCTGGGACTGGGACACAGCATGTACCACAGAGAGTAGAGCAGTAGCAGTAGCAGCATTAAGGGACCAGATGGCCTGACAGGACAGCACAAGACAGGCCTGGTCAGCAGAGTACAGTATATGGAGCAGTAGGTTAAGCCACCATTATACAGCTTAACCAGCACTAATCTCTCATCGACTAATGGTTAAGGATCACGTGACGCCAACAATCAGTCAGGGGACCAGCTTAATATGGAAATAAAAAATAAAGATGATTTGTTTTGTCATTATTTTTGTAATAATAATAAAAACCAGTATAATATAAGTACATTTTATTCTATTGTATTCAACCCAGCACAGTCAGCCTCCACCAAACCACACAGCTTTCAGAGTAAAAGCCAACTAGGCCAGGTCAGGGGCTAGAGGTCAAGGGTTAGGGGTCAGGAATCAGGGCCCCTTTGTGCCAGTGGGAAATCACCCTGCTGCCCTGCCTTGCGGTGCTGTCAGTCTTGGTAGGCTGGTGATGCCAGGAAAGCCTTCCTGTGCCCCTCACTCCGAGTCTGCCACCCAGCAATGACAGCCCGTAAACAGGTGCCAACACGACCAGGCAGGGAGGCAGGCTGGCAGGGAGCCAGACAGGCAGGGAGGGAGCCAGACAGGGAGGGAGGGAGGGAGGCAGGGAGGGAGGGAGGCAGGGAGGGAAGGAGCCAGACAGGGAGGGAGGGAGGGAGGGAGGGAGGGAGGGAGGGAGGGAGGGAGGGAGGGAGGCAGGCAGGCAGGCAGGCAGGCAGGCAGGCAGGCAGGCAGGCAGGGAGGGAGGCAGGCAGGCAGGGAGGGAGTGAGGCAGGGAGACGGGACGGGCAGGCAGAAAAGCAGATAGGCGGCCAGGGATACAGGTAGGCAGACAGGCAGGCAGACTGCCAAAGCACCTAGTTCCTCAGAGCCCTGGAGCGTCTGTTAACACTGGCAGACAGACAGACAGACAGGAAGGCAGAATGTCCCAGGACATACTGTAACCTACAGTATGCATGAATAAATGGAGCAAGTTCAACGTACTCTACGCAATCTTCTTTCTCAACTGCTGGATGTCAGAGAGGTGAAATGTGTGATGTTTGACAAATTGTTTCGGAGCCAATGATGATATTAAAAATACATATATTTACAATTATAATCAATGTTACTGTAAAATATTACCATGATAATGCTCATTCAGATGATCAAGAGGTGAAAAACAGCTTAGTATAGAACAGACGACCCTTAATGCATCATCTCTACCAGTTGTTTAGACAAAATGGCAGCTAGAAAATCTGCTGCAGCAAACAGAGATACAAACGATATGTTGTTGTCTTTATTATATTGTTTTTCCTCCAAAAGCAGATGCCTAAATCACCTTAACTTCAACTCCACCACAACACATCTGTGCTACCTCTTCATGTTTTTTGTGAGGGGTGGTTGCCATAGCAATATAGAGGGATTTATAGTCTCTGATATTTGGTGGACACTGGATGAAGAGAGAGAGAAAGAGAGACAGAGGGAGGGAGGGAGGGAGGGAGGGAGGGAGGGAGGGAGGGAGGGAGGGAGGGAGGGAGGGAGGGAGGGAGGGAGGGAGAGAGAGTTGGTGTGAAACAGAATGTAAACAGAGGCAGTTGGTCTTCACAGTCTCTCTCTCACACTCACTCACACATTTTAAATACCTTATTGAATCATCAAATCACATCACAATCCCAAAGGACTCAACAATTTCAGCTGCACCATCGAGAGCATCCTGACTGGTTGTATTACCGTCTGGTATAGAACTGCACCGCCCGCGACTGGAAGGCCCTACAGATGGGGGTGCAAACAACCCAGCCATCCAGGACCTATATATCAGGCGGTGTCTGAGAAAGCCACAAAAACCCAGCCATCCAGGACCTATATATCAGGCGGTGTCTGAGAAAGCCACAAAAAACCCAGCCATCCAGGACCTATATATCAGGCAGTGTCTGAGAAAGCCACAAAAAACCCAGCCATCCAGGACCTATATATCAGGCGGTGTCTGAGAAAGCCACAAAAAACCCAGCCATCCAGGACCTATATATCAGGCGGTGTCTGAGAAAGCCACAAAAAAAACAGTTAAAGACTCCAGCCACCTGAGACATGCTCCGTTCTCTATTCTCCCGCCTGGCAGGCGTTACGATGCACCCCCACCCCCCATAAAATGTATATATTTTCAATAATATATATATATATTTTTTCATTCTTTTTTAAAATGTTTTTTCAGGGTGTGCTGCGGCACCCCTACTTCCTGCAGCTATGACCGTTGCGTCATGGCTCAGACAAACAGACTCCTAAACAGCTTCTATCCCCTGGCCATAAGAATGTTAAATGACAAACAGCTACTCCCTCTCCCACAGACTCTCCCACAGACTCTCCGACAGACTATCCACACTGACTCTGTGCCCATCTACAAGTCTCTACCCACTCAGACACAACCTACACTGCTGATAAAATGATTACTGATTAGATGTATTACTCCATGACTTTGCTGTCTATTAATTACTGACTGCCATAACCATTCGTATCTATCTATTTATCCTGCTACTGGTCACTAGTACTCCTGTTTACATGTATATATAACCATTCGTATCTATCTATTTATCCTGCTACTGGTCACTAGTACTATTATCCTGCTACTGGTCACTAGTACTCCTGTTTACATAAATATGCATATATCACCATTAGTATATTACCATACGTATTTATATATTCCTGCTACCAGTCCCCTTTCAGCCCTGTTTACATGTATATCCTACTACAAGTCATGTTGTATGTCTATACCCACGACAACCACTCCAGTACCCCTGAACATTGAATAAGATACTGGCACTGTCCTGTATATACAAAGCATTTGGAAAGTATTCAGACCCATTCACTTTTTCCACATTTTATTACGTCACAGCCTTATTCTAAAATGTATTAAATTGTTTTTTTCCTCATCAATCTACACACAATACCCCATAATAACATCACAATACCCCATAATGACATCACAATACCCCATAATGACATCACAATACCCCACAGTGACATCACAATACCCCATAGTGAGAAAGCAAAAACAGTTTTTTTGAAATGTTTTCTAATAAAAAAAACTGAAAAATCACATTACGGTTTAGTTATAATTCAGTGATGTATATAAAGTGTAATATTGGGACGCAAACTCAAAATGAAATACATTTCAACTCTGTATCTGACATGGTACAAGTGTCTTCTATTGATAAGACCATACTTTAATGTCAAAGCAGATTTGTTAAAGACTACCCAGAAACACTCTGTGTGACCCTGAATTAGCCCACTGCAGTACACTGCACTCACAAGAACAAAAAGTACCTTCTCCTCCACACAGTTAGGCTGGCCATAACAGCTGAAACAGAGCAGTTCCTTCTTCTCCACACAGTTAGGCTGGCCATAACAGCTGAAACAGAGCAGCACCTTCTCCTCCACACAGTTAGGCTGGCCAAAACAGCTGAAACAGAGCAGTACCTTCTCCTCAACACAGTTAGGCTGGACATAACAGCTGAAACAGAGCAGTACCTTCTCCTCCACACAGCTAGACTGGCAATAACAGCAAAAACAGAGCAGTACCTTCTCCTCCACACAGCTAGACTGGCCATAATAGCTGAAACAGAGCAGTACCTTGTCCACACAGTTAGGCTGGCCATAACAGCAAGAAACAGAGCAGTACCTTGTCCACACAGTTAGGCTGGCCATAACAGCTGAAACAGAGCAGTACCTTCTCCTCAACACAGTCAGGCTGGCCATAACAGCTGAAACAGAGCAGTACCTTGTCCACACAGTTAGGCTGACTATAACAGCTGAAACAGAGCAGCACCTTCTCACACACAGTTAGGCTGCCCATAACAGCTGAAACAGAGCAGTACCTTCTCCTCCACACAGTTAGGCTGGCCTTAACAGCTGAAACAGAGCAGTACCTTCTCCTCCACACAGCTAGACTGCTCATAACAGCTGAAACAGAGCAGTCCATTCTCCTCCACACAGTTAGGCTGGACATAACAGCTGAAACAGAGCAGTACCTTCTCCTCCACACAGCTAGACTGGCCATAATAGCTGAAACAGAGCAGTCCCTTCTCCTCCACACAGTTAGGCTGGCCATAACAGCTGAAACAGAGCAGTACCTTCTCCTCCACACAGTTAGGCTGCCCATAACAGCTGAAACAGAGCAGTACCTTCTCCTCCACACAGTTAGGCTGGACATAACAGCTGAAACAGAGCAGTACCTTCTCCTCCACACAGCTAGACTGGCCATAATAGCTGAAACAGAGCAGGCCCTTCTCCTCCACACAGTTAGGCTGGCCATAACAGCTGAAACAGAGCAGTCCCTTCTCCTCCACACAGTTAGGCTGGACATAACAGCTGAAACAGAGCACTACCTTCTCCTCCACACAGTTAGGCTGACCATAACAGCTGAAACAGAGCACTACCTACTCATCCACACAGTAAGGCTGCCCATAACAGCTGAAACAGAGCACTACCTACTCATCCACACAGTTAGGCTGCCCATAACAGCTGAAACAGAGCACTACCTACTCATCCACACAGTAAGGCTGGCCATAACAGCAAGAAACAGAGCAGTACCTTGTCCACAGTTAGGCTGGCCATAACAGCTGAAACAGAGCAGTACCTTCTCCTCAACACAGTCAGGCTGGCCATAACAGCTGAAACAGAGCAGTACCTTGTCCACACAGTTAGGCTGACTATAACAGCTGAAACAGAGCAGCACCTTCTCACACACAGTTAGGCTGGCCATAACAGCTGAAACAGAGCAGTACCTTCTCCTCCACACAGTTAGGCTGGCCTTAACAGCTGAAACAGAGCAGTACCTTCTCCTCCACACAGCTAGACTGCTCATAACAGCTGAAACAGAGCAGTACCTTCTCCTCCACACAGTTAGGCTGGCCATAACAGCTGAAACAGAGCAGTACCTTCTCCTCCACACAGCTAGACTGGCCATAACAGCTGAAACAGAGCCGTACCTTCGCTTCCACACAGTTAGGCTGGTCATAACAGCTGAAACAGAGCAGTACCTTATCCTCCACACAGTTAGGCTGGCCATAACAGCTGAAACAGAGCAGTACCTTATCCTCCACACAGTTAGGCTGGCCATAACAGCTGAAACAGAGCAGTACCTAGCCAGTAGCCTTGCTGTGTTCTTAAGCAGGCCTGCAATCTGGAGGCCACGTACAGTTAGCCTATGTAGGTGTTCCAGACTGCCAGATATCAACACCACCAACCTGTCCTCACCAATGGCAGCATTCTGGTACATAGAATGGGAGACAGAGGGGTCAGGACAGTGCAGAGTAGTGAGTTTCCGCTGTAGCTTCAGAGCAGTGACTTTCCCCTGCAGCCTCAGGCCAGTCCAGTGTTGCCGTAGCTGCATCTGTCTGATACCGATGTGTGTTCTGGTTGCGTGTCAGTTTGTGTCCATCTGAGCTCCACTCCAGTCTGTGTCCATGTCAGCTCCACTGCAGACCGGTTGCACAGCTCGTTGAGGTCCGGCCAATCTGACCTGACTCCAAAGCTCAAACACGCACACACTCCCTACACTCCCTCATGCAAGCACCTGTTACCGTAAGTGGCTCCGGCACTTTGGGGGTCACATTGTTGTCCTGTCAGCAACTTTCCTGTCTGCCTGCCTGCAGTAGTAACGCATACTGTGGGTCAGAAACTGCATGTGTGGTCATGAGAAAGTCGGATACTGCTGATTCCGCAGTATTGGACCTGCGAAATCAGGCCCAAGTGAAATGTCAGTAAGTCTCCTGAGTCCTGACAACACTGCAGTTCAATCTTCACCTGCTCTGTCAGAGTCTGGCTAACCATGCAGGATCCTCTGCTGCGTTGGTCCTCTAACTGTCCGCTATGAACATTTAGATTACTAACTTTGATCTGGGCCAAAGTTGGGGGCAAACGTGGCAATACTGTTGATAAAAACAACCTCCAAACAAACTAGGTGTTCTAATAATTGGAGCACCTGACTTATGCATGTAACAATATTAACGCGGGAAAGAATGTTTGGGCTACAACAAATGATTTACCAAGCACGCATGCTAAGACAAGTGTGATAGTGGGTTTCGGGTCAGCTGTTTGTTTCCTTGCACCCGTCCGCAATTGCTAATAACCCATTCGCAACCCCATGACTATATGTGATAAAGTGAATCTCTGCGGGCTGCACCCGACCCCAACCCGCTAGTATAGAACATGTGCTCCAGGCTACAGCCAAAGAACACTGAATTTTTTTGGGGGGGCAGGGACTTTTTTTAGCCTGATTTAGATATGTTTCTGACATTTTGGTAAGCTATATGTTCGTCAACTTGTCTATAATTAGATACACGTTATTACACATGTTGCCCTAGAAGACTAAATAAACCCTTGCTCACCAGAATAATATCATAAATCGATAGAATGAATGCTTCAATCTACTTGACATTGTAAGGTTTTCTCTGTCGTCTCTTCTTCTCACACGGAAGCAAAGACATTTAGGGACCAGGGAGAAAATGCAATAACTCAACAACAACAAAACGGGTCTAAAATGTCTAAATGACATCAGTTTGACCGGTTGTAAGGAAATAGAAAACGACATGTTTCTGATAAGATGGGATTTTGGCTTGGATGCATATTTTATGTGGTTGAAATACTATCATCTCTTATGATGCTGATAAAGATAGCCCCTCTACAGACGGTCCCTAACTGGGAATTCACACATTCTCTCAAGATTCAGAAATATATAAATCAAATTTCTCCACTCCTGTTCCCGAATCAAAATGTTGCTTACATTTGGTGTATCATCTTCCTGCAAGAAAGTATTAATTCTGCAGGAGTACATTTTAAGGGTATATGAGATGTTATAAACTCAGCAAAAAAAGAAACGTCATCTCACTGTCAACTGCCTTTATTTTCATCAAACTTAACATGTGTAAATATTTGTATGAACATAACACGATTCAACAACTGAGACATAAACTGAACAAGTTCCACAGACATGTGACTAACAGAAATTGAATAGTGTGTCCTTGAACAAAGGGGGGGTCAAAATCAAAAGTAACAGTCAGTATCTGGTGTGGCCACCAGCTGCATTAAGTACTGCAGTGCATCTCCTCCTCATGGACTGCACTAGATTTGCCAGTTCTTGCTGTGAGATGTTACCCCACTCTTCCACCAAGGCACTTGCAAGTTCCCGCACATTTCTGGGGGGAATGGCCCTAGCCCTCACCCACCGATCCAACAGGTCCCAGACGTGCTCAATGGGATTGAGATCCGGGCTCTTCGCTTGCCAGAACACTGACATTCCTGTCTTGCAGGAAATCACGCACAGAACGAGCAGTATGGCTGGTGGCATTGTCATGCTGGAGGGTCATGTCAGGATGAGCCTGCAGGAAAGGTACCACATGAGGGAGGAGGATGTCTTCCCTGTAACGCACAACGTTGAGATTGCCTGCAATGACAACAAGCTCCGTCCGATGATGCTGTGACACACTACCCCAGACCATGACGGACCCTCCACCTCCAAATCGATCCCGCTCCAGAGTACAGGCCTCGGTGTAACGCTCATTCCTTCAACGATAAACGCAAATCCGACCATCACCCCTGGTGAGACAAAACCGCGACTCGTCAGTGAAGAGCACTTTTTGCCAGTCCTGTCTGGTCAAGCGACAGTGGACCAGACAGGACTGCCCATAGGCGACGTTGTTGCCGGTGATGTCTGGTGAGGACCTGCCTTACAGGCGTACAAGCCCTCAGTCCAGCCTCTCTCAGCCTATTGCCAACATTCTGAGTACTGATGGAGGGATTGTGCGTTCCTGGTGTAACTCGGGCAGTTGTTGTTGCCATCCTGTACCTGTCCCGCAGGTGTGATGTTCGGATGTACTGATCCTGTGCAGGTGTTGTTACACGTGGACTGCCACTACGAGGACGATCAGCTGTCCGTCCTGTCTCCCTGTAGCTCTGTCTTAGGCGGCTCACAGTACAGACATTGCAATTTATTGCCCTGGCCACATCTGCAGTCCTCATGCATCCTTGCAGCATGCCTAAGGCACGTTCACGTTCAGGGACCCTGGGCATCTTTCTTTTGGTGTTTTTCAGAGTTAGTAGAAAGGCCTCTTTAGTGTCCTAAGTTTTCATAACTGTGACCTTAATTGCCTACCGTCCGTAAGATGTTAGTGTCTTAACGACCGTTCCACAGGTGCATGTTCAGTAATTGTTCATGGTTCATTGAACAAGCATGGGAAACAGTGTTTAAACCCTTTACAATGAAGATCTGTGAAGTTATTTGGATTTATAAGAAGTATCTTTGAAAGACATGGTCCTGAAAAAGGGACGTTTCTTCTTGTGCTGAGTTTAGTACAGTGGACTACAGCTTCCTTGATGTGCCATACGCCTATTTGAAGTCCCCATCTTGTAACTGTTGAATTTATATAGCGCCTCACAATCATCACACATACCATAGCCGGCACAGCTATTAATTAACGACTCAAATACCAGTGGGTCGCTAGCGGGATCATCCCGACACTACCAGCTAAAACCTGTAGCGCCAGATTTAAAATCCGAAAATTGAATTATTAAACATCCAGCTATATACAAGTGTTCCATACTCATCAAAAGCTCTGTTTCTAGGCAATATCACAGCGTTGTCAGATTTCAAAAAGGCTTTACGGCGAAAGCAGCACATTCATTTGTTTGAGGATAGCACCTCACATATTTTCCAATAGCCATGTATCGATTAGCAATCATGGCACACACATAACACATTTCACAGCGAAAACAAAGTAATTACCTGTTGAAGAACTTCTGCTGAGGTCTTCCTAAGTGTCCAACGAAGACAATCCATGGTTCTTTTGTTAGAAAAAGTAACGTCTTTTATCCATAAATCCTCCATTTGGTTCATGCAAAACGACAGCCTCCATTACTCTTTTGAAACGCGGCGCCAACTCGTTCAAATGTTACCTATAAACTTGTCCAAAAACAATCAAACATAGTTTTAAATGTATCCTTAGGAACCCTTTTACGTATATGTACTATTATAAATCAGCCGAATATAAACTGAACGCTAAAAGCGATAAATAAGGCACAGCGCCTTCTCATGCACGCGCACTCTGAAGAGTTTTCATAGCGTGGTCTCTCGTTCCATGCTGTTTATCAATGGCCGAAATTCCCCCAAGATGGAGTAAAACAACGTCTCGTGGTTGATGACATCATAAGGAAGCGACGTGCACTGAGTTCACATGCCTATATATGGTCATTTTGGATAGGGAGGGGCTCAAAAATGAGCAATGTGTCAAAATGACTTTTTTCAGGACAGAGATTCCTCAGGGTTTTGCCTGCCAAATGCGTTATGATTGACCCACAGACAAATGGTTAACAGTTTTGGAAAATTCAGAGTGTTTCCTATCCAATGGTACTAAATATATGCATATCCCATTTTCTGGGCCTAAATGGGAGGCATTTTACTTTGGGCACGCCAGGCTCTCCAAAACAGTCAGTTTTTCTGCTGGAGCCGGTGAAGTTTTTAACCTCTTTAACCACTTCACCAAATCGTTCCGAAACATTACTTTTTTAACTCTCCATTTCACAGCTTTTCTCTTATTGAATTAAACTTGTCCTTTTTGCCTGCATGGATAGATTTTTCTGTCTGTTCCCAAAAGCATTTGGCGATTGGCGATTGGCGATTGGCGTTTGGCGAGCGTACAGTTATGCCCTAAAGCTTATAGGCTTCTGCACTGATGCCAATGAAATTAAACATCTCAACGTAGTGTAAAGATATAAATTGCACAATTTATATAAGTTTTATTTTTATTTCTTTCATCCAATCAATGTTGAATGACCCTAAACGCGCCTGCCCCCCCGGATATCACCACGGGGACTGTGGGTTATGAGTCAACCAGCACATCACTACAGTATGACCAATCTACCTAGACTCCTTACCGGGTGAGAGGACATTTTATCTGTCACTAAAACTAGAGACTACTGCAGTCTGTACCTCCAGCACACCAACAAACCAAGTCAAGTTTGAAGAGGAAAGAGATCTCGGTTGACTCTCAAATGGCACCCTATTCCTCATGTAGTGCGCTACTTTTGCACTGGGGCCCATAGGACTCAAAGGTGCACAATACAGGAAATAGGGTGACATTTGAGACATAGCCCTCCTCTCTCTGTTCAGGGTTAGTCAGGAGTGCCTCCTCTGGATAGGCTGTCTAGCTCTTGTGTTCAGGGTTGGGTTAGTATTTGTCCTAAATGGCAACATATTTCCTATATAGTGCACTACTTTTGACCAGGGCCCATAGGTGTCCTGCAAGCAAGTCTAGTAATTCATTATACATGGAATAGGGTGGCATTTAGGAGGCAGTGTTACCGTCTCTGGGCTAAGATGTCGATAGCAGTCACATCAGCTTGTATCTGACGTGCTATGAGTGTCACACCCTGACCTGTTTCACCTGTCCTTGTTATTGTCTCCACCCCTTCCAGGTGTCGCTTGTTTTCCCCAGTGTATTTATCCCTGTTTCCTGTCTCTCTGTGCCAGTTCATCTTGTATGCTCCAAGTCAACCAGCGGTTTTTCCCGTTCTCCTGCCTTTGCTATTCTCCTTTTTCTAGTCCTCACGGTTTTGACCCTTGCCTGTTTCTGGACTCTGTACCCGCCTGCCTGACCATTCTGCCTGCCTTGACCTCGAGCCTGTCTGCCACTCTGTACCCGCCTGCCTGACCATTCTGCCTGCCTCGACCACGAGCCTGTCTGCCACTCTGTACCTCCTGGACTCTGATCTGGTTTGGACCTTTTTGCCTGTCCACAACCATTCTCTTGCCTACCCCTTTTGGATTATTAAACATCTTAGACTCCAACCAACTGCCTCCTGTGTCTGTATCTGGGTCTCGCCTTGTGTCATGATAATAAGAGAGACAGTAGAGACACAGCCGACAACAGATTATGCCCCAAGCAGACTGACAAAGACATACAGAAAACATCTCTCTCTGACTCCAAAATGCAAGAGGACAAAAGACCTCTCATGCAGGGATGGGAAGGCTTTTATGGCTCGGAGACACAATACAGTGTGCAGACGGACATGTTCGCAGGCAGAGTATCATCTGAAGCCACAATGTGGCTTTAAATGTGCCAACCAAAACATTTGACCTACCGAAGTGCTTTATAGAGGACCAGACTGGAACAGATATGTAAGATGTGTTCAGCTGCTCTTGGAGAACAAGTGGAAGCTGACAGAAAAATGTTATCTCTTGTTGAAAGCATGTTTTAAGTGTTGTAACTAGTCCTCCAACATATCCCATCTTAGAGTCTGAATGCCTCTCACACTACCTCTCACATATCCCATCTTAGAGTGTCTGAATGCCTCTCACACTACCTCTCACATATCCCATCTTAGAGTGTCTGAATGCCTCTCACACTACCTCTCACATATCCCATCTTAGAGTGTCTGAATGCCTCTCACACTACCTCTCACATATCCCATCTTAGAGTCTGAATGCCTCTCACACTACCTCTCACATATCTCATCTTAGAGTGTATGAATGCCTCTCACACTACCTCTCACATATCCCATCTTAGAGTCTGAATGCCTCTCACACTACCTCTCACATATCCCATCTTAGAGTCTGAATGCCTCTCACAATACAGTACCTCTCACATATCCCATCTTAGAGTGTCTGAATGCCTCTCACACTACCTCTCACATATCCCATCTTAGAGTCTGAATGCCTCTCACAATACAGTACCTCTCACATATCCCATCTTAGAGTGTCTGAATGCCTCTCACACTACCTCTCACATATCCCATCTTAGAGTCTGAATGCCTCTCACACTACCTCTCACATATCCCATCTTAGAGTCTGAATGCCTCTCACAATACAGTACCTCTCACATATCCCATCTTAGAGTGTCTGAATGCCTCTCACACTACCTCTCACATATCCCATCTTAGAGTCTGAATGCCTCTCACACTACCTCTCTCATATCCCATTTTAGAGTCTGAATGCCTCTCACACTACCTCTCACATATCCCATCAGCACCTCAAAAAGTGAAACAGCCAACTGCCTGCCCACCTCAACAGCTAGCCTAGCTCCATATCCACCCCGTTGACCTCTTCAACAATCTAGCTACAATACTAATGGATTGTGTGTACAGTATGTAGCTTCATATTTAACCCCTTGACCCCCTCAACTACTCAATCGTTATGGGAGAGCCTCTTGTGCAGCTAAGGGGGTTCAGGAAGCTAATTAACACAACAGTATCACATCAAGCAACAGCACACTGATTGGGACATAGAAATATAATAAATAGATTACATTTCTATGAATACAGCCTTCTGTGGTTTGTATGGTGCTAGAGTCTTGATTAATCTAGCTCTAGTCCAGTCTCTGATTGTGGTTCGTGAAAGAGCTGAGGACTGAGGAGGCTGGGCCAGGCAGAATAATTCCAATCCAGAGATAGAGAGAGGGGTGAGGAGGAGTGATGAGAGAGAGAAAGAGAGAGGGGAGAGAGAGAGAAATCTAGAGAGAGAGAGAACGCTAGAGAGAGAGAGAGGAGTCGAGAGGGGAGGAGAGAGATAGAAGATAGAAGAAGATAGAATAAAGAAAGAGAGATAGAGAGAGAAAGACAAATAGAGAGAGAGAGAGAGAGAGAGAGAGAGAGAGAGAGAGAGAGAGAGAGAGAGAGAGAGAGAGAGAGAGGCTCAACAGGAGGCTCAACAGCTTACAGTACCTGCAGAGGAGAGGGGTCTGGCCGAGTCTTAAGTGAATCAATAGTGTATTATCACTCTGAGACCCAGGGGCTAGCCAGCTTGAGCTAGCCTCGCTTCGCTTGCATCCAACCCACTACTGTCTATTGGGAGAGACTAGCACTATGCATCGTACTGAACATGCACAGCTAATTCTGTACTCAATGAACCAGGAAATTAAATAACAGTATTTCACTTTTAGATTGAATAACAAGGAACATTGTTGTTGATTATGACATGTTTATGTACTGCTTAGGAATATGTTATGAATGGGTAATGAAGTCTTTATGTAGCCTGAGTACCCTTACGACAGGTAAACGGTTAGTTAGCGGATGAATAATCACCAGCGTGCCACAACCTGAACAGAGCAGGGAACAGGCACATGTTTTACCCTCGCACTACTCTCTATCTGCCACAGGAGCCATGACCCTCTTTAGTGCCAGTGAACGTGACAGAATGGATGCACTCATTGTTAAACACACACACACCAGGGGTTGGAACCGGTTCAGCGAACACAACCGAAAAATATAGAAGAAAATAAATAATTCAAGGAACAGAAATGGAACCGGGAACGACAGTGATCCATACTGTTCCGGAACATAACCGTTATTTTAAAAGCATGGGAAACTGGTTAATAACATTATTTTACATTCCAGGCTGTTTGTTCTAGTCCCACAAAATACTGCAACAAAGTACCTACGCAAAGACCTCACTCTGTCACTCAGAAACTTGTTCTAGTGTCTGTCTGCCTGCCAGCTGATAAGTATAATTGTTTTGTCTTTATCTGTTGTGGTCTAGTACTGTCTTTTTGCTAGCTAGGGCCATCTACTTTAAGTGCTGCCTTTCTTCCCAGTGGCCTACTTGGTGTGTGAGCTGCTGACTGCTCATCATTTGCAGATAGTTGTTGACACATAAACCCGGATTAAAGGGCAGGGAAATTTGTGACTTGTTTTGGTAATCAGTGGCTGTATTGGAGGGGGAGTGGTTTCACCTCTCCTAGGCAATCAGCAATTAGTACAGGGATGTGTGCGCTCCACCTCTGGTAGGCAAATAACAATTAGTGTCAATTCTTCAGTCTCCACTGGTTTTTCAGCAGCAGCTGAGCGGCGGGCGTGCCAGAGGCGGTTTTGTTGCAAAAACAAAGACAGTTCTGCCAAGTTGTTCGAGGAAGGAAAGACAGGGAGATTCCACACCACTCTCCCACTTGAGTATCTTTCACAGTTATTTACAGATTATCAAATCCTTTGCTAGTTATGTAGCTTTGGCAACTAGGTGTGTTTTTCTATACCTGTTTGCACCTTTCCCTGTAGTCTTTAGAAACACTCCCCACCCCCTGGATTAGAGTACCGTGCACGCACAACGGGGAATTGGCAACATTTGAAACTGCCAATCTGCGGTCAAGAACGCCAAGTTCATCTCAGCCTATGTTGCCCTTCAGTCCCTTGACCTTTTGGCCTTGACGGAGACATGGATCAGCCCAGAGAACACTGCTACTCCAGCTGCTCTTTCTTCATTTGGCTACGTTTTCTCTCATAGTCCGAGAGCATCTGGTTGTCGCGGTGATGGTCGTCACGGTGATGGCACAGGGCTACTATTTTGTCTTTTCTCCCTCTCTCACCTGTCCATCTCCTCATTTGAATTCCATGTTGTCACTGTCACTTGTCCACTTAAGTTGAACATTATTGTCATCTATTGCCCACCAGGTACCCTTGAAGAATTCCTCAATGAGCTTGACACCTTGATAAGCTGATTTCCTGACGATGGCTCACCGTTCTTCATCCTTGGCGATTTCAACCTCTCGACGTCAACCTCTCGACGTCTATTTCTGTCCAACTCTCTTTCCCCTCCTTGTCTCTTTTGACCTCTTCCTGAACCCCATTTCCCAATCCCCTCCAACTCATAAGGCAGGCAACACGCTTGACCTCATTTTTACTTGAGGCTGTTCTACAAATCTCATTGCAACCCCCCCGGTCTCTGATCACTACTTAGTACACTACTTGTCTGTCTCCCTTTCCTCCAACCCTAACCACTCAGCCCCTACCCAGATAGTCAAACGCCGTCACAATATTCTCTCTCTCCCACTACTCTCTCCTCTTCTCTTATCATCTCTCCCTTCTGCTAAATCCTTCTCCCTCCTGATTCTGCCTCTTCAACCCTACTCTCTTCCCTTTTCGCATCCTATACTCGCACTGTCCCCTTTCCTCCCGGCCGGCTCTCCCCTCCTGCTCTGTGACTGAGTGACTCATTGCAAGCTTACAGAACAGGCCTGTGGGCAGCTGAACAAAAATTGAGGAAAACTAAACTTCTGGAGGACATCTCATGCTTCCACTCCCTCCTCTCTACCTTCTATTCCTCTGTATCTGCTGTTAAAGCCACTTTCTACCACTCTACATGTCAAGCTTCTGCCTCTAACCCTAGGAAACTCTCTTCCACCTTCTTCTCCCTCCTTAATCCTCCACCCTTCCATCCTCCCTCTCTGTGGACTAATTTGTCAACCACTCTGAAAAGAAGGTTGACGACATCCACTACTCATTCCCTCAGCCTATTAAGTCCACTGGTCTCACTCACACATAACTACTCTATGCCTTGATCTTTCTCCCATCTCTCTCCAGATGACTACCTGCAACTAGTGAGGTCTGGCCATCTGACAACCTGCCTGCTCGACCCCATATCTCCTCTCTTCTCCAGACCATCTCTGGAGACCTTCTCCCATTCCTCACTTCCCTCATCAACTCATCCCTGACCACGGTGTCTCCTCTGAATTCAAAATGGCCCGAGTCGCTCCCCTCCTCAGAAAACCAACAATCGACTCATCTGACGTAAAAAATCGTTGAACTGTATCCCTTTGTATTCTTTCCAAAACACTTAACCTGTTCGGGCTAGGGGGCAGTGTTCGGAAGTTCGGAGAGTCTGGCGTGCCCAAAGTAAACTGCCTGTTACTCAGGCCCAGAAGCCAGGATATGCATATAATTGGTAGATTTGGATAGAAAACACTCTGAAGTTTCCAAAACTGTTAAAATAATGTATGTGAGTATAACAGAACTGATATGACAGGTGCGAAAACCCGAGGAAAATCCATCCAGGAAATGTTTTTTCATTGGAAATACTGGGGTTCAGCTCCCAGATTGCAGTTCCTATGGCTTCCACTAGATGTCAACAGTCTTTAGACATTGTTTCAGGCTTGTTTTTGAAAAATGACCAAGAATAAGAAGTTTTATGAAGTGGTCTATGCACTTCTGTTTTGAGCGTGTGACTGTAGGTGTGCTCTTCTTTCTTTTTCTTTCCTATTGAATACGTTATTGTCCGGATTAAATATTATTGTTTATTTTGATATTTGACAACCTGAGGAAACATTAGAAACATCGTTTGACTTGTTTTGACAAACTTTACCAGTACTATTAGTCTGCATGTTTTGAAAGACTTTGAGCAGGTGGAATACTGAACAAAACGCGCCAACCAAACAGAGCTTTTTGGATATAAAGAGGGACTTTATCGAACAAAACAACCATTTATTGTGTAACTGGGACCCTTTGGATTGCCAACAGAGGAAGATCTTCAAAGGTAAGTGATTTATTTTATCGCTATTTTTGAGTTATGACACCTGTGCAGGTTATGGATTTATGCTAATGGAGGAAGTATGTGAGGCGCTGTCCTCAGACAATCAAATGCTATGCTTTTGCAGTGAAGCCATTTTGAAATCTGACAACGCTGTCAGATTACCAAGATTCTAAGCTTTTGAATGCTGTAACACAATTGTATTTTCATGAATGTTTAATATTACGACTTTTGTATTATAAATTTCGCGCTCTGCAATTTCGCCGGATGTTGTCGAGGTGAGACAGTACCGTCCCACCTAGCCTTAAGAAGTTAAGTGTGCTGTCTCTGATCAACTTTCTCATTATCTTTCTTAAAACGATCTTCTTGACGCTAACCAGTCAGTCTTCAAGACGGGTCACTCAACCAAGACTGCTCTACACTGCCAAAGCGGACTCTCTCTCCTCTGTTCTGATCCTCCTAGATCTATCCGCTGCCTTCAACATAAACCATCAGATCAGACCCCCTTATGACACTCAGGTGGCGACACACATCTCTGCGTGCCTGGCAGATATCTCAACTTGGATGTCAGCCCACCACTTCAAGCTCAACCTCAACAAGACAGAGTTGTTCTTCCTCCCGAGGGAAGCCTGCCCACTCAAAGACCTCTATCATGGTTGAAAACTCCAGTGTCACCCTCCCAGAGTGCAAAGAACCTTGGAGTGACCCTGGACAACACCCTGTCGTTCTCTGCAAACATCAAAGCAGTGACCTATTCATGCTCTACAACATCCGTAGAGTACGACCCTACCTCACACAGGAAGAGACACAGGTCCTGATCCAGGCACTTGTCATCTTCCCTCCGGACAATTGCAACTCTCTGTTGGCTGGGCTCCCTGCTTGTGTCATCAAACCCCTGCAAATTATCCAGAACGCTGCAGCCCGCCTGGTGTTCAACCTTCCCAAGTTCTCCCACTCTGCTCCTCCTCACACTCCACTGACTTCCAGTCGAAGCTCACATCCACTAAAAGACTATGGTGCTCACCTACGGAACAGCAAGAGGAACTGCCCCTCCCTACCTTCAGGCTATGCTCAAACCCTACACCCCAACGCGAGCACTCCGTTCTGGTCTCTTGACCCTCCCACCCCTACGGTGGAACCAGCTTCCCCCTGAAGCTAGGACAGCCCATCTTCAGAAAACATCTGAAACCCTTCCTCTTCAAACAGTATCTTAATAATCCCCGCCCCCCCACCTCCTATCTATGACTCTACTGATAGTTACTTTACTGAGGGAAAATGTCCTGACTAGGATATGTGGTTGTCCCACCTAGTGCATTCATCTAAAGATAGCTATCTGTAAGTCGCTCTGGATAAGAGCATCTGCTAAATTATGTAAATATAAGTAACAAGATGCCCAGCGCTTCAAGCCTCCTCCCCATCCCTCTCTCGCTCTTTCCCCAGCTGCAAAAATGCCAGTCGCATCTTGCACCATAGGTTACACCTGTCTGTCCATCACACATGTAAACAACTAGATGGCCTGCTTTATTCACACTGATTGGTAACTACAAGAGACGGTTTATTTCACAGGTTAAAATGGAACAATATAAACCAGTACTTTTCAGTGGGACAGAACAATATAAACCAGTACTTTTCAGTGGAACGGAACAATATAAACCAGTACTTTTCAGTGGGACGGAACATTATAAACCAGTACTTTTCAGTGGAACGGAACATTATAAACCAGTACTTTTCAGTGGAACGGAACAATATAAACCAGTACTTTTCAGTGGGACAGAACAATATAAACCAGTACTTTTCAGTGGGACAGAACAATATAAACCAGTACTTTTCAGTGGAACGGAACATTATAAACCAGTACTTTTCAGTGGAACGGAACATTATAAACCAGTACTTTTCAGTGGGACAGAACATTATAAACCAGTACTTTTCAGTGGGACAGAACATTATAAACCAGTACTTTTCAGTGGAGCATAACAATATAAACCAGTACTTTTCAGTGGAACGGAACATTATAAACCAGTACTTTTCAGTGGGACGGTACACTGGAAAAAAAGCCTGACACCCTGTACCTCCTGGACTCTGAACCCGCCTGCCTGACCATAATGCCTGCCCTGACCTCAAGCCTGCCTCCTGGACTCTGACCTTGTTATGATCTGTTGCCTGTCCACCACCATTCTCTTGCCTGCCCCTTGGATTATAATAAATATCAGAGACTCTGACCATCTGCCTCCCATGTCTGCATCTGGGTCTCGCCCTGTGCTCTTATAGAAACAGAGTTGCTGTGTCTGTGGATACTGCGTGAAATACAGCGGGAAAATCTGAATCATCATAATATGCTAATTCTAGGAATCTTAACGTACAGTTCACGACAGCTCACTGACATAAGGCTCCATCTGAGACCCACAGGACAGTGGCTTGGACTCATCGCTAATAGCCAGATTAAAAATCTTAATTTATGCTAAATTGTGGGAATTCTAATGTACAGGTCACATATGTCCACTGACAATGTTCCATCACAGAAACAGGACAGAACACAATGGATTTAAGTTGATAATCATCATAATATAGGAATTCTAGGAATTCTAACGTACAGGTCATAGAATCTCAGTGACATAATGTACAGGGACAATCCCTGGTCCAACCACCCGGTAAAAATGGATGCCTACAGTTCCATCACAAGGCCTCCTAACACAGAGTGGCTTTAAGCTCTGAAACACAGCTGGTGTTAGGGCTGCATTAGGTTCTAGAATCCCCATTCCTAAAAGTGTGAGAATCAGAATGGACTCCTTCATAACTGCTATGTTCTGTGACTAGAGACACTACCATCACAGATAAGGACCCAGCACAGTGGCTTACTGAAACACAGTGCAGGCGACTGCCAACTGACGGATCTACAAAGCACCTCTACTCATAAATAACTACTTGTTGTTATTTGTACATCAGTCAATCACCATTTAGCCGCAATGCATAATGGATTTGACGCTCTCTAACACAGCCACCGCTAACACTGTCTCATACAGACTCTCACAGAGTTAACACTGTCTCATACAGACTCTCACAGAGATAACACTGTCTCATACAGACTCTCAAAGAGTTAACACTGTCTCATACAGACTCTCACAGAGTTAACACTGTCTCATACAGACTCTCAGAGTTAACACTGTCTCATACAGACTCTCACAGAGTTAACACTGTCTCATACAGACTCTCACAGAGATAACACGTCTTATACAGACTCTCACAGAGTTAACACTGTCTCATACAGACTCACAGAGTTAACACTGTCTCATACACTCACAGAGTTAACACTGTCTCATACAGACTCAGAGTTAACACTGTCTCATACAGACTCAGAGTTAACACTATCTCATACAGACTCACAGAGTTAACACTGTCTCATACAGAATCTCACAGAGTTAACACTATGTCTCATACAGACTCTCACAGAGTTAACACTATGTCTCATACAGGCTCTCACAGAGTTAACACCGTGGTGTCTCATACAGACTCTCACAGAGTAAACACAGTCTCATACAGGCTCTCACAGAGTTAACACCGTGTTTCATACAGACTCTCACAGAGGTGACATCGTGTCTCATAGACTCTCATAGAGTTAACATCATGTCTCACACAGACTCTCACAGAGTTAACACTATGTCTCATACAGGCTCTCACAGAGTTAACACTATGTCTCATACAGACTCTCATAGAGTTAACATCATGTCTCATACAGGCTCTCATAGAGTTAACACCGTGGTGTCTCATACAGACTCTCACAGAGGTAACATCATGAATCATAGAGTTAACATCATGTCTCATGCAGACTCTCATAGAGGTAACATCATGTCTCATACATGCTCTCATAGAGTTAACATCATGTCTCATACAGACTCTCATAGAGGTAACATCATGTCTCATACAGACTCTCATAGAGGTAACATCATGTCTCATACATGCTCTCATAGAGTTAACATCATGTCTCATACAGACTCTCATAGAGGTAACATCATGTCTCATACAGACTCTCACAGAGGTGACATCATGTCTCATACAGACTCTCACAGAGTTAACACTATGTCTCATACAGACTCTCAGAGTTAACATCATGTCTCATACAGACTCTCATAGAGTTAACATCATGTCTCATACAGACTCTCATAGAGTTAACATCATGTCTCATACAGACTCTCATAGAGTTAACATCATGTCTCATACAGACTCTCATAGAGTTAACATCATGTCTCATACAGACTCTCATAGAGTTAACATCATGTCTCATACAGACTCTCATAGAGTTAACATCATGTCTCATACAGACTCTCATAGAGTTAACATCATGTCTCATACAGACTCTCATAGAGTTAACATCATGTCTCATACAGACTCTCATAGAGTTAACATCATGTCTCATACAGACTCTCTCAGAGGTAACATCATGTCTCATACAGGCTCTCTCACACTGCAGAGAAATTGTTGTAATCTCCAGCAAACCTTATGATAACATGACATTGCCATATACATACACACACACATTACCATGTTACATTTCAAACCCCTCTTCAATATTCATACATCTTAATGTCACGGCACAATTCCATTAGTGCAAGGGAGGGAACCAGGTCAGAGTAATTACCCATTAGAGGGAGCGAGAGGGACAGGGGAAGGGAGGGAGGGATAGAGAAAAGGGGAGTGAGAAAGAGGGATGGGAAAAGAGAGATGGGGAAGAGAGAGAGAGAGAGAGAGAGAGAGAGAGAGAGAGAGAGAGAGAGAGAGAGAGAGAGAGAGAGAGGGGGTGGCGAGAGGGAGAGAGAGGGAACGAGAGAAGGAGAGCGAGAGAGACCCAGAAAACCTGAGTCTGCACCTTCACTATGGTGAATCACTAAAACAATACAGAAATACGCTACGGAAAAAGAAGGAACAGCACGTCAGAAATCAGCTCAATGTAATTGAAGAATCTATAGAAAATTGGAAAACACTAAACAAACAACAACACGAAGAGTTATCTATCCAAAATGGAGATGTATGGGTAAACCACTTCTCCAATACTTTTGGCTCTATAACAAAGACCAAACTGCAAAAACATATACATGATCAATTCAAAATCTTAGAATCAACTATTAAAAACTACCAGAACCCACTGGATTCTCCAATTACATTGAATGAACTACAGGACAAAATAAAAAACCTCCAACCCAAAAATGACTGTGGTGTTGATGGTATCCTCAATGAAATGATAAAATCCCCCAAATTTGGACCCAATGATTGATCACCCCAGTCCTCAAAAGTGGAGACAAATTTGACCCCAATAACTACCATGGGATATGCGTCAACAGCAACTTTGGGGAAATCCTCTGCATTATCATTATGTCACGTTTCACTTCTGAGGGGACAGACCAAGACGCAGCGATGTAGCCAGAATACATGATTTAATAAATCCACGGGAACAAGACGGAACAAAACAAAGAACGGAGAAACGAACGATGAACATAACTGAACAAACAAACACAGCTATGAACATACAATAACCCACGAACCCAGAGTGAAACCTACTAGCCTAAATATGGTTCCCAATTAGAGACAACGACACACAGCTGCCTCTAATTGGGAACCATTTCTAACATAGAAATACGACACCTAGAATGAACAAACCCTACACAAAGACAAAACCAAAAGCGCTCCAGCCTGAAACTCGGGACTGGGCGTTATAGCATCTCCCAAAGCGGACTCCGGACGGCAGAAAAATCTGTGGGGGGTCTTCGGTCGCTTTGTCCCAGGTGGAGGCTCCGGTGCTGGCCGTGCTGGTCTGACATCCAGAACCGGAGGCCTGGGCCTTCTCCTGGAACTCTGCGCGTGGAGTTGGAACTGGCGTACTGGACTCGTGATGCTCACTGGAGGCAGCTGGTGCGTGGAGCAGGAACTGGCAGTACTGGACTCGTGATGCTCACTGGGACTCTGGTGCGTGGAGCAGGAACTGGCAGTACTGGACTTCGTGATGCTCACTGGGACTCTGGTCGTGGAGCAGGAACTGGTCGTACTGGACTCGTGATGCTCACTGGGACTCTGGTGCGTGGAGCAGGAACTGGTCGCAAATGCTGGACTCGTGATGCTCACTGGAACTCTGAGTGCGTGGAGCAGGAACTGGCAGTACTGGACTTGTGATGCTCACTGGAACTCTGCAGTGCGTGGAGCAGGAACTGGCAGTACTGGACTAGTGATGCTCACTGGAACTCTGATGCGTGGAGCAGGAACTGGCAGTTACCGGACTAGTGATGCTCACTGGTACTCTGAGTGCGTGGAGCAGGAACTGGCAGTACTGGACTTGTGATGCTCACTGGAACTCTGGTGCGTGGAGCAGGAACTGGTCGTACTGGACTCGTGATGCTCACTGGAACTCTGGTGCGTGGAGCAGGAACTGGCAGTACTGGACTCGTGATGCTCACTGGGACTCTGGTGCGTGGGCAGGAACTGGCAGTACTGGACTTGGGGCCAGCACTCTGGTGCGAGGGAGCGGGAACAGGCTTGAACTGGGCTCGGACGCGCACTCTGGTGCGCGGGAGCGGGAACAGGCCGAACTGGGCTCGGGGCGCACTCTGGTGCGGGGCGGGGAACAGGCGAACTGGGCTCTCTGAGCGCAGAGGAGCTTGGTGCGCGGAGCCGAACAGGGCGTGCTGGACTCTCTGGCGCACAGGAACTTAGTGCGCGGGCGGGACAGGGCGTGCTGGACTCGGGCGCCGCATGGAGCTGGGTGCGCGCGAGCGAACAGGGCGTGCTGGACTCTCGGAGCGCCGGGGAGCAGTGCGCGGGCGGAACAGGACGCGTGCTGGACTCGGGCGCCGCAGGGGAGCTTGCAGGCGGGGCGAGCAGGACGTGCTGGACTCTCTGAGCGCGCGGGAGCTTGGTGCGCGAGCGGGCAGGGCGTGCTGGACTCTCGGAGCGACGGGGGAGCTGGGTGCGCGGGGCGGGCAGGGCGTGCTGGACTCCTCGGAGCGCACGGGAGCTGGGTGCGTGGAACAGGGGACTGGGCGATGTAGACACCACTACGGACTGGGATCTTGGAACACGGAACAGAAAGGATCTTGGAGCGCGGAACAGGGATCTTGGAACGCGGAACAGGATCTTGGCAGCGGAACAGGGATCTTGGAGCGTGGAACAGGGATCTCGGAGCGTGGAACAGGGATCTCGGAGCGTGGAACAGGGGTCTCGGGCGTGGAGCAGGGGACTGGGCGTGTAGAAACCTCCGCCGGACCGGGGATCTGATATGGAGAGCCGACACCATACCTCCAGCTAGCTCACTAACCCTGGTCTCATGGGTGAGTGGAGCTGGAATCTCTCGGACTGGGCTGTGAATACGTGCCGGAGATTCTGCCCGTAAGACCACAGGATAACATGGGCCCAAAAGGCGCACTGGAGGCCTGGCTCGCAGAGCTGACACCACTCTCCCAGGTAACACACAGACCTCGGCCCGACCAGTGAGTGGCGCTGGGATCTCGCACTGGGCTGCGGACACGCATCGGAGACACCGCACACGGAACTGGAGCAGGATATCCGGGTCCCAGGGCGCACCGGAGACTTAGCTAGCGCCAGAGCAGGCACCACTCTTCCTGGCTGAACGCAACCGTTTACCCGACTGATGAGTGGGAGCGGGAATCTCTCGCACCCGGCCTCTGACTCCCTATAGGGAAACCGTGCAACACTGCATAAATGCGGCCTCCCTTCAGCTGACGCTCTCCCCACGCTCTCTCCATAAAGCACGAGGAGTTGGCTCAGGAGTCCCTCCTGAACGGCCAACCTCCTCGTGTGCCCCCAAAGTTTCTTAGGGTAGCCTTACGGACCTCCGTGCCAGGCGAGATCCGATGAGGTCCTCCCCTGGTCCAGCACTCCCGAGTCTCTCGCTGCTTGGTCTTCGTTTGGTGGGTTATTCTGTCACGTTTCACTTCTGAGGGGACAGACCAAGACGCAGCGATGTAGCCAGAATACATGATTTAATAAATCCCACGGGAACAAGGCGGAACAAAACAAAGAACGGAGAACGTAACGATGAACATAACTGAACAAACAAACACAGCTATGAACATACAATAACCCACGAACCCAGAGTGAAACCTACTAGCCTAAATATGGTTCCCAATTAGGAACAACGACACACAGCTGCCTCTAATTGGGAACCATTACCCAACATAGAAATACGACACCTAGAATGAACAAACCCTACACAAAGACAAAACCAAAACGCTCCAGCCTGAAACTCGGGACTGGGCGTTACACATTAACAGCAGACTTGTACATTTTTTCTGTGAAAACAATGTACTGAGCAAATGTCAAATAGTTTTTTTTACCAAATTATCGTACGACAGACCACATATTCAACCTGCACACCCTAATTGACAAACAAACAAACCAAAACAAAGGCAAAGTCTTCTCATGCTTTGTTGATTTCAAAAAAGCCTTCGACTCAATTTGGCGTGAGGGTTTGCATTTTAATGAGGGAAATAAGTATTTGACCCCTCTGCAAAACATGACTTAGTACGTGGTGGCAAAACCCTTGGCTGCATAGGTGACGGTTTTGGAGAGTCTGGCGTGCCCAAAGTAAAATGCCTGCCACTCAGACCCAGAAAATAGGATATGCACATAATTAGTAGTATTGGATAGGAAACACTCTGAAGTTTCTAAGAGTGTTAAAATAATGTATATGAGTATAACAGAACTGATATACCAGGCGAAAACCCAAGGAAAATCCATCTTGATTTGCAGTTCTTTTTGTACTTGACCTTCTTCTCAAGGCTGCCTATTCATTTTTATTTTAACCAGGACTGAGACTGCAGTACCTATGGCTTCCACTAGATGTCAGCAGTCTCTATACAAAGACTGGGATCGATTGGCGTAAGGAAAACGGATTGGAAGAGGAAGTAGTCAGGGGACCACTTTTGTAAACAAGGTTTGACGCGCGTGAGATTGTGAACATGCACCACTTTATTTTCCTTACAACAAATATACACAAAAGGATACCTAAGGATACAATAAAAATGATGTTTGATTTGTTTGTAGAAAGTTTATAGGTATAATTTGAACGTGTTCTCTTCACGGTTCAATGGGCGACTCAACGGTGGATTTTATGATCATAACGCGCCAACCAAACAGGGATTTATGGATATAATAAATGACTTTTTCTAACAAATGAATCATTGGATGTCTTCGTTGGACACTTTGGAAGCCCTTCAGCAGAAGTTCTTCGAAAGGTAAAGGAATTTGTTTTCGCTGTGATATGTGTTTTGTGTGAACCGCGCTGGTTTATGAATTTATGCTAATGCAGAAATATTAGAAGTGCTAACCTCAAACAATCAAATGTTGTGCTTTCGCCGTCAAGCGAAAGCGAATCAAGCGAATCTGACAACGCTGTGATATTGCCAAGAAGCAGAGCTTTTGATGACTATGCAACACTTGTATATTGATGAATGTTTAATAATTCAACTTTCGGATTTAGAATTTGGCGCCTTACATTTCACAGCTAGCGCCCCACTGCTCCCTAAGTATTAATGTGCTTCTTCTTGAGCCACTCCTTTGTTGCCTTGGCCGTGTGTTTTGGGTCATTGTCATGCTGGAATACCCATCCACGACCCATTTTCCATGCCCTGGCTGAGGGAAGGAGGTTCTCACCCAAGATGTGACGGTACATGGCCCCGTCCATCGTCCCTTTGATGCAGTGAAGTTGTCCTGTCCCCTTAGCAGAAAAACACCCCCAAAGCATAATGTTTCCACCTCCATGTTTGACGGTGGGGATGGTGTTCTTAGGGTCATAGGCAGCATTCCTCCTCCTCCAAACACGGCGAGTTGAGTTGATGCCAAAGAGCTCAATTTTGGTCTCATCTGACCACAACACTTTCACCCAGTTGTCCTCTGAATCATTCAGATGTTCATTGGCAAACTTCAGATAGGCATGTATATGTGCTTTCTTGAGCAGAGGGACCTTGCGGGATTTCAGTCCTTCACGACGTAGTGTGTTACCAATTGTTTTCTTGGTGACTATGGTCCCAGCTGCCTTGAGATCATTGACAAGACCCTCCCGTGTAGTTCTGGGCTGATTCCTCACTGTTCTCATGATCATTGCAACTCCACGAGGAGAGATCTTGCATGGAGCACCAGGCTGAGGGAGATTGACAGTTATTTTGTGTTTCTTCCATTTGCGAATAATCGCACCAACTGTTGTCACCTTCTCACCAAGCTGCTTGGCGATGGGTCTTGTAGTCCATTCCAGCCTTGTGTAGGTCTACAATCTTGTCCCTGACATCCTTGGAGAGGTCTTTGGTCTTGGCCATGGTGGAGAGTTTGGAATCTGATTGATTGATTGCTTCTGTGGACAGGTGTCTTTTATACAGGTAACAAACTGAGATTAGGAGCACTCCCTTTAAGAGTGTGCTCCTAATCTCAGCTCGTTACCTGTATAAAAGACACCTGGGAGCCAGAAATCTTTCTGATTGAGAGGGGGTCAAATACTTATTTCCCTCATTAAAATGCAAATCAATTCAAAACATTTTTCACATGCGTTTTTCTGGATTTTTTTGTTATTATTCTGTCTCTCACTGTTCAAATAAACCTACTATTAAAATTATAGACTGATAATTTCTTGTCAGTGGGCAAACGTACAAAATCATCAGGGGATCAAATATTTTTTTCCCTCACTGTATATATCAACGAAGTGGCGAGGGCACTAGAAAAGTCTGCAGCACCCGACCTTACCCTACTGGAATCTGAAGTCAAATGATCTGGTGCTTTTGTCACCAACCAAGGAGGGCCTACAGCAGCACCTTGATCTTCTGCACAGATTATGCCAGACCTGGGCCCTGACAGTAAATCTCAGTAAGACCAAGATAATGGTGTTCCAAAAAAGATCCAGTCGCCAGGACCACAAATGCAAATTTCGTTGCACTACAGCACACAAAAAACTATACATAATTTGTCTTAACCATCAGCGCCACAGGTAACTTCCACAAAGCTCTGAACAATCTGAGAGACAAGGCAAGAAGGGACCTTCTATGCCATCAAAAGGAACATCAAATACGACATAACAATTAGGATCTGGCAAAAAATACCTGAATCAGTTATAGAACCCATTGCCCTTTATGGTTGTGAGGTCTGGGGTCTGTTCACCAACCAATAATTCACAAAATGGGACATACACCAAATTTAGACTCTGCATGCAGAATTCTGCAAAATATCCTCCGTGTACAATGTAAAACACCAAATAATGCATGCAGAGCAGAATTAGGCCGATACCCGCTAATTATCAAAATGTTAAATTCTACAACCACCTAAAAGGAAGTGATTCCAAAACCTTCCATAACAAAGCCATCACCTACAGAGAGATGAATCTGGAGAAGAGTCCACTAAGCAAGCTGGTCCTGGGGCTATGTTCACAAACACAAACAGACCCCACAGAGACCCAGGACAGCGACACAATTAGAACCAAACAAATCATGAGAAAACAAAAAGATAATTACTTGACAGATAGGAAAGAATTCCCCAAAAATCTAAGCAAACTAGAATGCTATTTGCCCCTAAACAGAGAGTACACAGTGGCAGAATCCCTGACCACTGTGACTGACCCAAACTTAAGGAAAGCTTTGACTATGTACGGACTCAGTGAGCATAGCCTTGATACTGAGAAAGGCCGCCGTAGGCAGACCTGGCTCTCAAGAGAAGACAGGCTATGTGCACACTGCCCACAAAATGAGGTGGAAACTGAGCTGCACTTCTTAACCTCCTGCCAAATGCATGACCATATTAGAGACACATATTTCCCTCAGATTACACCGACCCACAAAGAATTTGAAAACAAGCCCAATTTTGATAAACTCCTATATCTATTGGGTGAAATACCACAAAGTGCAACCACAGCAGCAAGATTTGTGACATGTTGCCACAAGAAAAGGGCAACCAGTGAATAACAAACACCACTGTCAATTACAACCCATATTTATGTTTATTTATTTTGCCTTTTGTACTTTCACTATTTGCACATTGTTACAACACTGTATATTTACATAATATAACATTTTAAATGTATTTATTCTTATGGAACTTCTGTGAGTGTAATGTCTACTGTAAAAAAAAATATTATCTACTTCACTTGCTTTGGCAATGTTAACATATGTTTCCCATGCCAATAAAGCAACTTGAACTGAAGAGAGAAGGAACAAGAGAGAGAGAAGGAACAAGAGAGAGAGAAGGAACAAGAGAGAGAGAGGGAACGAGAGAGAGAGAGAACGAGAGAGAGAGAGAGAAACGGAGAGAAACAGAGAGAGAGAGAGAGGTAGTTCATGATATCTAATGGATGAAAAATATATGAGCATGATAAAGGTCTCGAAGTTGTTTACAATTTATGGTCATTAAGACTTCATGTCCCAGACTGCCCTTCTTCCCTGCAAACAACCTCTGCTCGCTCATACAATCCTTCTGGGTTTTCTCCTGGGTTAGAAATGGTAGTCCATGTGAGCATAACCTTCTTCAGTGACATTATCAAAACCTTTTGAGAACATTGTTACTATTCATGAAATATCCTCATGATGACATTAGCTTTGAATCAAACTGGGACCACACAAAATGCTACCTGACATTATAGAAGGTTGCGTTCACTTGTTGCCACCACCCTCAGCTCCAGAAAAACGGTATAAAACATGGACCCATCAGTAACATAAACTTAGCAAAAAAAGAAACATCCTCTCACTGTCAACTGCTTTATTTTCAGCAAACTTAACATGTGTAAATATTTGTATGAACATAACAAGATTCAACAACTGAGACTGCATCTCCTGCTCATGGACTGCACTAGATTTGCCAGTTCTTGCTGTGAGATGTTACCCAACTCTTCCAACAAGGCACCTGCAAGTTCCCGGACATTTCTGGGGGGAATGGCCCTAGCCCTCACCCTCTGATCCAACAGGTCCCAGACGTGCTCAATGGGATTGAGATCTGGGCTCTTCGCTGGCCATGGCAGAACACTGACATTCCTGTCTTGCAGGAAATCACGCACAGAACGAGCAGTATGGCTGGTGGCATTGTCATGCTGGAGGGTCATGTCAGGATGAGCCTGCAGGAAGGGTACCACATGAGGGAGGAGGATGTCTTCACTGTAATGCACAGCGCTGAGATTGCCTGCAATGACAACAAGGTCAGTCCGATTATGCTGTGAAACACACCGCCCCAGACCATGACGGACCCTCCACCTCAAAATCTATCCAGAGTACAGGCCTCGGTGTAACGCTCATTCCTTCGACGATAAACGCGAATCCGACCATCACCCCTGGTGAGACAAAACCGCGACTCGTCAGTGAAGAGCACTTTTTACCAGTCCTGTCTGGTCCAGTGACGGTGGGTTTGTGCCCATAGGTGATTGTTGCCGGTGATGTCTGGTGAGGACATGCCTTACAACAGCCCTACAAGCCCTCAGTCCAGCCTCTCTCAACCTATTGCCGACATTCTGAGCACTGATGGAGGGATTGTGCGTTCCTGGTGTAACTCGGGCAGTTGTTGTTGCCATCCTGTATCTGTCCCGCAGGTGTGATGTTCGGATGTACCGATCCTGTGCACGATCAGCTGTCCGTCCTGTCTCCCTGTAGCGCTGTCTTAAGCGTCTCACAGTATGGAAATTGCAGTTTATTGCCCTGGCCACATCTGCAGTCCTCATGCCTCCTTGCAGCATTCCTAAGGCACGTTCACGCAGATGAGCAGGGACCCTGGGCATCTTTCTTTTGGTGTTTTTCAGAGTTAGTAGAAAGGCCTCTTTAGTGTCCTAAATTTTCATAACAGTGACCTTAATTGCCTACCGTCTGTAAGCTGTTAGTGTCTTAACGGCCGTTCCACAGGTGCATGTTCAGTAATTGTTTAAGGTTCATTGAACAAGCATGGGAAACAGTGTTTAAACCCTTTACAATGAAGATCTGTGAAGTTATTTGGATTTGTATGAATTATCTTTAAAAGACAGGGTCCTGAAAAAGGGACGTTTCTTCTTGTGCTGAGTTTAGTACAGTGGACTACAGCTTCCTTGATGTGCCATACGCCTATTTGAAGTCCCCATCTTGTAACTGTTGAATTTATATAGCGCCTCACAATCATCACACATACCATAGCCGGCACAGCTATTAATTAACGACTCAAATACCAGTGGGTCGCTAGCGGGATCATCCCGACACTACCAGCTAAAACCTGTAGCGCCAGATTTAAAATCCGAAAATTGAATTATTAAACATCCAGCTATATACAAGTGTTCCATACTCATCAAAAGCTCTGAGTTTAGAACTAATACTGTATATCAGCCCAGGTGACATACTAAATATAACAACAATCATTTCATTTTCATGAGACCATGTTCCGTTTATTACAGTCTGTTTAAACTGGACAGATGCCATAATTTGATCCAGTTTCAATAGTCTTGCAGCATCAGGAAATGTGAATTGTTATGTGGATTATAATTCATGGAATTTGTTTAATTAATGGGTTGATACATTTTTCAAGTCTCAATACTTTAAAGCGAAAATTACTAACTTTAGAATCCTTTTCAAACCTCGAAAACACTACAAGTTTGCATTTCCTGCTGTGCAGAAACATTTCCTGCAACAAAAGTATGATCAAATTAAGATACTGCATCTGTAGTCCTGAACCACTGTACTTTGTAGCCCCTGGCCTGTGTAAGCCATTACACACCCATCACTGTCATTCAATAGCATATCTCTGTCCTTTTAGCCACTGTGACTGTTCAATAGCTACTGTTAGGTCCAACCAGAGGCATTGTAGAGCCTACTGTAGACACAGACAGGTTATAGCCACTGACCTCATTTGGGTTGTCTGTGTCTGGGGTTATTTTGGTCTGGTCATTAACAACCAAACCCATCAATGTTATTAGAGGACGACTGTTCTCGTATGTTTACTAGCTATCGAACAAAACAATTAGAATGATAGATACAGAAGGATTTATATAGCGCTTTTCTAAAACAATCAAAGCACTGCTGGACGTAAGTAATACAAAAAACAAAAGCCAGCAGAAACACATCCCTAACCCTCATAGTACCAGACACAGCCCTAACCCTCATAGTACCAGACACAGCCCTAACCCTCATAGTACCAGACACAGCCCTGAACCTCATAGTACCAGACACAGCCCTAACCCTCATAGTACCAGACACAGCCCTAACCCTCATAGTACCAGACACAGCCCTAACCCTCATAGTACCAGACACAGCCCTAACCCTCATAGTACCAGACACAGCCCTAACCCTCATAGTACCAGACACAGCCCTAACCCTCATAGTACCAGACACAGCCCTAACCCTCATAGTACCAGACACAGCCCTAACCCTCATAGTACCAGATACAGCCCTGAACCTCAGATAGTACCAGACACAGCCCTAACCCTCATAGTACCAGACACAGCCCTGAACCTCATAGTACCAGACACAGCCCTGAACCTCATAGTACCAGACACAGCCCTAAACACACAACCAAAAAGCTTCCAGATTCCAACAGCACATTTGCTACATGAATAACAACACACACAGAAGGAATAACAACACACACAGAAGGAATAACAGCACACTCAGAAGGAATAACAGCACACACAGAAGGAGTAACAACACACACAGAAGGAATAACAACACACACAGAAGGAATAACAACACACACAGAAGGAATAACAACACACACAGAAGGAATAACAGCACACACAGAAGGAATAACAACACACACAGAAGGAATAACAACACACACAGAAGGAATAACAACACATACAGAAGGAATAATAGCACACACAGAAGGAGTAACAACACACACAGAAGGAATAACAACACACACAGAAGGAATAACAACACACACAGAAGGAATAACAACACACAGAGAAGGAATAACAGCACACACAGAAGGAATAACAACACACACAGAAGGAATAACAACACATACAGAAGGAATAACAACACACACAGAAGGAATAACAACACACACAGAAGGAATAATATATCATTGTCTTCAGTTGAGAACAGACACAGAAAAAGTGTCTCTAAACGATCGACTTCTTCAAGGTCACTACGGCCATAGCTGGAACAGAACGAACCCCAAGACAAAACTACAGGCCATGCCAACAGATGTGTCACTGAGCGGATGAAAAGAGCCATGGACTCAGGCATAGTTTGACAGTAATAACACAGAAAGCACGTGGACATACAAGATCGGCATCCATTTAATGAAGTGAACAGCCAGTAAAGGAGATTAGTCATTGGTTAAAATAGAGAGTGAAATAGATTGATGGTAGCTCCGAGGGAGGCTGTCTCTGGTGTGTGTGTGTGTTTGTGTGTATGTGTGTGTATGTGTGTGAGCGTGTGTGTGCGTGTGTGTGTATGTGTGTGTGTGTGTGTGTGTGTGTGTGTGTGTGTGTGTGTGTGTGTGTGTGTGTGAGCGTGTGTATGGGTGTATGTGTGTGTGTGTGTTTGAGCGTGTGTGTGTGTGTGTGTGTGTGTGTGTGCGTGCGTCCTGCATGCCCCACAGGGCTGAGTGGGGAGTCTCTGAAGGCAGATAGGCAAGAAGACAAACGATGAGGCTGAGCAGAGAGAACACACACACATGCACACACATAGAAAAACACACAGAAACACACACTTGTACACACACACACACACACATAGAAACACACAGAAACACACACACACACACACCGCTAGTCAGCAGATATAATTGGTCCCCTTCCCTCCAGCTGACTCTTTATGTCAACACAAATGGATGGGCTCACGGCCAAACACACAGAAATAAAGCGAGGGAATGCCAAAGTCGATCTCGCAAAAGTTTCCTTAATTACAAACGTGTTCAAGAAGCACTCGAGGAAGCTAACTATTTCTGATGGATATGGGGTGGGTATGGGGTGGGTATGGGGGTGGTGGACAAGGGTCAGAAACAAGGGTTTGACTTCCAATTACCCATGGACTGTTAAGTGCGCTAGATGTTGAAGACATCCCTGCTGCTCTGCTCTCTATCCAGGATGAAGACAGACAGACACACAGACACACACACAGCATTTTGACAGAACCTGGCTTGGCTAACAACACAGCCATTACTAAAGTCCAATCAAATGAGCCGTAGGACAGGGTCAGGGACCGGGATGGGGACTGGGAGGCCGGGGGTCGTGTCGCGTTTCAGGAAACAATTGAATGCGACATTGGAACAGCTGACTACTGAGTTCTATTCTGATGCAAAGATAGGACAGACAGCCCAGACAGACAGACAGACAGCATGCGAACCATGGTGTTGGGAAGAGAAAGGATAGACAGACGGACAGACAGACAGACAGCATTCGAACCATGGTGTTGTGAAGAGAAAGGATAGACAGACGGACAGACAGCATGTGAACCGGTATGATGTAAAAACAGAGTCAGAGCAGCGTTCCTACAACAAGCATCTCTTCATAGCAGCCTTGTTATTCTGCCAACAGCCTTGTTAAACTGGGACTCACAGAGTAACAGTGTGGTGACAGTACTGAACGCTCTGTGTCCTCTCTGCAGGGGGCCACACCACCTGTAATAGGCCCAAAACTTATATTTTATATGGACCTGGAAATCAGATTGGGATTTTGTACAACACATCAAATCGACCCTAAAGCAAAGCTTTTGATCTCAAATCAAGAAATATGCTTGTTTGACGTGGGCACTGTCTTGTGCTACGACAACAACAACCAAGACAACATGTTGTTTTTGTCACTTCTCTCCCTCTTGAAGTTTTCGTTGGCTAGATGACGGTTGTTATGGCGACGGTGGAAAGTCAAGGCCAGGGTTCCGCAGGCAGGCACCTCATTACCCCTCTTGTCACCATAAAAACAACAGAACTCTCCATCAGAATGCCACTATAGTTAGGATCTCTTCAGGGCTACACTGTAAATGATACCCCATTTCTTATATAAGGCACAACTTTTTACCAGGGCCCGTAGGGCTGTGGTCAAAAGTAGACATAGCCTGGGTCTGTATTGAATATTACCCCACACATCCTCCACATCCACTCATTCAACAACACTGGCTGATTGTGTGGCAGGATTCAGGAATGTGCCTAAATCCCACACAGCCATAAAATGTAAATACACTTTCCCACATGATACAAGACCATCAGACGATGAGCAACGGCAGGTATTCCTAGCCCTCAACAGGAAAGGGACCCACTCAAATATTTGGACAGGAGAGGAGAGGAGGCCACAGAGAGATTGACTAAAACATAGATGAACAACTTGAATCTGAGAGATAAGAGAACTTTAATAAACGATCAAATCCTGGACTAAATTTACAGTTGCTACTTTATTTCACAACGTTGGACACAGTTTATATCTCTCTCTCTCTCTCCATCTCTCTCTCTCTCTCTCTCTCCATCTCTCTCTCTCTCTCTCTCTCTCTCTCTCTCTCTCTCTCTCTCTCTCTCTCTCTCTCTCTCTCTCTCTCTCTCTCTCTCTCTCTCTCTCTCCACATCTCTCTGTGTGTGGTCAGGGTTGGGTAAATTACTCTCTAAATGTAATCCGTTACAGTTACTAAATTGTCCAAAATTGTAATCTGTTATGGAACTTTTGGTTTACCCAAATTCGGGGTGGCAGGGTAGCCTAAAAGTGGTTAGAGCGTTGGACTAATAACTGAAAGGTTGCAAGTTCAAATCCCAGAGCCAACAAGGTACAAATCTGTCGTTCTGCCCCTGAACAGGCAGTTAACCCACTGTTCCTAGGCCGTCATTGAAAATAAGAATTTGTTATTAACTGACTTGCCTAGTAAAATAAAGGTAAAGAAGAAGTAATGTAATCTGATTACATTCAGTTACTTTTAGTTAAGAGGCATTAGAAGAAGACAAAAATGTATGTTACCAATTGAACAACATCTATTAAAGCAATAAGGCACGAGGAGGTGTGGTATATGGCCAAGGACTTTTCTGTGCTTTGAAAGGCTGGTGATGGCTCACATCAACACCATTATCCCAGAACTATGCAGCTGTTGCAAGAGCATATTTTTCACTGGCTGTTCACTAGTTTCAGAAACATCGATTATTTGGCAGCTTAAACTTCTTGAATTCAACCATTATTGGGTTCAAATACACATTTATATTTGTGAACAGCCATGCACAACAACCACAATCCGTGAGGCTCAAATGGATAAATGAGACAGCAGCAGTGTGATTCACATTAATACGCTATGTAGATATCAATAATAAGTGATATCCATATCACCGTAGACTACACCAATGCTGTTACCCTTACCTCCAAGTGTTTATTCAAGTTGGATAATATTGTAATGTCGACAGCGGTCACACCATTGGAAGACATAGCTTGGACTGTAGCTTACAAAAGCCTATTCCTGTTTAGCTCTATCATCAGTTATACAGCTAGTAACTGTTTAGCTCTATCATCAGTTATACAGCTAGTAACTGTTTAGCTCTATCATCAGAGTTATACAGCTAGTAACTGTTTAGTTCTATCATCAGTTATACAGCTAGTAACTGTTTAGCTCTATCATCAGAGTTATACAGCTAGTAACTGTTTAGTTCTATCATCAGTTATAAAGCTAGTAACTGTTTAGCTCTATCATCAGAGTTATACAGCTAGTAACTGTTTAGCTCTATCATCAGAGTTATACAGCTAGTAACTGTTTAGTTCTATCATCAGTTATACAGCTAGTGACTGTTTAGCTCTATCATCAGTTATACAGCTAGTAACTGTTTAGCCCTATCATCAGTTATACAGCTAGTAACTGTTTAGCTCTATCATCAGTTATACAGCTAGTAACTGTTTAGCTCTATCATCAGTTATACAGCTAGTGACTGTTTAGCTCTATCATCAGTTATACAGCTAGTAACTGTTTAGCTCTATCATCAGTTATACAGCTAGTAACTGTTTAGCCCTATCATCAGTTATACAGCTAGTAACTGTTTAGCTCTATCATCAGTTATACAGCTAGTAACTGTTTAGCTCTATCATCAGTTATACAGCTAGTAACTGTTTAGCCCTACCATCAGAGTTATACAGCTAGTAACTGTTTAGCTCTATCATCAGTTATACAGCTAGTAACTGTTTAGCTCTATCATCAGTTATACATACAGCTAGTAACTGTTTAGCTCTATCATCAGTTATACAGCTAGTAACTGTTTAGCTCTATCATCAGTTATACAGCTAGTAACTGTTTAGCTCTATCATCAGTTATACAGCTAGTAACTGTTTAGCTCTATCATCAGTTATACAGCTAGTGACTGTTTAGCTCTATCATCAGTTATACAGCTAGTAACTGTTTAGCTCTATCATCAGTTATACAGCTAGTAACTGTTTAGCCCTATCATCAGTTATACAGCTAGTAACTGTTTAGCTCTATCATCAGTTATACAGCTAGTAACTGTTTAGCTCTATCATCAGTTATACAGCTAGTAACTGTTTAGCCCTACCATCAGAGTTATACAGCTAGTAACTGTTTAGCTCTATCATCAGTTATACAGCTAGTAACTGTTTAGCTCTATCATCAGTTATACATACAGCTAGTAACTGTTTAGCTCTATCATCAGTTATACAGCTAGTAACTGTTTAGCTCTATCATCAGTTATACAGCTAGTAACTGTTTAGCTCTATCATCAGTTATACAGCTAGTAACTGTTTAGCTCTATCATCAGTTATACAGCTAGTAACTGTTTAGCTCTATCATCAGTTATACAGCTAGTAACTGTTTAGCTCTATCATCAGTTATACAGCTAGTAACTGTTTAGCTCTATCATCAGTTATACAGCTAGTAACTGTTTAGCTCTATCATCAGTTATACAGCTAGTAACTGTTTAGCCCTATCATCAGTTATACAGCTAGTAACTGTTTAGCTCTATCATCAGTTATACAGCTAGTAACTGTTTAGCTCTATCATCAGTTATACAGCTAGTAACTGTTTAGCCCTATCATCAGTTATAAAGCTAGTAACTGTTTAGCTCTATCATCAGTTATACAGCTAGTAACTGTTTAGCTCTATCATCAGTTATACAGCTAGTAACTGTTTAGCTCTATCATCAGTTATACAGCTAGTAACTGTTTAGCTCTATCATCAGTTATACAGCTAGTAACTGTTTAGCTCTATCATCAGTTATACAGCTAGTAACTGTTTAGCTCTATCATCAGTTATACAGCTAGTAACTGTTTAGCCCTATCATCAGTTATACAGCTAGTAACTGTTTAGCTCTATCATCAGTTATACAGCTAGTAACTGTTTAGCTCTATCATCAGGGAGGACCTAGACAGTATTATATAGAGCGGTCTACAGGTAGGGAGGAACTAGATAGAGTGGTCTACAGGTAGGGAGGACCTAGACAGTATTATATAGAGTGGTCTGCAGGTAGGGAGGACCTAGACAGTATTGGATAGAGTGGTCTACAGGTAGGGAGGACCTAGACAGTATTATATAGAGTGGTCTACAGGTAGGGAGGACCTAGACAGTATTATATAGAGTGGTCTACAGGTAGGGATGACCTAGACAGTATTAGATAGAGAGGTCTACATGTAGGGAGGACCTAGACAGTATTAGATGGAGTGGTCTACAGGTAGGGAGGACCTAGACAGTATTAGATAGAGTGGTCTACAGGTAGGCAGGACCTAGACAGTATTGGATAGTGGTCTACAGGTAGGGAGGACCTAGACAGTATTATATAGAGTGGTCTACAGGTAGGGAGGACCTAGACAGTATTAGATAGAATTCCTCAGCACTGTGTTGCACCCATACCATAGTCAATGTTTAATATATTCTTAATCTACCTTCAAGACTGAGATAACACATTTACCTTCAAGACTGAGATAACACATTTACCTTCACGACTGAGATAACACATTTACCTTCACAGCTGAGATAACACATTTACCTTCACGACTGAGATAACACATTTACCTTCACAGCTGAGATAACACATTTACCTTCACGACTGAGATAACACATTTACCTTCACAGCTGAGATAACACATTTACCTTCACGACTGAGATAACACATTTACCTTCACAACTGAGATAACACCTTTACTGTATATATTTTTTGTCTGGTGTTTTTTTCTTCAGTTTTATGTCCAACAATGAAATTACAAAATATATATACAGTGTATATTATTTTTTATTTTATTTTGCGGTTTAGAAACTTGGGGGGGCCAAATAAAACCCCCCTGGCCGGCGGGACCGCCAGTTGGGAAATCCTTCCCTACTGTATGAAAATGTGAGTCATTTTTTACGTGGTTGCGTCATATTTTTTATATACTTTTCATCAAAGCTTGCATTCGAGTAGTGTCCTCCGTGCTCCGTTTCGCATCCTTTGATTTGGACTCATAGTCCGACTCTGCCGTGTTCCAATTTGCGTGCTCAAAGAACGGTAGTATGCATTTTGTATGGGTACATAAAAAAATGTGTCATTTCTTACATTCACCTTCACACACAGTAGCTTTTTTCACAGGATGGTTTCAGGTACTTTGAAAGCTGATTATCCAGTATAACCCGTCAATAGAATGTTAAAGGAAAGAACAAACCACAACTGTCCTCAGATACTGATGTAAAATATGTGTATTGCAGCTATGTTGGTAAAACCAAGTGGTATTATGCTCTGCAGCAGAGGTGACTTGTGCTTTTAGACAGCTGTGGCACATTTCTAATGAGGGAATACAGTATGGCCCTTGCTCATTAGACAACACATTACATGACACATGGGTGTGTAGAGAATATTAAACTGTACAACCACAGCCAACCCCTTTATCGTCCTGATGCACTCTCACACACACACACAGACGCACGCACGCACGCACGCACACACGCACGAGCGCACACACTCACTCACACACACACACTCACTCACACACACGCACGCACACACACAGTGCCCTGGGTACGACAGCTCATACAGCCAGCCTGGTCATGCTTGGTTGAGCAAATAACAATTGGAAACACTAATTAGCCATTCTACTGGAACTGAACGATGTCAAGCCTTACTACGGTCAGACAGCTCATACAGCCAGCCTTACTACGGTCAGACAGCTCATACAGCCAGCCTTACTATGGTCAGACAGCTCATACAGCCAGCCTTACTATGGTCAGACAGCTCATACAGCCAGCCTTACTATGGTCAGACAGCTCATACAGCCAGCCTTACTACGGTCAGACAGCTCATATAGCCAGCCTTACTATGGTCAGACAGCTCATACAGACAGCCTTACTATGGTCAGACAGCTCATACAGACAGCGTGCGTCTGTGTGTGTGTGTGAGAGTGCATCAGGACGATAAAGGGGTTGGCTGTGGTTGTACAGTTTAATATTCTCTACACACCCATGTGTCATGTAATGTGTTGTCTAATGAGCAAGGGCCATACTGACAGCTCATATAGCCAGCCTTACTATGGTCAGACAGCTCATATAGCCAGCCTTACTATGGTCAGACAGCTCATACAGCCAGCCTTCTAATTACATCTGGTTATGTTATTAGTGTGTGCTTTAGGGGGAATAGAACAGAATAGAATAGAATAGAACAGTATAGAACAGAATAGAATAGAACAGAACAGAACAGAACAGAATAGAACAGAATAGAATAGAACAGAATAGAACAGAACAGAATAGAATAGAACAGAATAAAATACTTTATTTTTCCCAGTCAACAGTGCTGGTTCATGTTCACATTTATAGAATAGAACAGAACAGAATAGAATAGAATAGAACAGAACAGAACAGAACAGAACAGAATAGAATAGAACAGAACAGAACAGAATAGAATAGAACAGTATAGAACAGAATAGAACAGAATAGAATATAACAGAATAGAATATAACAGAACAGAATAGAATATAATAGAACAGAATAGAACAGAATAGAATATACCAGAACAGAATAGAATATAACAGAATAGAATAGAACAGAATAAAATACTTTATTTTTCCCAGTCAACAGTGCTGGTTCATGTTCACATTTATTCTGCAAATGTTTGCACGACAGTAGAGCAATATAGCATTTTAACTGTACTCTACTGAGCATATGGATATAACCAATATATGGCCTTCCTCTCTGTCTCAGGCATGTCTTTGACTGGGTGGTGGGAACAGTGTTTGCTGGTCTGTCTGGCTGAAGGGCCAGAGGGCTGGAACTGCATTCAGAGAGCCATTCCCTTACAAAGAGACATTCATTCTGTGTTTTCAATGCTCAGCCAGAATCTCTGACAGACCCTTTGGAGAGCGTCCATGAGTTATACCACATCTCTCTCTGTCTCTCTCTCTCTGTCTCTCTCTCTCACTCCCTCTATCTCCCCGTCCCTATGAAAGATGTGGTTTTGTTGGGTTTGTTTCTGCTTTATAAATTGTGATGGTCTGTGTATTAATAATATAATGTGGTAAGAAGCTTCCTATTCCACGCCATTCCAAGTGATACTCTGCTGCCATGAATTGGACTTGCTAAGCAGGCTGTTGTCAGCAAAGCAGTATTTCCTTCCCCAGCTCAATGGCTTCGACTTCCCATGGTCTGTCAGTTTGGGACAGAGCAGACGCTCCGATCTGTCCACATGGAGGTCTAGCTGTTCCATTTACACTCTTAATCCATATTGTAACTATCAATAAATCAGTACTATCATCAGTGACCTATGACCCTGGACTGTAGCAGCTACAGCTCCAATCCAGCTACTGTATGTCAGCAGCTCAGGATCACTACTGTCAGCTGTTTGGCCACAGTTGGCATACTGGCCCCTCCAGAAAGATGTGTGGTACACTAGAATATATTTGAATAGAATAGAATAGAATAGAATAGCATTCACATTTTGGAAGTCCTATCCCACTAGACACACGTCATTTCAACATGGAGTAGTGGGTAATATTTGGTAGATACGTCGTCGATCAATGAGATTCCAACCTATTTTCAACCTCTCAAAAAAGACAGCCAAAAGTTGGTTGAATTTCCAATGTGTTATCGCTATGCTTTCAACCATCTAAAAGCACAACCAAATTCCAAAGGAAAATCAATGTCAGATTTTTTGTTTGGTTGTCACCTACATGTAATATCACTGTGATTTCAACCATTTTAAAAGCGCAGCAAAGTTAAAATGGGAATACTTTTTTTATTTATACAACATAAAAGTCCCTCTCTCCCTCCCCTCCCAGAGGACCTGAGCCCTAGGACCATGCCTCAGGACTACCTGGCCTGATGACTCCTGGCTGTCCCCAGTCCACCTGGTCATGCTGCTGCTCCAGTTTCAACTGTTCTGCTTGCGGCTATGGAACCCACCTTTTTCCCCAGACCTGCTGTTTTCGACTCTCTCTCTCTCTCTCTCTCTCTCTCTCTCTCTCTCCTGCTATCTCGACCTCTGAATGCTTGGCTATGAAAAGCCAACTGACATTTACTTTTGAGGTACTGACCTGTTTCACCCTCTACAACCACTGTGATTATTATTTGACCCTGCTGGTTATCTATGAATGTTTGAACATCTTGAAGAACAATCTGGCCTTAATGGCCATGTACTCTTATAATCTCCACCCGGCACAGCCAGAAGAGGACTGGTCACCCCTCAGAGTCTGGTTCCTCTGTAGGTTTCTTCCTAGTTTCCTGCCTTTCTATGGAGTTTTTCCTTGCCACCGTGCTTCTACATCTGCATTGCTTGCTGTTAGGGGTTTTAGGCTGGGTTTCTGTATAGCACTTTGTGACATCTGCTGATGTAAAAAGGGCTTTATAAATACATTGGATTTGATTTGATTTTGATTAAAGTACATGGTGCAAGTGAACAAAGCTGTTTTTAGATTCTGTGCAGAGTATTACAGCAAATGTGAAGATTTCTACAGACCAGCAACCCTGAATATACACGCTTTCCATGATTACATAAGAAGACATTTATTGTTCCACTAACCTCAGTAACCTTACGGTTAAATCAATACTGTTACATTCGTGTATTTACAGTCTTACAAAAGTAATATTGAATTGTGTTTGGTTGACAATGCAACCAAATATCAACAATTTAAAGAAGATGTATCTACTGCTTGGAGAGTTCCATCTGAGCCACTGGCTTAATCCCATTCTTTATCTTTCATTTTCGGAGATAAAGACAAGAATCCAACTCGTCGACAAGTTATTATGGCTATTTACCGTATTGCAAAAGTATAAACTTTTGAAGGAGATGTATCTCCAGCTTGGATACCTCCATCTGTGGCACTGAGACTGGCTTTAATTCCAATTTGTCTACAAGTTAATAATTTATATGTTGGATTCACCTCTCCATTTAAGACATCTATGTTAAAGAATAAGACTAAATCAAATCAAAATGTGAATGCACTTCAAATACAGCCCCAAATTTGTAGATTACATTTGAAATCAACCAAAGTTGAAAAGGCCTATATTATATGTATTGTCTATTTTTAGTTGAATCCTGCGCTGTTGATGATTTCCCAAATGCTATATAGGCCTAAATACCATCATTGATGATGACCAAAAGTATGTGGACAGTTGCTAGTCGAACATCTCATTCCAAAATAATGGGCATTAATATGGAGTTGGTCCCCACTTTGCTGCTATAACAGCCCACTCTTCTGGAAAGGCTTTCCACTAGATGTTGGAACATTGTTGCAGGAACTTGCTTCCATTCAGCCACAAGCATTAGTGAGGTCGGCACTGATGTTGGGCGATTAGGCCTGGCTCGCAGTCGGCATTCCAATTCATCCCAAAGGCATTCCAATTCATCCCAAAGGTGAGTCAAGTTCTTCCACATCAATCATGACAAACAATTTCTCTATGGATCTCGCTTTGTGCATGGGGGCATTGTCATGCTGAAACAGGAAAGGGCCTTCCCCAAACTGTTGCTACAAAATTGGAAGCACAGAATTGTCTAGAATGTCATTGTATGCTGTAGCGTTGATTTCCCTTCACTGGAACTAAGGGGCCTAGCCCGAACCATGGAAAACAGCCCCATACCATTATTCCTCCTCCACCAAACATTACAGTTGGCACTATGCATTGGGGCAGGTAGCGTTCTCCTGGCATCCACTAAACCCAGATTAATCTGTTGGACTGCCAAATGCTGAAGCGTGATTTATCACGCCAGGGAACGCGTTTCCACTGCTCCAGAGTCAAATGGCGGCGAGCTTTACACCACTCCAGTCCACACTTGACATTGCGCATGGTGATCTTAGGCTTGTGTGCGGCTGCTCGGCCATGGAAACCCATTTCATGAAGCCCCCGATGAACAGTTATTGTGCTGACGTTGCTTCCAGAGGCAGTTTAGAACTCGGTAGTGAGTGTTTCAACCGAGGACAGACGATTTTTACGCGCTACGCACTTCAGCACTTGCGGCCCCGTTCTGTGAGCCGGTGTGTCGCCTACCGTTTCATGGCTGAGCCGTTGTTGCTCCTGGACGATTACACATTCACAATAACAGCACTTACAGTTGACCGGGGCAGCTCTAGCAGGGCAGACATTTGACAAACAACAGTGAAATCTATTAAATGGAGATTTTTCAACAATCATTCTCAAGATAGCACATTGGTAATAGTCAGTGATAAATATCAGAGCTAGGCTGGCCTTGGTAAAACCCTGGATGGGACACCGAAGTAGATTGATCAACTCTCCAGTAGGAGGTGCTGCCCAGCCTGTTGTTTTTTTCTTCTTCTTCATATAATGGATATTATTTTGTTATTATCATATAATGGATAAGATCTGACGTCAAAGGTTTGTTTATGTTAAGAAATTGGTTACCAAGGTGACATAATCCTGTGGGTGAAATTTTACCCTCAAAACAACAGTTTAAGTTTATGACTTATTTCCTGTGCCATTTATTTTCCCACAATACGTTGACAAAAGTAATTTGAAACGTTTTTTTTATTTGATTCGACAACGTTGATTTAACCAGTTTGTGCCCAGTTTGATCTCTCCTATCCATTGAGCTGGGCATCACACCTGTTGTGGTGGGCTGTGTTTTCTTGTCGCCCTCTATTGGAGATGAACCAGTAGTTTTGATTACGTGACATACAGATCATTAAAACAATGACATCACGAAGTCCCAACTTGTGCGTTGTTAAAATCGGAATAGCCTCTAGTACAATGTCTAATGGCTTCTAGAGACGGAGATAACGTGACGGTTTTGGATTGGAAAAAGGTGCAGAAATGTTAAAGCGTGTCAGGGTTCGGAGCTCCCATCGTCTATAGATTACATAGGTTGTATATATATATTTTAGTATTGGACCGCCAGTCATTTTTGGAGAATAAGGGGAATGACAGTCTCATTGAAGATAAAAAATAAAATAAAATAAAAACTGAATTTAATCAACTCACCAACTCCGATTTTCTCCTCTTCCGTCGGGGTCCACATGATCCTGGTGAAATTCCCGGTAAATCAAGCCAGGTTCTGCCGTTATCATGGAAAAAGGACCAGGAAAAGTTGCTTAAACCGCTCAGATCCACGGAAATATATCACTGCAAATAATTGAAAACCAAAGTGGAATGTGCGTTCATATTTCGACTCTCAAACGAAGCATTTTCTCGTCCGGTCCTTAGTCCGTCAGTGCATCTTCTTGCTGTCTGTCATACAACAACGTTCACTCAGTCTGTCGCAATCAGTGCTAGGTTATTATCCTATCCGTAGCCTAAGCCCTGGCTGCGGCTGCCTCGTCACTTCTGTGCGAATCCCTTCGACCAACTCGAGCAATGCAGCCGCAGCATCTCGCGCCGTCCACTGCCAGAAGCCAGAATGGAGAAAGCTGTTATTTATTTATTTTCACCAGCGCACAGCACAGCAGTCTCGTTTTCTGTCTGAATACCGATGTCTGCCAGTCACAAACTCGTTTTGAGTCGGATGAATTCATAAAACAAGCTTTAAAATGATCATATGTCGCTAATGGAATAGCAAATCGACCATTTCAAGACCACCGAGAGTGAATGTCGCAACAGCATGGAGAGAGCGAGAGAGAGAGAGATGTCCAGTTGTTTACGATGAAACTGGAGAGTGTGTGAACGGGATACTCAAATAGAATGCAGTCACCGCTGCGCCATCTTTAGGCTCTCTAAGCACTAGCACATGACGCAAATGGCCAAATAGTCTGTCTATCCTTCGATGGGACACAGATGGGGCAGAGAGACAGTTGTGATACCCTAACCTAGATCAAAATGTTTTCTCTTTCTCCTTTTGTTCCTATAATGGTTTGGTTTGGGATGTGTTATATCGGGTTATTTTTGGCAGTTTCTCTCTCTCTCTCTCTCTCTCTCTCTCTCTCTCTGCGTGTGTGTGTGTGTGTGTGTGTGTGTGTGTGTGTGAAAGAGAAATTGAGGTGTCATCTGATGCTCCCCAAGGTGACTTCTTTACAAATTAGTCCCAATGTATTCTTAGCCCCCCCCACACACACACACAGTTAGAAAGCAACAGTGCATGGGAAACGTGAAACAGCTAAATCAATCAAAGTGGAACTAAATGGTTACTGAGAAGCTATTTCTTAGTACATGATGAACACTGGCCTTGAGAAGACAAGCTCTATTGGCCAGAGCTTGGCCAAGGGGTTGCCATTTTAGACAGAGCAATAGAGTTTGTCTTCTCAAGGTGTGTGTGTGTGTGTGTGTGTGTGTGTGTGTGTGTGTGTGTGTGTGTGTGTGTGTGTGTGTGTGTGTGTGTGTGTGTGTGTGTGTGTGTGTGTGTGTGTGTGTGTGTGTGTGTGTGTGTGTGTGTGTGTGTGTGTGTGTGTGAAGGGAAGAGAAGAGACATAGGAACTAATTTGTAAAGACATCACCTTGGGCAGCATCAGCTGACACCTCAATCTCTCTTACACACACACACACACACACACACACACAACGACATTCACAATAAAACAAAGACAAGTATCAGCATCAGTCAGTGTAGGGATTTGTGTTTATAAGGAGTTGACGGCATCCTAGATCGACTCTTATTTCATGGGATATTTATAGTGGTTGGGTTGCTTGTCTGGACTGCCAAGGAAAGGAGTGCACAAGTACATGAGGTAACCATGGTGATCCAAAGGAGTACACCGGTACATGAGGTAACCATGGTGATCCAAAGGAGTCCACCGGTACATGAGGTAACCATGGTGATCCAAAGGAGTACACCGGTACATGAGGTAACCATGGTGATCCAAAGGAGTCCACCGGTACATGAGGTAACCATGGTGATCCAAAGGAGTACACCGGTACATGAGGTAATCATGGTGATCCAAAGGAGTACACCGGTACATGAGGTAACCATGGTGATCCAAAGGAGTACACCGGTACATGAGGTAACCATGGTGATCCAAAGGAGTACACCGGTACATGAGGTAACCATGGTGATCCAAAGGAGTACACCGGTACATGAGGTAACCATGGTGATCCAAAGGAGTACACCGGTACATGAGGTAACCATGGTGATCCAAAGGAGTACACCGGTACATGAGGTAACCATGGTGATCCAAAGGAGTACACAAGTACATGAGGTAACCATGGTGATCCAAAGGGTACCTGCTGCATCACAAAGGGTCGGTACTGATCAGGCTGTTTTGTGTTACAGTGTAGTCTTCTGTTTCATTACTTCATTATGACACTTCACAGCAATCTCAGGCGACATGACATTTGTAAGTTCTTATAAGCATGTACGTCTTATGGTAAGGTATTTTTTATTGTCAGATAGTGTGATGACTCTGTCAGTTGAGGGACAAGCATTGCTTACGAGTGACGTCGTCTGTCAGAAGACATACACTATATAAATGCCTTTATAACAGACCACTTGCTCCCAAATCGACTTACAGTCACGGGTACACCGAGTTACAGAGGGCCACTGACTTATAGAGGACCACTGAGCTACAGAGGACCACTGACTTATAGAGGACCACTGAGCTACAGAGGACCACTGACTTATAGAGGACCACTGAGCTACAGAGGACCACTGAGTTACAGAGGACCACTGAGTTACAGAGGACCACTGAGTTACAGAGGACCACTAAGCTACAGAGGACCACTAAGCTACAGAGGACCTCCGAGTTACAGAGGACCTCCGAGTTACAGAGGACCACTGAGGTACAGAGAACCACCGAGTTACAGAGGACTACCGAGTTACAGAGGACCACCGAGTTACAGAGGACCACTGAGTTACTGAGGACCACTGAGCTACAGAGGACCACTGAGTTACAGAGGACCACTGAGCTACAGAGGACCACTGAGTTACAGAGGACCACTGAGCTACAGAGGACCTCCGAGTTACAGAGGACCACTGAGTTACAGAGGACCACTGAGGTACAGAGGACCACCGAGTTACAGAGGACTACCGAGTTACAGAGGACCACCGAGTTACAGAGGACCACTGAGTTACTGAGGACCACTGAGTTACAGAGGACCACTGAGGTACAGAGGACCACTGAGGTACAGAGGACCACCGAGTTACAGAGGACTACCGAGTTACAGAGGACCACCGAGTTACAGAGGACCACTGAGTTACAGAGGACTACCGAGTTACAGAGGACCACTGAGTTACAGAGGACCACTGAGTTACAGAGGACCACTGAGCTACAGAGGACCACTGAGTTACAGAGGACCACTGAGTTACAGAGGACCACTGAGCTACAGAGGACCACTGAGCTACAGAGGACCACTGAGTTACAGAGGACCACTGAGTTACAGAGGACCATGACAATAAGGCTTATAATAGCCTCAAGTTATGTCTATGTATCAACGTTTAGCCTGTACTTTGTCAGGATCAGTATGAGATAATAACACATTTGAAGGGATTCATAAATGCTCATGACAAGTGTTACAATGCGTTATAACCAACCCTAACAGTATTGCCACCTAGTGAGGAATCCCAACAGAGCATGATGATGATGGTATCATCTCCATATGGCCTCAGATCTCAGCTACAGATTAGTCTAGTGACGAAACAGGCAGGTTAGAATTAGCACACTAATCTGAAGGGAGACACTTACACACTTACACACACACACACACACACACACACACACACACACACACACACACACACACACACACACACACACACACACACACACACACACACACACACACACACACACACACACACACACACACACACACACACACACACACACACACACACACACACACACGCTGAGACACAAAGAGAGAGAGAAAGAGAGAAAGAGTGAGAGAGAGAAATAAAGAGACAGAGACACACACACACACACACTGACCGTATGCAGCCCTTGGTGACTCCAGTGGTTGACTTTGATCCTGGCGAAGGGTTCCACAGTCAGGGGAGAGGTGAGAAGGGGCAGCAGGGAGACTACACGCGCGCATACATTTCCCTCCTTGGGTAAATTTATCATCGTCCATGTTTTGAGAAAGTGAGGTGACAATACCACAAATTGTATTAAAAAATAACAATATTTGACAATACTGTACAGAGCATTCGGAAAGTATTCAGACCCCTTTACTCTTTTCCACATGTTGTTATGTTGCAGCCTTATTCTAAAACTGATTAAATTGTTTTTTTCCCCTCATCAATCTACACACAATACCCCATAATGATGAAGCAAAAACAGGTTTTTATTTATTTTTGCTAATTTATTACAAATAAAAAAAACTGAAATAACACATTTATGTAAGTATTCAGACCCTTTACTCAGTACTTAGTTGAAGCACCTTTACAGCCTCAAGTCTTCTTGGGTATCACGCTACAAGCTTGGCACACCTGTATTTGGGGAGTTTCTCCCATTCTTCTCTGCAGATCCTCTCAAGCTCTGTCAGGTTGGATGGGAAGCGTCGCTGCACAGCTATTTTCAGGTCTCTCCAGAGATGTTCGCTCGGGTTCAAGTCTGGGCTCTTGCTGGGCCACTCAAGGACATTCAGAGACTCGTCACGAAGCCACTCCTGCGTTGTCTTGGCTGTGTGCTTAGGATTGTTGTCCTGTTGGAAGGTGAACCTTCGCCCCAGTCTGAGGTCCTGAGTGCTCTGGAGCAGGTTTTCATCAAGGATCTCTCTGTACTTTGCTTCATTCATCTTTCCCTCAATCCTGACTAGTCTCCCAGTCTCTGCCGCTGAAAAACAACCCCACAGCATGATGCTGCCACCACCATGCTTCATCGTAGGGATGGTGCCAGGTTTCCTCCAGACGTGACGCTTGGCATTCAGGCCAAAGAGTTCAATCTTGGTTTCATCAGACCAGAGAATCTTATTTCTCACGGGCTGTCATTTGCCTTTACTGAGGACTGGCTTCGGTCTGGCCACTCTACCATAAAGGCCTGATTGGTGGAGTGCTGCAGAGATGGTTGTCCTTCTGGAAGGTTCTCCCATCTCCACAGAGGAACGTGTAGATACTGTTGAGTTCTACTTCCCTTGTCACTGTTGAGTTCTACTTTCTTGTCACTGCTTTCTCTGCTTTCATTATCACAACAATTCAAACACATCCTGTGAGAAGAATTACAGTATTATACCATAAGGGACAAATTACAGTATTATACCGTTTAGGGACAAAAGTCAATGGATGTGAAAGTTGTGATGAAATCAACTCGGCATTCCATTCAAGGCCAGTAAGTTTCTCCTTGCAGACTGAAAGGGAGATTAGGAGAAGCAGTCTTCACTGTATAAATCACAGAATTTAACAGAACGTCATATTGTATCTCTGTGGCCTTCGTTGTATTAAATCATACTGAATGGGTTGAACGCTGTCCAATAGATTGGCGCCTTGTGTGAGGGAGGGGAGAGCGACGACTTGTCCTAGAGAGAGGCACTCAGTACTCAGCCATTGGGTTGTGGCTGGAGCACTTCTCACTCTAATAAAACATGTTACAAAAAGGCTCATAAGACATTATAAAGGCTCATAGGACATTATAAAGGCTCATAAGACATTATAAAGGCTCATACATGCTTATAACATGTTATGAAGCCAGTTTTACAGAATTTGATCTCAATTAAACGCAGACACTAAATGTTCGAAACAAAAGGATAATATATGTATATATATATGTATTTTCTTTGACATCAAATTTGAATACATCAACTCTACACCATTAGTGGTCCTTTCCAAAAGAATGACACAACTACAGGGTCGGATATTTTTTGTTCAACCAATGTTAAATTAAAGTATAGGATTTGGTAAGGGAATCTGATCCTAGCTCTGTGCCCAAGGGAAAGTTCAGTCATGGATGAGAGGTATTGTGGCAAATATCTGCTGTATTAGCACCTGATTATATTTACCCATATAGAGCCATATATTTACACATCAAATCAAATTTGATGTGTAAATATATGGCTCTATATGGGTAAATGTAATCAACAGGCGTAGACTAACAGTGAGAAATCATATAAAAAATATTAAAATAATAACACAAGGAATAAATACACAATGAGTAACAATAACTTGGTTATATACACAAGGTATCAGTACCCGAGTCGATGTGCAGGGGAACAAGGTCATTGAGGTAGATATGTACACATACTGTAGGTAGGGGTAAAGTTACTAGGCAACAGGATAAATAATAAACAGTAACAGCAGCGTATGTGATGAGTCAAAATACTTTGTGCAAAAAGGGTCAATGTAGATAGTTAAATAGTTAACCAATAGCTACCCAGACATACTATTTATTCTTGGGGGTAGAAGCTGTTCAGTGTCCTGTTGGTTCCAGACTTGGTACATCGGTCGCTCTTGCTGTGAGGTAGCAGAGAGAGTCTATGACTTGGGTGAATGGAGTCTTTGACAATTGTTAGGGCCTTCCTCTGACACCGCCTGGTATAAAAGTCCTGGATAACAGGAAGCTTGGCCCCAGTGATGTACTGGGCCGTATACACTATCCTCTGTAGTGCCGTTGCGGTTCGATGCCGAGCAGTTGTCATACCAAGTGGTAATGCAACCAGTCAAAATGCTCTCAATGGTGCAGCTATAAAACTTTTTACATTTACATATACACTGAGTGTGTCAAAACGTTGGCTGCGGTTCAAACTCAGAAAAGACACACCCTCGTCCATCTACCCTCTTCTTATGCCCTTGGGGGAATCCCCGTCACCATCTTGGTGGGCGGTGCAAATGATTAGGCAAGCAAGGGAAGTTTGCAACGTAAACCCCTCAGCCCTCGTTTTTAGTTGAGTTTGCTAGTGTACAATTATGTTCACTTCAGGGCCTGAAACTCCCCATAATTCAATTCACCACGATTGTACATCCGCAAAGGATTTAATCCCCGAAAACTTAAAAACAATATCAATGGAGAAGTCAACATACAAGTGTAAGTAAAAACAAATACAAATAAGTTTGAAATTGTGCTACTAATGCACATGACGGTACAAACACGTCTCGTAAAAAGTAAATATGTTTTTTGTTTGGTTATCTTTTGGAAATTGTAGAAATAAAACATTTTCCTCCTCCAGAAGTTCCAGCTGGGCAGGCTAATGTTATTTAGCGAATTAATTTGCTAGCTATCATACAGTAGGCGTATATTAATAATTATATAGTTAATATAAGTAGACATGCAATCATAATTGACTGTAGCGCATCTAAAGCACCCACAAGCTATGGCTATGGCTATGATTTACATGTACCAATATGTACCAACATTGTGTTAAAGCGACCTCTAGAGGTACTTAGTGGCCATTGCATCTCGAAGTGTTCACTTGTGTGTTCACCATTATAACACTAAATATATGGAATACACTTTTCACACTATTGTGCCAATGCAAATGGCTTGGATAGTTTATTTTTTACATTGTCCTGTACAACACTGCTTCACCGTTGTGTAACCAGTCCAACCCAGTACAGCTGGGCTCTGTTAGACTATGGTGGATATGTAACCGGGCCAGTACAGTACAGCTGGACTCTGTTAGACTATGGTGGATGTGTAACCGGGCCAGCCCAGTACAGCTGGGCTCTGTTAGACTATGGTGGATGTGTAACCGGGCCAGCCCAGTACAGCTGGACTCTGTTAGACTATGGTGGATGTGTAACCGGGCCAGTACAGTACAGCTGGACTCTGTTAGACTATGGTGGATGTGTAACCGGGCCAGTACAGTACAGCTGGGCTCTGTTAGACTATGGTGGATATGTAACCGGGCCAGCCCAGTACAGCTGGGCTCTGTTAGAGTATGGTGGATGTGTAACCGGGCCAGCCCAGTACAGCTGGGCTCTGTTAGACTATGGTGGATGTGTAACCGGGCCAGCCCAGTACAGCTGGGCTCTGTTAGACTATGGTGGATGTGTAACCGGGCCAGTACAGTGCAGCTGGGCTCAGTGGTGTGTAAAGGGTACAAGAGAACAGCATAGGAGCACATTCTTGAAAACATGAAGAGTGATTCTCAGTGATGTGTTGGATTAGCCCTAAACATAATGCTTTGTATTCAGGACAAAAATGTCATTACTTTGCCACATTTGTTGCAGTATAACATCTGTGCCTTATTGCAAACAGGAATATTTTTTTATTCTATACAGGCTTCCATCATTTCACTCTGTCCTTTAGGTTAGTATTGTGGAGTAAATACAATGTTGTTGGTCCTTCAGTTATATCACAGCCATTAAACTCTGTAACTGTTTTAAAGTCACCACTGGCCTCATGGTGAAATCCCTGAGCGGTTTCCTTCCTCTCCGGCAACTGAGTTAGGAAGGGCGCTTGTTTCTTTGTAGTGTAACATTACAAATGCACCATGCTCAAAAGGATATTCAATGTTTCAATTCAATGTTCTACCTATAGGTGCCCTTTTTTTGTGAACCTTAGGAAAGCTTACCTGGTCTTTGTGGTTGAATCTGTGCTTGAAATTCACTGATCGACTTGGGGTAGTCATTTAACAATCACGTTAAAGAGTATTATTGCACACGTTGAGTCCATGTAACTTATTTTTTACTCCTGAACTTATTTAGGCTTGCCACAACAAAGGGGTGGACTACTTATTGACTCATCTTTTTATGTTTCATTAATTTGTAACAATTTTGAAAAACATGATTCCACTTTGACAATATGGTGTATTTTGTGTAGGCCAACGACAAAAAAAAGTCTCAATTCAATCAATTTTACATTCAGGCTGTAACACAGCAACATGTGGAAAAAGTCAAGGGCTGAAGGCTGTGAAAACTTTCCCAAGGCACTGTAGATATACTCCTGTAGTGATACTCTTTACCCTCTGTAATATATACTAAACAAAAATATAAACACAACATGTCAAGTGTTGGTCCCATGTTTTATGAGCTGAAATAAAATATTCCAGAAATGTTCCATAATGCACAAAAAAACATATTTCTCTCAAATTTTGTGCTCAAATTTGTTTACATCCCTGTTAGTGAGCATTTCTCCTTTGCCAAGATAATCCATCAACCTGACAGTTGTGGCATATCAAGAAGCTGATTAAACATAGGTGCACATTGTGCTTGGGACAATAAAAGGCCACTCGGAAATGTGCAGTTTTGTCACACAACACAATGCCACAGATGTATCAAGTTTTGAGGGAGCGTACAATTGGCATGCTAACTGCAGGAATGTCCACCAGATCTGTTGCCAGAAAATTATAGATAAAAAATAACAAAATCAAGAAAAATATGACATTAGTGTAAAACATGTTTTAATTAATTGTATAAATTGTTAGTCATCACAGTATGCACAAGGTCAGTTAGAGGGATAATGTAGGTTACATTCAATGATGTATATAAACCCTGGATTGCTGATGCTATGCATTGGCCATTGAGAGGTTTTGAAGCCTTTGGGATGCCATATTGGCATTCCCCAGTAGGAGCAGTCCTCCATAGGATTTTTTATGTTTTAAATGTTTTTATTTAACCTTTATTTAACTAGACAAGTCAGTTAAGAACAAATTCTTATTTACAATGACGGCCTACACCGGCCAAGCCCTAACCGTGACGACACTGGGCCAATTGTGCGCCGCCCTATGAGACTTCCAATCAGCTTGGAATTGAACCAGGGTCTGTAGTGACACCTCTAGCACTGAGATGCAGTGCCTTGCACCACTCGGGAGCCCAAATGAGTGGAACTCTACAGCATTTCAATTTAATGTTTCAAGGATGAGGACATATTTCTTCATTCGGGATCAGTGTCCCTTCCACGGGACGGTTGAGCTAACGTAGGCTAATGCAATTAGCATTAGATTGTAAGTAACAAGAACATTTCCCAGGACATAGACATATCTGATATTGGCAGAAAGCTTAAATTCTTGTTAATCTAACTGCACTGTCCAATTTACAGTAGCTATTTCAATGAAATAATACCATGCTATTGTTTGAGGAGAGTGCACAATTTTGAACATGAAAAGTTATTAATAAACAAATTAGGCACATTTGGGCAGTCTTGATACAAGATTTTGAACATAAATGCAATGGTTCATTGGATCAGTCAAAATCTTTGCACATACACTGCTGCCGTCTAGTGGCCAAAATCTAGATTGCAACTGTGCTGGAATAATACATTATGGCCTTTCTCTTGCATTTCAAAGATGAGGGTAAAAAAACATACAAAAGAAAGTATTTTTTTTCTTCTTTGTATTATCTTTTACCAGATCTAATGTGTTATATTCTCTTACATTCCTTTCACATTTCCACAAACTTCAAAGTGTTTCCTTTCAAATGGTACCAAGAATATGCATATCCTCGCTTCAGGGCCTGAGCTACAAGCAGTTAGATTTGGGTATGTCATTTTAGGCGAAAATTGAAAAGAAGTGTCGGATCCTTAAGAGGTTTTAAGTTTAGCTCACATAATATAATTTAAAAGTTAAGGTGTCTGTAATAGAATAAACATGTCAAAAATGTAGACATTAGTAAATGCATTTTTATAGCTTCCAAAATCTTTTTTACAATGGAGGAGTACCAAGATGGCTTCATTAAAGAGCCCCCTGTGGCTGCCAGCCATCCAGGGTTTAGACACATCATTGGTTACATTCAGATATTTCTTCAGAATATTGCAGCACATATTCATGTTCCTCTGATCAGTTGGTTCTCTGTGAATGGGTGGCTTTTATACATTATAGTCATACTTGCAGTTATTTATCTCAACAATGTGTAGACCAGCAGTATCTCATGGAGAGAACGGTAATGTGTCCAAATTCAGGAACCAATCTTTCCTTATAAATATATCAGGCTTACCTCATAAAGAAAAGCATTATGACGAATGAAATTACGATGCTATTCTATTCTAATGCATCACCAAACCATTATCTGCCGTGATGTGTAAATAACGAATATTAAAAAGTGTGCTTCACTGAAAATAGTTCCCAGTATGGATTTATAATATATACTGCTTTGACTCTCATAGTAAGTCTGTGTACAGTACACATACATAGAATAAATAGACTGCAATCTTGCTTAAATAATGACAGCACTGTATAATAAAACATGTGGTCTACGGAAAATCACCTGTGTAGTGTACAACATCCAACACTAGATGGTGCTAACTGTATCATAAACAAAAAGTGACACAGTCCATACAAAGCTGAACATGTCCATTCACATTGAGCACAAGATGTTGAAAATACATATTGTTTCTATGTTTAGTGAATCTACTGCACTAGGGTTTGATACCCAGTTGGTCACACTACTGTTAAATGATGAGATCTGTGATGATTACCAGGAGTGAAGTCTAGTGTGAGCCGGACCTCCGTGTGTTTCAGGTTCCCCCCTCTTATTCATCTAGATTTTCAACCACAAATACGTATATATGTTTTGCTCATGAAGCTGTTTTTCTCATTCCTCTAAGATATGAAAAGCAGGTATCTTCACTTCATCCAAAACTATAGAATAGTCTGAGTGTTATTTCACAGATGTTATGTAAAAAGTGTATAGAGTACAATATTAGAAGAAAAGGTGCTATCCAGAGCCTAAAATGGTTCTTCGGCTGTCCATATTGGAGAACCCTTTGTAGAACCCTTTTGGGTTCCAGGTAGAACCCTTTTGGGTTCCAGATAGAACCCTTTCCACAGAGGGTTCTACAAAAGAATTCTCCTATGGGGATAGCCGAATAACCATTTTAGGTTCTAGATAAGAGTGTACAGTATGAATTTATTACCTGTACGGTTCTACTTCTGAGTTTTGATTAACAAGTGAAAACCACACACACCAACAAAAAAAAGTATCTACCAAATGCTTTAAGTCAAGGTAGATACAGTCCATACGCAGGTGAGTGACCCTACAATATACATTTTCAATGTATATGCTGTACATTGCATTACATACTCTACATACAGCATATTTCCATGCTGTCATGACGATATGGTAAGTGCAAATATGTTAACATGTATTGCTGAGGGTGTCTGAAGACATAGAAAGGGGACACTGAGGAAGAAGAGGAAGGGACCAACCACATCACACTGTCCACAGCTGTCTGACAGACTGACTGTACAACCACCTCTGTGGTTGTAGTTCTGGGACAACTGTGGTTGTAGTTCTTGGAGACCTGTGGTTGTAGTTCTGGGACAACTGTGGTTGTAGTTCTTGGAGACCTGTGGTTGTAGTTCTGGGACAGTGTATTTGCCCAAAACATGTGTGACGGAGAACGGTCCGGCCTGCTTTTATTCAGGAAACAAACCTACCAGTCCAGAGAGCAATAATAGACTTTAACGGTCGGTCCGGGGGCACAAAAATAACGATCACGATCCTGTCTACACAGAATACACAGAATACACAGAATACAGGATCAGGATGAGGAGGAATATACATCTAGAACATCTATATCATAAACTATACTTCTATGGACAAAAGGTTAACTGACTGATAATAATATTAAGCGTATCTGTTCAAAGCAAAGGGTCTGCTCATGTGCAACACTACCACTGAGGCCCTGCTGTATAGCCCTCTAATCCCAGTGAAGTGCACTACTTTAGGACTATGGGCCCCTTGGTCAAAAGCAGTGCACCGTATAGGAATTAGGGTGACATTTCAGACGCAAACCAAAAGTCTCTGTCCATCCCCATCCGTAGGTCATTGTATTGTGATGTCCTCAGTGGAGTCGTGCCGTCTCACCCTGGCCTTGCGGTTGTCCACCTGGGTCTGTTTCCACTTGAGTTGACGCAGCTTCTGCTGCCTCTTCTTCTCCCGGTGCCACATCTGCTCACAGTACTCGTCCACGCTAATACTAGCCGCGCCCATCATGTGCAGGTCCTTATAGTTCCTGAAGAGCTGGGTGTGGCTCCCAGGACCTCCAGGGCCCTGCCTCAGTCCTGCTCCCCCAGCCCCAGGATCAGCTGCCTTGGCCTGGGATGCTGTCATGCTCTGCTGGGGTATGACCTGAAGGTTATAGCGGGCCAGGACCTGGGAGAAGGAGTGCTCCAGGGTGGTACAGCTGTAGAGGCCAGCGTCCCCTGGCTCTAATCGCTGCACCAGGAGACCCCGCTTCATGTGGACCATCCGATCCTCACTCTGGAGTAGCTGGACAAGGACAGCAGGGCAAGACAAGAAAAGGTTCATTATTAGATGAATATTAGTCAATAGCTTCCATCCAATTGGCGACAGATTTTCATGCGGATATTCTAAAAGAAAACATCTAAATTTTCTCACCAGTTGTACGTTTCCACCAAACAGAGTTCTTGCAGATAAAAGTCAGTGCGTTACGACGTAAAGGACATCACACATTTTTCTTTTTCGCTTAAGTTTGAATGTACATGTACTGAATAAAAATCTAAAAAAGTCTGTGTGTTTCCATCTCATTTTCAACTTGACCGATAATTTGGTCACAAAAAACTGTTGCGTTAAATAGCAAATGTGCTTACTTTGGTCTTGTCACGTGCGCTCTAGCCAACAGCTCGCAGATACAGCGCGGGTAGGCTGCCACGCGGGTAGCCCACGATGTTAGGCTAGTCTACATAATGAGATTATTATGGATGTTTTTATTTGTCAGACGGCAGTCAAGCATCGATTATCACGTCACCAGAATAAGACCCTTGATATTGATTGGAAAGGAGCATTAAGGTCACTGTGCATTTTCACCACCCTGTAAAGTTCATCATAATGTATTTCATCTGTAGCCTAATAAAGTGCATGGTTTCCTGATATGTTGTGTGGTCCTCCCTCCACAACATATCATCGCTTGACTCCAAGTTTACTTCCACCACCATTATTCATTTTACCACCACGCCTAACACCTTCCTAATATTGAGTTGCACCCCTCTTTTTGCCCTCAGAACAGCCTCAATTCGCCAGGGCATGGACTCCGCAAAATGTCAAAAGCGTTCCACAGGGATGCTGGCCCATGTTGACTCCGATGCTTCCCACGGTTGTGTCAAGTTGTCTGGACGTCCTTTGGGTGGTGGACCATTCTTGATACACACGGGAAACTGTTGAGCGTGAAAAACCCAGCAGTGTTGCAGTTCTTGATTCACTCAAACCGGTGTGCCTGGTATCTACTACCATACCCCGTTAAAAGGCACTTAAATATTTTGTCTTGCCCATTCACCCTCTGAATGGCACACATACACAATCCATGTCTCAATTTTGTCAAGGCCTAAAAATACTTCTTTAACCTGTCTCCTCCCCTTCATATACAGTGATTGAAGTGTATTTAACAAGATACATCAATAAGGGATCATAGCATTCACCTATGTCATGGAAAGAGCAGGTGTTCCTAATGTTTTGTACACTCAGTGTATAAACTTGTACTGAAACTACCTGTTTCCATCACGGCTGTCGTGAATTTCTTTTTCATATACGGCATATACGACTTTACTCGCATTAAAAACTGTGGATGGAAACGTGGTGAATGATTCGGTTAAAATGAGTGATGAATACATGTGTGCTGTATTGTTCTAACGTTCGGTACAGACGGTGAGTTGATAAAGCATAAAGTTAACCAAGAGCTAACATGGAGAGATGTCTGTCTCTCACCTCTCTGCTGGCGTGAGCCTGTGGTGGCTGCACTGTCCACTTGACTGCAGCCAGCTGGGACCTGGGTACACACTCTAGGAAGGTTGAGTTACTCTCCACTCCGTAAACCACCTTCACCTCCACCGACTCAGAACCTGCAAAGAACAGGATAATGAGAGTTCTGTACTACAGATGTTGGATCTTAATTTGAGCCAGTTTGCTACAGAAGGAAAAATAATCTTGCAGCAACAGGAAATTTGAATTATTATGTGTATTACAATAAATTGATATTTTTGTAGGGGTTGCTACATTTTTTTATGTAAGGGAAAATCAAGCCTGACATTTCAAAGTAGAAATGACAAACTTCAGAAGCCTTTTTAAACCTAAAATACACTACAATATTTAGTTCTCCTGCCAGAGGGTGATCAAATGATCTCTGTACAAGATTTGGGTTCCAAGATGACATTGTAAAGTGTCTCTGGATAAGAGTGTCTGTCTGCTAAATGACTGAAATGTCAAATGCTAAAGACGTGTAGATTTGTCTTGATACAACGGGATGCGTAAGATATCAAATCATTTTGAATTTCGGAAAGGGAGGGGGCAACTGCACCTGCAACTAATATACAGCATCAACTAATATACAGCATCAACTAATATACAGCATCACCTAATATACAGCATCACCTAATATACAGCATCAACTAATATACAGCATCACCTAATATACGGCATCATCTAATATACAGCATCAACTAATACACAGCATCAACTAATATACAGCATCACCTAATATACAGCATCACCTAATATACAGCATCACCTAATATACAGCATCACCTAATATACAGCATCACCTAATATACAGCATCAACTAATATACAGCATCAACTAATATACAGCATCAACTAATTTACAGCATCACCTAATATACAGCATCAACTAATATACAGCATCAACTAATATACAGCATCACCTAATATACAGCATCAACTAATATACAGTATCAACTAATATACAGTATCATGAGCCAAGACAAAGAGCTAAGATTCATATTTGTTTATTTAACTAGGCAAGACAGTTATGAACAAATTCTTATTTTACAATGACAGCCTAGGGTTAACTGCCTTGTTCAGGGGCAGAATAAACAGATTTTCACCTTGTCAGCTCTGGGATTCGATCCAGCCACCACTAGGCTACCTGCCGCCTAGTTACATCAGACATGGTCATGGGAGCCTAGTGAACTGAGATGATTTACATCAGACATGGTCATGGGAGCCTAGTGAACTGAGGTTGACTGGTGCTGCCACTTAGTGCAAACCAATATACTGAGCTAAGTTATTAGTTAGGTTACCTAGTGAACTGAGCCTGGCTGGCTGACTCTAGCTGCAACCAGAGACATACAGTACATATCATAGACAGACATAGAAACATTTACTGTTCATTTCTGTAAATTGTCCAATATCGTAACACTGGCTCATTGTAGCCCCGTACACACACACACACACACACACACACACACACACACACACACACCCACACATTACCGTCTTCTGCGTCGTAACACTGGCTCATCGGATCCCCGTGCTTCACGTCCTGGCGCCGAGCTCGCCTGAGGAGATAAAATAGCAGACAGCCTGGGTGTCATAATCATGTCATAACTCTGACAGCTTTAGACTGTGGCAGTGAGTTTGTGTGTTCATTTGTTTGGAACACCCTTAGCTGTTGCTTTAGCAATAGCAACTCTTCCGGGGGTTCACAAACAAAAAAATACAACACAACATGATACAATACAACACAATACAACATGATACAATACAACATGATACAATACAACACAACATGATACAATACAATACAATACAACACAACATGATACAATACAACACAATACAACATGATACAATAAAACATGATACAATACAACATGATACAATACAACACAATACAACATGATACAATACAACATGATACAATACAACACGATACAATACAACATGATACAATACAACACAACAAAATACAACATGATACAACACAACATGATACAATGCAATACAACACAATACAACATGATACAATACAACAAAATACAACATGATACAATACAATACAACATGATACAATACAATGCAACACAATACAACATGATACAATGCAACACAATACAACATAATACAATACAACATGATACAACATGATACAATACAACACAATACAACATGATACAATACAACATGATACAACACAACACAACACAACATGATACAATACAACATGATACAATACAACATGATACAATACAACATGATACAATACAATACAACACAATACAACATGATACAATACAACATGATACAATACAACATGATACAATACAATATGATACAATACAACACAACATGATACAATACAACACAACATGATACAATACAACATGATACAATACAACATGATACAATACAACATGATACAATACAACACGATACAAAACACCACAATACAACATGATACAATACAACACAACACGATACAATACAATATGATACAATACAACAAAATACAACATGATACAATACAACATGATAAAATACAACACGATACAATACAACATGAAACAATACAACATGATACAATACAACACAACATGATACAATACAACACAACATAATAAAATACAACATGATACAATACAACACAATACAACATGATACAATAAAACATGATACAATACAACATGATACAACACAACACAATACAACATGATACAATAAAACATGATACCACACAACATGATACAATACAACATGATACAACATGATACAATACAACATGATACAACACAACACAACACAACATGATACAATACAACACAATACAACATGATACAATACAACACAACATGATACAATACAACACAACATGATACAATACAACATGATACAATACAACATGATACAATAAAACATGATACAATACAACACAACATGATACAATAAAACATGATACAATACAACACAACATGATACAATACAATATGATACAATACAATACAATACAACATGATACAATACAATACAATACAACATGATACAATACAATACAACATGATACAATACAACATGATACAATAAAACATGATACAATACAACACAACATGATACAATACAATATGATACAATACAACACAACATGATACAATACAACACGATACAAAACACCACAATACAACATGATACAATACAACACAACACGATACAATACAACATGATACAACACAATACAACATGATACAATACAACAAAGTACAACATGATACAATACAACACAACATGATAAAATACAACACGATACAATACAACATGATACAATACAACATGAAACAATACAACATGATACAATACAACACAACATGAAATAATACAACATGATACAATACAACACAACATGATAAAATACAACATGATACAATACAACACAATACAACATGATACAATACAACACAATACAACATGATACAATAAAACATGATACAATACAACAACAATACAATACAACATGTATCATATCTATTCAGAAACAACAATCTAGAATGGTACTTTATTATACATATGCTACAACATAAATGTGTATTTTATTGTCAAACACAGTAATAAGAAAATAGCAAGACTTAAATGTTAGATGTTATTGTTATGTTAATTGTATGTTTGATATTATTGGTTTTCTACTATAATAGTAAAAAGATTTGATGTGGAGATCAATATTGCTGTGTTGGTCTTTTAAACTAAGTAGAGTAGTTACTTCTTGTTGCTGGGGAAGTATCGGTTGCATGTGTTCCCATCCCAGGCACAGTAAGGGTCTCTGGCAAGACAGCAGTCAGCACAGTCTCTACCGTACAGCTCACACCGCTGCAGTGGTAACTGGACCACTCCCTCATCACTGCTCACGTACACCTGTTGCTGTAGACACATCAACAGGGGAGAGGATTTAACTACATGTAATGTACTTTTAATTAATGTAATCAATCCCTATTGAATTATATTGAATTGTCATAGTGCTGCTAAAAGTGTCACTGTAAAGATCCTCCACCTCCACCCTCTCAGGGCTGGGCATCTCAGGCTCAGCACACTCTTGGATTGCAACTTACCTGGCAGGTCGTTCCTACCAGGTGGAGTGGAGAGGATCTGTGTCTGCACCACATGCTCTCACTACTGGTGTCCCCCAGGGCTCAGTTCTAGGCCCTCTCCTCTTGTCTCTATACACCAAGTCACTCGGCTCTGTCATATCCTCAATGGTCTCTCCTATTATTGCTATGTGGATGACACTCAACTACCTTTCTCTCCCCCCCTTCAAACCCTTCAGATGGCGACACGCATTTCTGCGTGCCTGGCAAATATCTCAGCTCAGATGTTGGCCCACCATCTCAAGCTCAGCCTCAACAAGACAGAGCTGCTCTACCACCTGGGGAAGACCAGCCTGCTCAAAGACCTCTCCATCATGGTTAACAACTCCACGGTGTCCCCCTCCCAGAGTGCAAAGAACCTTGGAGTGACCCTGGACAACACCCTGTCGTTCTCTGCAAACATCAAAGCAGTGACCTATTCATGCTCTACAACATCCGTAGAGTACGACCCTACCTCACACAGGAAGAGATGCAAGTCCTGATCCAGGCACTTGTCATCTTCCCTCCGGACAATTGCAACTCTCTGTTGGCTGGGCTCCCTGCTTGTGTCATCAAACCCCTGCAAATTATCCAGAACGCTGCAGCCCGCCTGGTGTTCAACATTCCCAAGTTCTCCCATGTCACCCCGCTCCTCCTCACACTCCACTGACTTCCAGTCGAAGCTCGCATCCACTAAAATACTATGGTGCTCACCTACGGAACAGCAAGAGGAACTGCCCCTCCCTACCTTCAGGCTATGCTCAAACCCTACACCCCAACCCGAGCACTCTGCACATTCTGCCTCTGGTCTCTTGGCCGTCCCACCTCTACGGGAGAGCAGCTACCACTCAGCCCAGTCCAAGCTCTTCTCTGTCCTGGCACCCCCAATGGTGGAACCAGCTTCCCCCTGAAGCTAGGACAGCAGAGTCCCTGCCCATCTTCCAAAAACATCTGAAACCATACCTCTTCAAAGAGTATTTTAAATAATCCCACAGCACCTCCCCCTCGCACCCCCTCTTCACCCTGACCCCCCTGTGAACTAACACTCACACTTGACTTTCTTTCTCCTTGCTAGCTTTGACTTTGCTGATAGCTACTTTATTCACCAAAAACATACTTACTATTACTGTAATATGTGGTTGTCCCACCTAGCTATCTTGTGTGCACTAACTGTAAGTCACTTTGGATAAGAGTGTCTGCTAAATGACTCTAATGTGGTGCTAGAGATGACCGTAAAGTGCTGGTATGTCAAAGACTCCAGTCACCCAAGTCATAGACTGTTCTCTCTGCTTCCGCACGGCAAGCGGTAACGGAGCGCCAAGTCTAGGACCAAAAGGCTCCTTTAAAACATTTACACATAGAATCTGGATTGTGGGATTTTTCAAGACTCTTCCCAACGTACTCTGAGAATAGTCTACTGCTGGAGAAACTATGTGTAAACAGCGCTGAAGCTCCTGTACTGAAATCAATCATCTATTTGTTTGTAATCATTACTGGAATGGTATGTTACTGCTACATTTACTATTAACTGAGGATGACCACACACACGCACACACACACACAAATGCACGTGCACACACACACACTTGCACACTTACTCGTTTAGTAGATAGCTCCATGTTAAGGATGGGGGCCTGAGTCTGTAGGATCAGAACACGAAGGGTTAACACACAGGTCGACATCACACAAGACAATATTTAGTGTGGGTGTGTGCACGTGTGTGTGTGTGTGTGTGTGTGTGTGTGTGTGTGTGTGTGTGTGTGTGTGTGTGTGTGTGTGTGTGTGTGTGTGTGTGTGTGTGTGTGTGTGTGTGTGTGTGAAATAATGAATTAAAAGGCTCCTCAAGAGAACCCACATACCAAGTTACAACATCACCAACATAATCTGGCTCAGTGATTCATTTAAACATGGTGACATTGTGAGTCAATGACCCCTGACAGTCCAAGTGAGCTGCATCCTATTCAGATAGCCTTTAGAGGGATGCGGACGATTACCTTGCTATCGTATGTCTCCTCACATACACACGCATTCTCTTAGCTAGCTAGCTGGCTAACTCTCTACCAGGCACAGGCCACACACACATGCAGACACACACACACACATGTAGACACACACACATGCAGACACACACACACATGTAGACACACACACATGTAGACACACACACACACATGTAGACACACACACATGTAGACACACACACACACACACGTAGACACACACACATGTAGACACACACACATGTAGACACACACACATGTAGACACACACACATGTAGACACACACACACACACACACACGTAGACACACACACATGTAGACACACACACACACACACATGTAGACACACACACATGTAGACACACACACACACACACACATGTAGACACACACACATGTAGACACACACACATGCAGACCCACACACGGACCTCTGTTCTTCCCTCAGGAAGACTCATTGCCACTCTCAACTCTGTGTATTAACCCCAACCCTGTCTAATGAGCTATGTGGTTAACATCCTACCCAAGGCCTGACACTGCCAGGTCATACCGAAGTCAACCCCCAAAAAACCTCCCACGTTAAACCCAATGATGTCATGTATAAGTATGTGTGTTGTTCAACCCTATCCAAGAGGATACAGTCAGGTTTTTGTTCTTGGTCGGAGCTCCAAGCCCGTATTCACAAAGATCAGGTCCCAGTGTCCGTAGTATCTTATTCATTATGAAAGGCAAAAACTGATCCTAGATCAAAGTCTCCTACTCTGAGACTCTGACTGTGAATACTGGCCCTGACATTCATCTTCTTGTTTGTTAAGAGAGGATTAAACAGGTTAGCTCCGGTTTCGATTCCCAATAAATACACACGGCCATCTTGTCCTATGTTGTTGTTGTTCCACACTTCGCTCCCTGTTTGTCTTCTTCCCTAAGAGGAGATAGTCTGTCTGTTTATTTGGGAAACCCTGGGAAAAATGGGTCTGTATCTGTTTTTCCTCTTAGGGGGTTAGTTAGTTATTTTGGTCAAGTATGTGATTGCCCCAATGGAAACAACATCCAGTGCTGATCTCAAAACAGATGACATGGCAGACAGGTCAAAAGATGGCATGGTACTGGGAAACTTGAGAAAACAAATCTATGGGATGGTCCAGAACCAACCCCTAGCCACTAGGCCTCATCTCCTAGCCCCTAGGCCTTATCCCCTAGCCCTTATCTCCTTTCCCCTAGGCCTTATCTCCTAGCCCCTAGGTCTTATTCCCTAGCCCTTATCTCCTAGAATTTCAGTGTCCTTCCTGAATTGAGAGGTATTGAAATGGAATGAATTGACCCCAGCCCTGGCTGGTAGTAGAACACATCAGAGAAGACGTGATGGGAAAACCCTAGCAGGCATCTCACCTGAAAGACCGTCAGCTCCTCCAGAATGATCTCCTCAGTCTCCCAGTTGTCTTTGGGAACAGACACCACTTTCAGCACCTTGCCATCATCTGAAGAGGAGGGATAAAAGCAGGGAGTAACTGAGCGACAGGTGATTTTCCTACGCAGGTAACAACAACCAATTACACTTGATGGGGCGGCAGGTAGCCTAGTGGTTAGAGCGTTGGACTTGTAACCGGAGGGTTGCAAGTTCGAATCCCCGAGCTGACAAGGAAAAAATCTGTCGTTCTGCCCCTGAACAAGGCAGTTAACCCACTGTTCCCGGGCGCCGAAGACGTGGATGTCGATTAAGGCAGCCCCGCACCTCTCTGATTCAGAGGGGTTGGGTTAAATGCGGAAGACACATTTCGGTTGAAGGCATTCGGTTGTACAACTGACTAATAATGGTGACTTTGACTTTGACTTTGATGTCTTATACAGCTAGTGACCTTCAAACGGTGGGTTAAAAGTCCCTATGTCATACCAATCAACCCGTCTAACCACCCTGCCTGAACTAACCCCCCTGCCTGAACTACCCACCCTGCCTGAACTACCCACCCTGCCTGACTAACCACCCTGCCTGACTAACCCCCCTGCCTGATGAACTATCCTGCCTGAACTAACCCCCCTGCCTGAACTAACCCCCCTGCCTGAACTAACCCCCTGCCTGAACTACCCCCTGCCTGACTAACCCCCTGCCTGAACTAACCCCCTCCTGACTAACCCCCTGCCTGAACAACCTCCCTGCCTGAACTAACCCCCTGCCTGACTACCCCCTGCCTGACTAACCCCCTGCCTGACTAACCCCGCTGCCTGACTAACCCCTGCCTGACTAACCCCTGCCTGAACTAACCCCCTGCCTGACTAACCCCCTGCCTGACCAACCCCCCTGCCTGACCAACCACCCTGCCTGACCAACCACCCTGCCTGACCAACCATCCTGCCTGACTAACCACCCTGCCTGACTAACCACCCTGCCTGACTAACCGCCCTGCGTGACCAACCACCCTGCGTGACTAACCACCCTGCGTGACTAACCACCCTGCCTGACCAACCACCCTGCCTGACTAACCACCCTGCCTGACCAACCACCCTGCGTGACCAACCACCCTGCGTGACCAACCACCCTGCGTGTGTGTCGGCCCAAACTAAAGTCATTAACAGGGATAACATGGTAGTGTGTGATTTATGACTTTAACCTCAAGGGGTGACCAGAGGTCATAGCAAAGGGTCCCGCTAAGAGGAGAGCCTTCAGACAAAGAGAGCTTCACAGAAAGAGCTCAGCTATCTACCTCAGCTTGATGAATGACTCTGTGTCTAGGTGCTAATGCTACTAAATCACGGGATTCCATTCATCTCACCAGACATCGCTCGCTTGCCTTGATTAACCACACTCTTAATACTGACACGATTCACTATGCCTTAATTCAAGTAATGAGAATCTCAATGGAAAATCCTCCAACTGAAGCCCTAGTTGTGTTGACCTGATGAAGCCTACCTACATTAGAGTCTCGACTCTGACTGAGTTCCACCAGGGGTCAGGCAGACAGGATTGAATGACAGAGTGCAGGGCTATGGACCAGTGATCACACTAAGGTGAGCTGGGCCATTGGAGCCCCGCATGGCCTGGTTCATCAGTCTCAGACATAGATTAGATGAGGAGCCACAGGAAAGTTCCCACGGTAACCCGTTCCCCAGGATAATGACTCCCCGCCCTGGGACCATCCTGACATTATCATGAAGAACCAACGCTGCCAGTCCAGTGTGTGTGTGTGTGTGTGTGTGTGTGTGTGTGTGTGTCTCTTGAACTTTATCCTATTCTAAGTGAATCATTTTAAGACAGACACCCCTATGCAAACAAACTCTGCACACACACACACACACTCTACACACACACACTCTACACACACACACTCTCTACACACACACACTCTACACACACACACACTCTACACACACACACTCTACACACGTTAGCTGTATATGGTATGTATGTATATATGTACACTACCGGTCAAAGGTTTATAGCACCTACTCATTCAAGGGTTTTTCTTTATTTTTTAAATTGTCTACATTGTAGAATAATAGTGAAGACATCAAAACTATGAAATGACACATATGGAATCATGTAGTAACCAAAAAAGTGTTAAACAAATCTAAATATATTTTATATTTCAGATTCTTCCAATAGCCACCCTTTTCCTTGATGACAGCTTCGCACACTCTAAGCATTCTCTCAACCAGCTTCACCTGGACTGCTTTTCCAACAGTTTTGAAGCAGTTCTCACATATGCTGAGCACTTGTTGGCTGTTTTTACTTCACTCTGAGGTCCGACTCATCCCAAACCATCTCAATTTGGTTGAGGTCGGGGGATTGTGGAGGCCAGGTCATCTGATGCAGCACTCCATCACTCTCCTTCATGGTAAAATAGCCCTTACACAGCCTGGAGGTGTGTTGGTTCATTGTCCTGTTGAAAAACAAATGATAGTCCCACTAAGCCCAAACCAGATGGATGGCGTATCGCTGCAGAATGCTGTGGTAGCCATGCTGGTTAAGTGTGCCTTGAATTCTGAATAAATCACAGAGAGTCACCAGAAAAGCACCCCCACACCATAACACCTCTTCCTCCATGTGTTACGGTGGCAAAGACACATCGGTTGGAACCAAACATTCCTAATTTGGACTCAAGACCAAAGGAAAAATTTCCACTGGTCTAATGTCCACTGCTCGTGTTTCTTGGACCAAGCAAGTCTCGTCTTCTTATTGGTGTCCTTTAATAGTAGTTTCTGTGCAGCAATTCAACCATGAAGGTCTGATTCACACAGTCTCCTCTGAACAGTTGATGTTGAGATGTGTCTGTTACTTGAACTCTGTGAAGCATTTATTTAGGCTGCAATTTCTGAGGCTGGTAACTCTAATGAACTTATCCTCTGCAGCAGAGGTAACTCTGGGTCTTCCTTTCCTGTGGCGGTCCTCATGAGAGCCAGTTTCATCAATACGCTTGATGTATTTTTTTTCGAACGCACAAGTTTTCCGTATTGACTGACCGTCATGTCTTAAAGTAATGATGGACTGTCGTTTCTCTTTGCTTATTTGAGCTGTTCTTGCCATAATATGGACTTGGTCTTTTACCAAATAGGGCTATCTATTTGGACCCTGTCACAACACAACTGATTTAACTGGTACTGTATGTGTATTATTGTACTAATCTAGGGATGTAATTATTGTTTGGATAACCTTATTTACTATTATGTATTGATTTCACTCTTTATGCGATATGCAATGCAGAAAACACCGGAAGAAGAATGATCACTGAATTACCACAGTGAATTATTGTAATGTTTGTTTTTGTATCAATTAATCCCATAAGGGATCAAATCCAACTGCATTTGTCACATGTGCCGAATGAAACAGGTGTAGACCTTACAGTTAATTTCTTACTTACAAGTCCTTAACCCACAATGCAGTTCAAGAAATAGAGTTAAGAAAAATTAGATGGGTTGCCAACTGATTATTTTGACACGAAAATACAATTTAATTCATTTTATTCATTAATTCACACACTCTACACACACACTCTACACACACACTCTACACACACACAGCTCTCCACACACACAGCTCTACACACACACAGCTCTCCACACACACAGCTCTCCACACACACAGCTCTCCACACACAGCTCTCCACACACAGCTCTACACACACACAGCTCTCCACACACAGCTCTCCACACACACAGCTCTCCACACACACAGCTCTCCACACACACAGCTCTCCACACACACAGCTCTCCACACACACAGCTCTCTACTCAGTGTGCTGAGGACAAAGCGAACTGCTCCTAGAGGGGACAGGGACTGGGTGAAGGAACACGGTAGTGTCAGGGTGTAACAGTTGCTAGTGCCACTCAGGTTGCCACTATAAATCCTCATTAGATTTCTAACTCATATAGGGTCTGTTTATTACCCTGTTTCTCCAGGGTACTACAGAGTTACCAATGAACTGCTATACCATGTAGCCTGGAGAGTGTGAGCAAACTTTATTTACGATTTTGTTGTGTGTGTAGTGTTGTTTTGGTTAGTTCTGGTTTGGTTTTGGTTGCTTGTAACCAATGGTGACCAGCCAGCATACAGTAGACCTTCCCAAAACCATTATGATCTCACTGAGAGTAAATAGACAGAGATTAGTCTCAGTCCCCTCTCTACTGTTGGTATCAGTCCCCTCTCTACTGTTGGTATCAGTCCCCTCTCTACTGTTGGTATCAGTCCCCTCTCTACTGTTGGTATCAGTCCCCTCTCTACCGTTGGTATCAGTCCCCTCTCTACTGTTGGTATCAGTCCCCATCTCTACTGTTGGTATCAGTCCCCATCTCTACTGTTGGTATCAGTCCCCTCTCTACTGTTGGTATCAGTCCCCTCTCTACTGTTGGTATCAGTCCCCTCTCTACTGTTGGTATCAGTCCCCTCTCTACCGTTGGTATCAGTCCCCTCTCTACCGTTGGTATCAGTCCCCTCTCTACTGTTGGTAACAGTCCCCTCTCTACTGTTGGTATCAGTCCCCTCTCTACTGTTGGTATCAGTCCCTTCTCTACTGTTGGTATCAGTCCCCTCTCTACCGTTGGTATCAGTCCCCTCTCTACTGTTGGTATCAGTCCCCATCTCTACTGTTGGTATCAGTCCCTTCTCTACTGTTGGTATCAGTCCCCATCTCTACTGTTGGTATCAGTCCCCTCTCTACTGTTGGTATCAGTCCCCTCTCTACTGTTGGTATCTGGTCCGTGTCCACTATGAAAGCCCACTCTCTTACTTGACCTGTGCCCAGGTGTATTATATCATACTGTCCATTCTCAATATCCACCCTATCCACTACCACCCTTCGCAGGGTGTAGGGAACACTGTTTACTACTACACTACACCCCAGCCCCACTTTCTCCCTCTACACTTCGTAGGATGTAGCACGTTCAAACAGTCTCACCTGTGCCCAGGTGTAGGACGTCATACTGCCCATCCTCAGCATCCACCCTATCCACAACCACCTTTTGTAGGGTGTAGGGCACATTGTCGCGGGTGAAGACGGGCCGGCGGGTGACGGGAAGGATGGGTTCCCACATCAGCTGGTGACCCCTCATGAAGCTCACAACGTCATCAGGGAAGTCACGAGTAGACTTGTGGAGGGGGTCGTAGGTCTCACTGGGACACTGGGGAAAGAAAATTACTATTAAAAGGTTGATTCAAGGATTATTCAAGGATTATTTAAGGAGTATTCAAGGATTATTTAGGGAGTATTCAAGGATTATTCAAGGAGTATTCAAGGAGTATTCAAGGAGTATTCAAAGAATATTCAAGGATTATTCAAGGAGTATTAAAGGATTATTTAGGGAGTATTCGAGGATTATTCAAGGATTAATAAAGGATCATTCAAGGAGTATTTAAGGATTATTTAGGGAGTATTCAAGGATTATTTAGGGAGTATTCAAGGACTATTCAAAGAGTATTCAAAGAGTATTTAAGGAGTATAAGGATTATTCAAGGATTATTTAAGGAGTATTTAAGGGGTATTCAAGGATTATTATTGAATTATTTAAGGAGTATTCAAGGATAATTTAGGGAGTATTCAAGGATTATTTAAGGATTATTATTGAATTATTTAAGGAGTATTCAAGGATAATTTAGGGAGTATTCAAGGATTATTCAAGGATTATTTAGGGAGTATTCAAGGATTATTAAAGGATTATTCAAGGAGTAATTAAGGATTCATCAAGGTTTATTAAAGGATTATTTAAGGAATATTCAAGGATTATTCAATGATTATTTAAGGAGTATTCAAGGATTATTAAAGGATTATTTAAGGAGTAATTAAGGATAATTCAAGGATTATTTAGGGAGTATTCAAGGATTATTACTTGAGGTCCCAGTGAAAAACAAGAATGACAGATCAGAGTTATAGTTTGTATTGTTGTTCTAGTTTTGTTTCATGTTTTATTATTCAAATCAACAACACTTTGATCACAAAAGAGACTGAAAACCATAACACTCAAGCAAAGCACAGTTACTTATATAATCTAAGGAAGGTCATTTAATCTTCAATTGTTAGAGTGAATGTCATTTCCTCCTACCCATTCTGGAAAAACAAAATCACTGATATGACAAGCATGAGCACCATGTTGAAGTATGTGGTGTTTAAACTGGCAACAGACCCCAATTTAAACTACTATTATTTCCTTTGAAATGTGGCTTCCATTACTCTCTCTATGTGTGCTGTTCAGTGACTCAGGGGTTAAAATTACACCGGAGGATGATGTGAAGCTGTTTCACTTGAATTGTAATCATGTAACCAAAACACTGTCGTCCCTGACCCTAGTAATCAACCACTTTCAAGGAACCGTGTGTGTGGGTGTGTGTACGCATACATGCATGTGTGTGTGTGTGTGTGTATGTGGTAATCAAGCACATCCAAGGAGCCGCTCCACTGCCTCCACTGCCTGTAGTGTTCCCTAACAGGGGGACTAGAATAACAGTGAGAGCAAGCCACTTCCGACAGAGCACTAAAACACATTAAACATTCCCCTGAAGCCTCTGGCTGACAAGTTACCACTTCCCAGGAGAACGCATAGCCGAGGTGTTAAAACAACCAGCCAGCGGTTAGATTCCAACAGCTTTATCAGCTTGTTTTAATCAACCAGCCAGCGGTTAGATTCCAACAGCTTTATCAGCTTGTTTTAATCAACCAGCCAGCGGTTAGATTCCAACAGCTTTATCAGCTTGTTTTAATCAACCAGCCAGCGGTTAGATTCCAACAGCTTTATCAGCTTGTTTTAATCAACTAGCCAGGGGTTAGATTCCAACAGCTTTATCAGCTTGTTTTAATCAACACATGGGTTGCCTGTCTATCCGCCTGTCTGTCCGCCTGCTTGTATGCCTGTCTGCCACCAAATCAGGGTTCAAAAACTTTTTGAAACCTTTCAAATAGGTTTCCTTAAGCTCGCCTGGAGTGCCAGGGGGGCGGGGTTAACACTTTTGGGACTTTCCGATTGGTTCCGTTGTAAAAGGCTAGCTCAATCAAGCACAGCTAATGTATTTTTTTAAATGATTTGTCAATCTGTGAGCCTGCCTGTCTCTCTTTCTGCTTGCTTCCCTATCTTTCTGTCCGTCTGTTTGTCCATCCGTCCGTCCGTCTGTCTGTCACTTCCGTCCCTTCTGAGAAACTCACAGTGCCAGGTCGTGGATATGGGATCCTCCCCTTGTACTCCACCCAGCGGTAGTCGGGCCCTTCCTTATGGGCGAACGGACCGTTGAAGGCTGCCCTGATAGAGGCCATGGAGTAGACACACACGGCTGACCCTCTGAAGACAGAACTAGAGGAGGGAAGAGAGAGAGAGAGAGAGAGAGAGGGTTACAATGCTGAGGAGAGGAGAGGAGAGGAGAGGAGAGGAGAGGAGAGGAGAGGAGGAGAGGAGAGGAGAGGAGAGGAGAGGAGAAAATGAAAGAGACCCACAGAGTAAGAAAGAGACAGAGAGAGAGAGGGGGGAGAGGAGGGGAGAGAGAGAGAGAGAGAGAGAGAGAGAGAGAGAGAGGGTTACAATGCTGAGGAGAGGAGAGGAGAGGAGAGGAGGGGAGGGGAGGGGAGAGGAGGGGAGAGGAGATAGGAAAATGAAAGAAAGAGAGAGAGGGGAGAGGAAGGTGGAGAGGGTAAGAGAGTGTTAACATGGATCCGGGTGGGTTACAATAACACATCCAGCCGGGCCTCTCCACCCCTGACCCCTCAATAACCCCTGGGGTCAATGCAGCGCTGGGACGGGAGCGTGCACATGTCAGGGGATGGGAGAGTGCACGTGTCAGGCTGATTGGCTGGTTGTTTTGTTAAGGAACAAGAGAGCATCCTTTTAACGTTTTTTCAATGGTCTGTTGTCTTTTAGGGTGTTTCTCGTCTGAGAATCATACATTTTCATTTGTTCACAGATGAAAGGTCTGCAATATAGTGAGTGTACTTGCTCTAGTTCTTAAAGGGGAACTGACAGCGTTTAAGCAGGAAGAATACGAATATTTTTACATTTTCTGACAAGTGAGCACTTAGATATTGTCATTTTCACGTTTTCGTACAGTAAGGCATTTGTTAAATTTCTATAGCAACATAGATTGGGAAAATGACAATTAATAGACACCGCAGTAAATAAAACCTAGTAAAAACATCTGTCTTGTCCGGTGCCGGGGTCTATGCAGACCGTTGCGCCATAGCCAATCAGAACTACAGTAAGCCTATATGCAACACGGGCCTGCCATCGTTCAATTTCAACTGGACCGTGTGTTTTCAGGCAGTAGCAACAGCACAATCATTAGAACTCATTCACCAAAATACACCTGAATGGATTTCTGCAAATATGTAAAACACGACGAGAGTCCTCTTACATTTGGGAACTTTACAGTCCTATTGATCAAACAACCATGGAAAGGTAGGCTCTTTCTCCCTTAGTTTCCTATGCATATCAACAACAACAAGATCAACAACTAATGCTAGCCAGAGGGAGATGAGCTAAAATCAAATGAGGGAACATTAGATAAACCCTCTTAAACCTTTTCTGCTAGTTGGCCGTCAAAATTGCACTGATAAATGATGGGGAATAGTAGCCTGCTCGTCCTTCTGCAGCTTGCCTGCCAAAGCATGCTTGTCCCAACCCAGGGGTGTCAAGCTCAAATCAGCAGTATTGAAAAAAACACAATGAATTCGCAGGCCAGACAAAGCCTATTCGTTTTTACAAAAAAAAAAACATACAACTGCTACCCAACCTGGCCAAATAAGGTTCTTTATAACGTCCACTTATGTAGATAGTACAAAGCATTTTAACATATTCAAACAAAAGAGATAAACAACACTTGCTATGCTTGCAGATGTGCATAATATGCTGTGATCCTAATCAAAAGGTACTTAACTCCAAGTAAAAAAACGTAGCTGTAGGTTGTTGTAACATTTCAACTTAAAACATGTTCGTCCATTTTTTTGCACGGCACAGATCACTGGTGTGGTTGAATGCAGCAATACTGAATGGATCACTGGTGTGGTTGAATGCAGCATTACTGAATGGATCACTGGTGTGGTTGAATGTAGCATTACTGAATGGATCACTGGTGTGGTTGAATGTAGCATTACTGTATGGATCACTGGTGTGGTTGAATGTAGCATTACTGTATGGATCACTGGTGTGGTTGAATGTAGCATTACTGAATGGATCACTGGTGTGGTTGAATGTAGCATTACTGAATGGATCACTGGTGTGGTTGAATGTAGCATTACTGAATGGATCAGTGTTGTGGTTGAATGTAGCATTACTGAATGGATCAGTGTTGTGGTTGAATGCACCATTACTGTATGGATCCCTGGTGTGGTTGAATGCTGCATTACTGAATGGATCACTGGTGTGGTTGAATGTAGCATTACTGTATGGATCACTGGTGTGGTTGAATGCACCATTACTGAATGGATCACTGGTGTGGTTGAATGTAGCATTACTGAATGGATCACTGGTGTGGTTGAATGTAGCATTACTGAATGGATCACTGGTGTGGTTGAATGTAGCATTACTGAATGGATCACTGGTGTGGTTGAATGCACCATTACTGAATGGATCACTGGTGTGGTTAAATGCAGCATTATTGTATCAAATCAAACTTTATTTGTCACATGCGCCAAATACAACAAGTGTAGACTTTACTTGTGAAATAAAACCCTTAACCAACAGTGCAAATCAAGAAGAATTAAGAAAATATTTACCAAGTAGACTAAAATAATAATAATAAAAAGTAACACAGTAAGAACAACAATAACGAGGCTATATACAGGGGGCACCGGTTCCCGAGTCAGTGTGTGGGGGTACAGGTTAGTTGAGGTAATTTGTTCATGTAGGTAGGGGTGAAGTGACTATGCATAGATAATAAACAGCGAGTAGCAGCAGTGTACAAAAAGGGAGGGGAGGGGTCAATGTAAATTGTCCGCTTGCGATTTTAGTATTGGTCAGCAGTCTATTTGCTTGGGGGTAGAAGCTGTTGAGGAGCCTTTTGGTCCTAGACTTGGAGCTCTGGTACCGCTTGCCATGCGGTAGCAGAGAAAACAGTCTATAACTTGGGTGACTGGAGTGACTGGTCCACTCAAAATGTCTTGTAGTTGAGTAGCCAGCCTAGGCTACTGCTCTAATGTGGCTGTAAGACCTACATGTTCTACTGCTCTAATGTTGCTGTAACAGACCTACATGTTCTACTGCTCTAATGTTGCTGTAATAGACCTACATGTTCTACTGCTCTAATGTGGCTGTAACAGACCTACATGTTCTACTGCTCTAATGTTGCTGTAGCAGACCTACATGTTCTACTGCTCTAATGTGGCTGTAACAGACCTACATGTTCTACTGCTCTAATGTGGCTGTAACAGACCTACATGTTCTACTGCTCTAATGTGGCTGTAACAGACCTACATGTTCTACTGCTCTAATGTGGCTGTAACAGACCTACATGTTCTACTGCTCTAATGTGGCTGTAACAGACCTACATGTTCTACTGCTCTAATGTGGCTGTAAGACCTACATGTTCTACTGCTCTAATGTGGCTGTAAGACCTACATGTTCTACTGCTCTAATGTTGCTGTAATAGACCTACATGTTCTACTGCTCTAATGTGGCTGTAACAGACCTACATGTTCTACTGCTCTAATGTTGCTGTAACAGACCTACATGTTCTACTGCTCTAATGTGGCTGTAATAGACCTACATGTTCTACTGCTCTAATGTGGCTGTAATAGACCTACATGTTCTACTGCTCTAATGTTGCTGTAATAGACCTACATGTTCTACTGCTCTAATGTTGCTGTAATAGACCTACATGTTCTACTGCTCTAATGTTGCTGTAACAGACCTACATGTTCTACTGCTCTAATGTTGCTGTAATAGACCTACATGTTCTACTGCTCTAATGTGGCTGTAATAGACCTACATGTTCTACTGCTCTAATGTGGCTGTAATAGACCTACATGTTCTACTGCTCTAATGTGGCTGTAACAGACCTACATGTTCTACTGCTCTAATGTGGCTGTAATAGACCTACATGTTCTACTGCTCTAATGTGGCTGTAATAGACCTACATGTTCTACTGCTCTAATGTGGCTGTAATAGACCTACATGTTCTACTGCTCTAATGTGGCTGTAACAGACCTACATGTTCTACTGCTCTAATGTGGCTGTAACAGACCTACATGTTCTACTGCTCTAATGTGGCTGTAATAGACCTACATGTTCTACTGCTCTAATGTGGCTGTAACAGACCTACATGTTCTACTGCTCTAATGTGGCTGTAACAGACCTACATGTTCTACTGCTCTAATGTTGCTGTAATAGACCTCCATGTTCTACTGCTCTAATGTTGCTGTAACAGACCTACATGTTCTACTGCTCTAATGTTGCTGTAATAGACCTACATGTTCTACTGCTCTAATGTGGCTGTAATAGACCTACATGTTCTACTGCTCTAATGTGGCTGTAATAGACCTACATGTTCTACTGCTCTAATGTGGCTGTAATAGACCTACATGTTCTACTGCTATAATGTGGCTGTAACAGACCTACATGTTCTACTGCTCTAATGTGGCTGTAACAGACCTACATGTTCTACTGCTCTAATGTTGCTGTAATAGACCTACATGTTCTACTGCTCTAATGTTGCTGTAACAGACCTACATGTTCTACTGCTCTAATGTTGCTGTAACAGACCTACATGTTCTACTGCTCTAATGTTGCTGTAACAGACCTACATGTTCTACTGCTCTAATGTTGCTGTAATAGACCTACATGTTCTACTGCTCTAATGTGGCTGTAATAGACCTACATGTTCTACTTCTCTAATGTGGCTCTAATAGGCCTACATGTTTCTCCTTTGTCTGGTGTGTTGTTGCAGGTTTAGTTTTTTGGTTATTCATTGTCAAGCTTTAAAAACTGAAGTCAGACTGCAACATTTTAGTAGCCTAGCTAGGCCTGTGGCATGTGTCTGTGCACTTTCCCTCCGCTGCGCGCTGTCAACAGGACAAAAGAAAGCAGCGCAGTTGAAGTTGAATTCACTGTTGGGAGCACATCAGGCTGGAATGACTCAACTGTTGACTGGCTTGTGTGTCCTATTCGGCCCGCGGGCCTTGTGTTTGACACGTACGCTAGACTATTAGCCACGTTATGACTGACTTGTGATCACTGCCCTTGCTAGTTTGATTGCATTGACATTCCCAGCCTTAGTTACATTTGTCCGTTTTTGTCCAAAATATTGAGTCATTGAAACTGAAACAGTGCATCCCGAATGGAGGCAGCAAACAATGTACCAGGCCAGCTGTGATTTACAACCTAACAGCAATATTTTTTGGACTACCAAGAAATGTATTGGTGAATTACATTAATCATGCAATGAACTGCATCCATCTATTTCTGCCAACAATGCCTTAGTGAACGTCATGGAGCGTTGAGTCCAATAGAACATATTTTGGAAACTTCTTAAAAGGTTGGTTTAGAAGCATAAACTAGGAATTAGAGATTCTGATTGTCTGTTTGTGTCATATCTGCAAAGAAGTTAAAACACTGTCAGTTCCAAAATCAGTCATTAAATCATTGTCAGTTATTGTCATAAAATGAATCATATGAATCGTACAATCATATTTGGTGTTAAATGTTTAAAGCCCAAACTCACCTGGAGGTTGAGAAAACTCCGTAGATGACAGGGTTCTGGTAGTCTTTGGTCTCCAGAACGAAGATATCCTCTGAAATGAATCACAGTGGGGAACCACAGTCAGAGACAGTTAAAAAAAAAAAAAAAATCCTTAACATGCTAGCATTGTGACCTGTACTCATTTTACCAGAACATTGTACCCAGAAACACTGGCAATCAAAAGTGAAAAAGTTACAAGCCAGAAAACAAAACCACTAAACGAAAAAAAATCAATAATTTCCTCTTATGAAAGTCATGATAATACAAATCTAAATGTTAATTAAAACATAAAAAAAAAAAAAAAAAATTCAGCAGTGTAGATAAATCCGAGTACCAAGCTCATCAAACTGTGTGTCCAGTCCAGCGGGTCCTGGTACAGAGCACACCAGACGGGCCTTGAGGAACGTACTCCAACGGTTAATCAGACTCCTCTTCCCTCCAACGTCATTCTAACGGGACACACAAGGAGGAGATCGGACATGAAACCAACACCTACATATCTTTCAGTTAGGTGCTTTTAGTCTCACTAATATCATTCAAATCGGTCACTGTAGGATCTGCTGTCACTGTAGACTCTGCTGTCACTGTAGACTCTGCTGTCACTGTAGACTCTGCTGTCACTGTAGACTCTGCTGTCACTGTAGACTCTGCTGTCACTGTAGACTCTGCTGTCACTGTAGACTCTGCTGTTAATGTAGACTCTGCTGTCACTGTAGACTCTGCTGTCACTGTAGACTCTGCTGTCACTGTAGACTCTGCTGTCACTGTAGACTCTGCTGTCACTGTAGACTCTGCTGTTACTGTAGACTCTGCTGTCACTGTAGACTCTGCTGTCACTGTAGACTCTGCTGTCACTGTAGGATCTGCCTGCCACTGTAGGCTCTGCTGTTAAGCAATTTGTGAAAATATTGTAGCAAATTCCTATTTACCTTGCAGATGCGTGCCACTCTACTGTAAACCCTCTTGTCCCACTGGCTGGACTCTACAGCGGTCTCCTTTAAGAAGAAGTAGACCTTGTCATCGTCCACACTGTGTGTGTCTGGAATGGAGAAGGAACCCACAAACTCTGGCTCTGCATGGGGAGGAAATGATATCATGGTGAGGAGGATAGACAGTATACAGATGTAGGATCTTAATTAGATCACCGCTGTTGCAGGACAACTTTCCTGCACTGCAGGATATTTTAAACTTGTAGTGTATTTAAAAAGGATTCTAAAGTTTGTGATTTCCACTTCGACATTTCAGACTTGATTTTCCCTTACGAAAAATGTCCATTAATTCTACTCCACATAACTCACATGTTCTGTTGCTACAGGATTATATTCCTGCTCTAACAAACTGGCTAAAATTAAGATCCTACATCTGTAGTAACCCTTTAGAACAGTCTAGAACATGATGAGTGTCTGGGATGGAGAAGAAACCCAAAAACTAAGGCTCTGCATGGGAGAAACAAAGGATATCACGATGAGGACTCATACTCTTCAACTCACTTCAGTATTGGACATTTGTCTTAGACAGAAACGCCAAATAATGACTTGGAGTGATTTGCCTCTTCAAAATGACGCCAAGATTGGCAAGAATCCCAAATTGGCTGAGTTAAGGATAATGGTTGAGGCCTGTGCCTACGACCTAGCTGAGTACGTATAATTAGTAAACCTCTATGACAACTGCCATAGAGACATTTTGTGTTCTTTCACATTATCTTATCTTCTGTCTTCTGCGTCTCACCATTGAGCCAGTGGTCCTGGTAGGCCTCAGTGCGTATATAGTGCTGATTGCTGCTGTGCACAGAGGTACGGAATATAGCTGCGTTGGTACCCATAAAATCCACTGACGTCCCCGCATACAAATCTCCATCTAGGGGTGAGATTGGGATGGGGTTTGGTTTAAGAAAACACACACACGTACACACACATACACACATACATTCAATTTGGCTGAACGCAGCAATCTGTCTGGTTTACAAGGCTAAGAGTAATTTGGATTGGTTTTGGAAACTATATATACAGCTATACCCTTATGGAACAGATAATGTATATCAAAATATATTGTTATGAAATATGTCTGTCATATTTGTTGGACAGCATATTGTTTATATAATATATAGCCTGTGTGAATATCGAATTCAGCTAATACTTATAGATATTCAATCACATAGAGAGGTACCATAGAACTCCTAAGAAGCATAGAGCAGGACCTCATTCCCAGTGGTAGTCACTAACTCTGTTACCCCTAATTATGAACCATATGTTTTATGTCCTGGGGTCTGGCGGGATTTACGTCCACTTCAAACTATGTGAGAACTAAATCATGTGGTTCTCTCTCTAACTCCCTTCCTGGTCAACCATTTCTGGAGGCTGGAAGGGTGGGTTTGACTGCCGCATAGGTCACAGCTGAATATTGTGTGTCACAGTCAACGTTAACAGTTCTGTAAGTCATTGTGGAGGAAATGGTCTCCTTAATGTCAATATTTGTCCATATTAGCTGGATATATTACTTACCAGTGAGCCTGGTCATTCTCTTCAAATACTGAAAATATAGCATGTGTCCCTGTCAACGTTCTGTATGTCACTACAAGGGTTTTGTATGTGGACATAGTATTTTTATATTACTTACCGGTGAGCCTGGCGGTGAAGGGTTCCCGTGGACTAAAGGGGCATTTCCCCCGTCCAGACTCCACAGCATGGCCCTGCAGACGGAACAACGGCTCCTAGGAGACCCACAGAGAACCATAGAGATTCAATATAGTTCTATTCTACTCATGCAATGTTCTATTTTTCAGGATATACTGTCTGAGTCCGTGGGTTCTCAGTTGATCGCGCAGACAGGAATAAATATCTCTCTGGGAAGAAGGGCAGGGTGTATTTTTCATGATTAACTACTCCTGGTGTGATTGTGATAACATACAGGAACTCAAGTCCTTTTGTTCACCCGACCTAGAATACCTCACCATCAAATGCCGACCGTATTACCTCCCAAGAGAACTCTCTTCGGTTATAGTCACAGCCATGTATAATTCCCCTCAAGCCGATACCACAACAGCCCTCAAAGAACTCCACTGGACTTTATGCAAACTGGAAACCATATATCCTGAGGCCGCATTTATTGTAGCTGGGGATTTTAACAAAGCAAATTTGAGGAAAACGCTACCGAAGTTCTACCAACATATATACTGTAGTATTCACGCTGTTAAAACACTAGATCCCTGCTACTCCAACTTCCGGGATGCCTACAAGGCCCTCCCCCGCCCTCCCTTCAGCAAATCTGATCACAACTCCATTTTGCCCCTCCCTTCCTATAGGCAGAAACTCGAACAGGAAGTACCCGTGCTGAGGACAATTCAACACTGGTCTGACCAATCGGAATCCACGCTTCAAGAATGTTTTGATCACGCGAACTGGGATATGTTCCGGGTAGCATCCAAGAATAACATTAACGAATACACTGATACGGTAACAGAGTTTATCAGGAAATGTATAGGATATGTTGTACATACTGTGACTATTAAAACTATTAAAAGCACTCGCGCAAAACTGAAAGCGCTAACCATCTGTCATGATCGTCTTCCAGATTATCAGACCAAGGCGCAGCGTGCGTAGAGTTCCACATATTTTAATAGAAGTGAAACATACAAAACAACGACGAAACAACAGATCGTACAATTACGCAGAGCTCACAGGCACTAGCACAAAACAACATCCCACAAAAACAGGTGGGAAAGGAACACATTAAGTCTGATCCCCAATTAGAGGTAACGAATAACAGCTGCCTCTAATTGGGAACCATGCACAACCCCAACATAGAAATAACACAACTAGAACAAAACACCCTAGTCACGTCCTGACCTAAAACAACATAGAGAACCCAGAGGGCTCTCTATGGCCGGGGCGTGACACCATCGCATTTAACAATGGCACGGTGACTGGGAATATGGCCGAATACAAACAGTGTAGTTATTCCCTCCGTAAGGCAATCAAACAGGCAAAACGTCAGTACAGAGACAAAGTGAAGTCGCTCAGACACAAGACGTATGTGGCAGGGTCTCCAGACAATCATGGACTACAAAGGGGAAAACCAACCACGTCACGGACAAGGACGTCTTGCATCCGGACAAGCTAAACACCTTCACCCCTTTGAGGATAACACAGTGCCACCGACGCAGCCCGCTACCAAGGACTGTGGGCTCTCCTTCTCCATGGCCGACGTGAGTAAGACATTTAAGAGTGTTAACGCTTGTTGGAATGACTGGAATGTTTATGGACATATTCAATCTCTCCCTGTCTGCTGTCCCCACATGCTTCAAGATGTCCACCATTGTTCCTGTACCCAAGAAAGCTAAGGTAACTAAACTAAATGACTATCGCCCTGTAGCACTCACTTCTGTCATCATGAAGTGCTTTGAGAGACTAGTCAAGGATCATACCTTACCTGACACCCTAGACCCACTTCAATTTGCTTACCACCCCAATAGATCCACAGATGATGCAATCGCCATCGCACTGCACATTGCCCTATCCCACAAGAGGAATACCTATGTAAGACTGTTGTCCATTGACTATAGCTAAGCATTCAACACCATAGTACCCTCCAAGCTCATCATCAAGCTTGAGGCCCTGGGTCTGAACCCCGCCCTGTGCAACTGAATCCTGGACTGCTTGTCCACGCAGGCGTGGGTGAACAGGGAGTACAGGAGCGGACTAAGCACGCACCCCTGAGGGGCCCCCGTGTTGAGGGTCAGCGGAGATGTTGTTGTTGTTGCCTACCACCGGCCCATCAGGAAGTCCAGGATTCAGTTGCAGAGAGAGGTGTTCAGACCAAGGGTCCTGAGTTGAGTGATTATCTTGGAGGGGACTATGGTGTTAAACGCTGAATTTTAGTCTATGAACAGCATTCTCACATAGTTATTTCCCCTCTTGTCCAGGTGGGAGAGGGCAGTGTGAAGTGCAATTGAGATTGCATCATCTGTGGATCTGTTACGGCGGTATGTGAATTGGAGTGGCTCTAGGCAGTCTGGGATGATGGTGTTTATGTGTGTCATGACCAGACTTTCAAAGCACTTTATAATTATAGATGTGAGTGCCACAGGGTGATAGTCATTTAGGCAGGTTACCTTGGAGATCTTGGGAACAGGGACAATGGTGGTCAGTTTGAAACATGTTGGAATTATCGACTGGGACAAGGAGAGATTGAAAATGTCTGTGAAGACAATTAACAGCTAGTCTGCGCGTGCTTTGAGAGCAAGCCTTGGTATTCCTTCTGATTGTTAACCTTTTTAAACGTTATGCTCACATCGTCCACAGAGAGTGAGATCACACAGTCATCCAGAAAAAGAGTAGGTTTAGTCAGAGTTTAGTCAGAGAGATGGAACAGGGAGTTTAGTCAGAGCCTCACTCTACTGGATTATTGGCATCGGAAACATTGTTAACAATAACAAAGCAAGTGAAGTAGATAATAAAGAAAAGTGAAATAAACAATACAAATGAACAGTAAACATTACACTCACAGAAGTTCCCTCTCATTGTGGGTGGTAGGCCCCGGTGCCACAGGCATACACATGGGCCCTCCCCCTCTCTCTCCTTTCCTCACCTCAGTGCTGTGTCCCAGGTCTATGTAGGTGCATTGTGGGTGGTAGGCTCCGGTGCCACAGACGTAAACATGGGTCTTATTGAAGGGCTGGAGGAGACGCACGTAGTTGGCACAGTCAGTCTGAAACATACATGACACACATCTACAGTACAGTCGTAGTTAACAGAGAATAAAGTATATATATATATATATATATATATACATGCCATTTAGCAGACGTTTTTTATCCAAAAGCGACATACAGACATGTGTGCATACATACAGTATGAGTGGCCCCAGCGAAAATCAAACCTTTGATTTTGTTGTTGAAAGTACCATGCCTTACCAACTGAGCTACAGAGGACCATCCTAAATCCTGTTTCTGTTACAAACCAGCCTCATTAACCAGTTGGCTATCTTCGCCTCAAGGCCGATTATTTATGAAGAAATCGACCAAAATAATTGATTGAACATTGTCAGATTAGAATCACCTGTCACCTCTGGTTGTTATTGTGTGTAAATGTAAAGGAGATGTCAAGTCAGATCCCATACAGAGGGATGAGAAGCTACCCGTCTCCCCTGGGTCTCGTAAACACAAAACAACATGACCATGAATAAAGACAGGCCTTGTTTTAATTATACACTATAAGGGATGCTTGGCCTTGTCCCAATAATGTGCTTGGAGCGTGCCAGAGGACTACTAAATAAGGCCTCAGATCTTCAGAGCACCTAAACAGCTTTGTGGGAAAGTTCATCCCATGTTGTTTATCCATGTTTGTTCTGGCTCTTAGAGCTGTTGTTACTTACCGACAGGTTCTTCCCTGCCAATCTGCAGTGCTCGACGTGTTCCTTCACAGCTGGCCAGTAGATCTAAAGGAGGGAGGGATACAGGTGAGGCTTAAATATGGATACGATAAGCCTTTCATCATTACTTTATGATACCCCTCTGTGTTTTATTGAGAATGTGGCGATATTAAGAGAACACAGTTGGGAAGGAGCCTTGACTGAATCAAAACAGAGTCATGGTATGTCATGGTGCTGGCCTTAAGTCTACATTTACACGTAGATAGGGAGATCCAGTGAGGTGCTATCTGTACCGTGCGTGTAGGAAGTGCCAGGCTGTCCGAGTGGAGAAGGTAGATGTGGTCTCTGCCCCCCACCAGGAGCCAGCCACGGTCCTCGTCCAGCAGCAGGGACTGGTAACCTCCACTCACACCTCTGTCCCAGAACACACTGGAACTGTTCATCCAACGCAAGTCTGTAGAGAGAGAGAGAGAGAGAGAGAGAGAGAGAGAGAGAGAGAGAGAGAGAGAGAGAGAGAGAGAGAGAGAGAATGTTTTGAAGTAACAGAATCAATTGGCAGAGAGCAACTATTGGTCAAAAACAAGCACTAAAAAACTTGGACTGCATTTATCACAACCATCAGTTTGGCAAACATACATACAATTATAACTGATGTTTCTATTTTAGCTTTTCAAATCTAGTCTGTAGTCTGAGTATATTGACATGATTGATAAACAACATGTCAATCAAAGCCCATTCATTCACTCAAACCTACAATGAAATCAGCCTCTTTATGAAATACGGTCCCTGCATACTCATGTTGGAAAGTACATAGTTGCAATGTGGGTAATTCCAATAAACATAGCAACACAATCTCCCCCAAAAACACACACATGTCCATCCAGCATGCACGGGTCGAGCAACACCAGCAAGCACTCTCCAACCTATCTAGGGATCTTGTGTTTAACCAGGCAGAAAATGACCTGCACAATCACAATTTGTAACCCCGCTTTCCCACTCTATGCTCACTCTCTCTCGCCTGATAAATCCAAAGAAAAGTCCTGGCTGCTCAATTCAACTCCAAAACAAGTCCCATAAAGTAGATGTTTACAGTGCTATAACCCTAAATTATGTCATTGTGGGATCATTTCAAGGTTTGCAAAGAGAGGATGTATGGTAAGTAAACAACTTCATTGAATTATACTTAAACAGCCCAACACTTTATCAAGACTCTAGAGACAAGAGTCTGGAGACAAGAGTCTAGAGACAAGAGTCTAGTCTAGAGACAAGAGTCTAGAGACAAGAGTCTAGAGTCTAGAGACAAGAGTCTAGTCTAGAGACAAGAGACTAGAGACAATAGTCTAGAGTCTAGAGACAAGAGACTAGAGACAATAGTCTAGAGTCTAGAGACAAGAGTCTAGTCTAGAGACAAGAGTCTAGTCTAGAGACAAGAGTCTAGAGACAATAGTCTAGAGTCTAGAGACAAGAGACTAGAGACAATAGTCTAGAGTCTAGAGACAAGAGTCTAGTCTAGAGACAAGAGTCTAGAGACAAGAGTCATAACTCTAACCTTCTCACCCTTTCTCCAGGTCTACATTTTCTCTAGACTCTAGACTCTATTACGTTAATGATTTATTTCTTTTAATATGAAACGTGAAATGTAGACCTGGAGAAAGGGGGTTATTTTTGTAAAACATATTTCATGAGACATTGATTGTTGATAGCTACCTCAGCAGTGGAACTGACCCAAGGAGGCCTTCTCCTCATCCTCATCCTCATCCTCCTCCTTCTCATCCTTCTTCCAAAGCTGTCTTATACAGCAGAAGGTTAGAGTTATGACTCTAGTCTCTAGGCTGTACACTCTAGTCTCTAGGCTGTACACTCTAGTCTCTAGACTGTAAACTCTAGTCTCGTGTCTCTAGTCTCTAGACTCGTGTCTCTAGTCTCTAGACTCTAGACTCTTGTAACTGGGTAATTTACCAAGTCACCCTTTCTCCAGGTCTACATTTCACATTTCATATTAAAATGAATAAATCATTAACATAATATTATCTGTGAACCGCTCAAATATCAAATTAAATGTTTCAGCCATAGACTAAACATTGATTTAATGAGAAGGATGTGTAGGAAAATAATTACGGATAAGCACTGTGAAATCCAACGTATATCTAATAAGACTGGAGATATGTGTGGAAATAAACTATGGCGTCTGACATCTCACCACCTACATATACAGAGCATTCGGAAAGTATTCAGACCCTTTCACTTTTTCCACATTTTGTTACGTTACAAACTTATTCTAAAATGTATAAAAGTATTTTTTCCCTCATAAATCTACACACAATAAATACCCCATAATGACAAAGCAAAAACTGTTTTTTTATTACATTTTTTTGCAAATGTAATAAAAATTCAAATAGATCAATACCTTATTTACAATTCCTCAGTTCCAACCCAGGGAATCCAGAACCCTTTCTAACCACATTCCAGAACTAGTGGCACTCTGCTCCATTCAGCTCTCTGTCAGAACAAAGCGTTCAGAGCTCAATGGGGGAAAAGCCATGCTTTATCTCTCCTCTAAGTGTCACATAATTTTGGACCCTCAACATCCTCTAGTAGTAGAGAGCAGCCAAGGTGAGACAGTCCATTTGGACCCCAAACATCCTGTCCAGTAGAGAGCAGCCAAGGTGAGACAGTCCATTTGGACCCCAAACATCCTGTCCAGTAGAGAGCAGCCAAGGTGAGACAGTCCATTTGGACCCCCAACATCCTGTCTAGCAGTAGAGAGCAGCCAAAGGTGAGACAGTCCATTTGGACCCCAACATCCTGTCCAGTAGAGAGCAGCCAAGGTGAGACAGTCCATTTGGACCCCAACATCCTGTCCAGTAGAGAGCAGCCAAGGTGAGACAGTCTGACAACAGTACTGCATAAAGCAGACGTATATCCTAGGAGGGCTGGTGAGGTCATCTCTATGAACAACTAGAAATGAATACATATAGGACTGATCCAATCATCATTTCACATACGCATGCAAACAAATGCACACAGTCACACGGTCACATGGTTTTTACAAGTGAAGTTACCCTGAAAATAGGAGAGACTTGGGAATGACCAAGCATTGAGATTGGCCTACCTCATATATGAAGGTTAAAAAACAGATGACCCATTCATTGTATATTTCCTCATTCTAACTGCAAATCAGCCCTTTTTTTACAGTTCCGATCAGATCAACTAGTGAGTTTAGCAGAAAATATCCCAGATATGTTCTCAATTACTTTACGATGTAATATCTACAGCAACATCAAGGACATTCACATGGCTAGGAAATGGGGCTGAGTAAGTAGTATTTTCTGGTTAAAGTACATTTATGGATAACATCTCCCATAACTATAAAATATGATATGATATAATTCAGTCTGTGATATATCGACATCCTCTGTTTCCTATATGTTGCCGTGCAGGACCACTTGAAAGCATCACATCTTGCGGTTAGGTAGGGAGGCTAGATAACACAAGGCTTAACTTTCATGCGTCTATGGCCGTCTTATTGAACTCTCACAGCCCATAACTTACATCTAGTTTATAGGTGGAATCGTGGATCTCTTCCATTTGGCACCAACTCACAGAAAGAATCACACCATCTGATCTGAACAGACATAGCTAGGAAATGTGTCTCCAATTAAAAGGAAAATAAATGACAACCATTACGAGATAAGAAAGTTCAAGGAGAGTAACAGGTCGTGTCCCAAATGGCACCATATGCCCTTTGTAGTGCACTACTTTAAACCAAGGTCAATAGGGCTCTGGTCAAAAATAGTGCAATATATAGGGAATAGAGTGCCATAAGGCTCTGGTCAAAAGTAGTGCACTATATATGAAATAGGGTGCCATAGGGCTCTGGTCAAAAGTAGTGAACTATATAGGGAATAGGGTGCCATAGGGCTCTGGTCAAAAGTAGTGCACTATATAGGGAATAGGGTGCCATAGGGCTCTGGTCAAAAGTAGTGCACTATATAGGGAATAGGGTGCCATAGGGCTCTGGTCAAAAGTAGTGCGCTATATAGGGAATAGGATGCAATTTGGGACGCATTCACAGTGACCATATTTTGGCTGCAGAACAGTCAATCACAGAGTTAGTATGAGGTCAAATTAGTAGTATGATCAAATACAGGAATAAAACGCTGAATAGACAGTAAAATCACTTTTAGCCAGACTAAAACATTCATATGCAGACACAGCTATTATTTTTGATTTCATTAGTCTATTTTGGAGTTAGATTATCAAAAAAACTGTGGTTGGTCTGCTCTTGCACAAGTCTAGTGTATTTCCCCACTCTGACAATTGATATATTTGTTGATTGATAAACCTTGATCAGTAAGGACATAATGTCACTAAATCTGATCTGATTACATGTGATTGATCAGTGCCCTGGGGCAACGGCCCGGTTTGAGTTTGTTTCAATCTTTCGTTTGCTGAAGATTTATAGGGTCAGGGGTCGCTTGGTCAAGGGAACGTGATTACCGCTCTCTATAAAGACACAAGGTTCTCTGTACAGACACAAGGTTCTCTGTACAGACACAAGACTCTCTATACAGACACAAGACTCTCGATACAGACACAAGACTCTCGAAACAGACACAAGACTCTCGAAACAGACACAAGACTCTGTACAGACACAAGACTCTCGAAACAGACACAAGGTTCTCTGTACAGAGCAGGAGTCCTACATTAAGCCTTTTGGCCACCCAGGAATGAATTGTATATCCGGGATCGCAGGGATCTGACTACTTCCCTGTATGTCTGGGAGCATCCATGAAGTATCTGTGGAGTTGAGCTCCAATACGATGTTCTACTAATCTGTCTAACTAATCAACTCCAGAGACAGTTTCTCCATGTTGCAATGTTCTCCTTTTTCACTCGGAGACTCCATATATCCTTATTTAAGGTCAGTGTTTAGCGTGTTGAGAAATCCTACATGTTTGTACTGTGGTGTGTGAATGACGCAGGATACAGACCTTTAGAGCAGATCAGACGCATGGAAACTGAGAGCTGGGTGTGTGCCCAACACCTGTACTGCATACTAAGTCGGACAGAGGGTGGAGGTTGGGGGGGGTGTTGTTGTTGGGCTGAATTGACCATCTGAATACATGTAATTCCTTCCAGGGACTTTAAAGCTACAGGATAATGGGACTCAGACACACACACACACATAAACACACACACACACACACACACATATGGCCTTGTAAGCTCCAGGAATGTGGGAGTGATTGGGACACACACACACACACATTCTAGTGGGATAGCAGTGATTAAATAACATGGAATCAGTTGTTATTAGGAGTGTTTGTTGGTAGATAGAAGGAGAATGGGTTTTCTAGTCCAGGAGGATTAATCTGTGTCAGGGAAGTACCCTAGGTTGGCATCTGTATCCGTGCCAGGGAATAGGACTGTAACATGGACATTAACTACAACGAAGGCCAGTCTACCACCAGAGCTGTATTAGTCATGACACTGCACAGTTCTCTCTGACACACTCCACTTGGAATGAGTGGGCATGGGAGGTATGGCAGGCCAGGCAGTCTCTAACCTCACACACACACACACACACACACAGGCGGTCTCTAAAATGTTCTGGTTTCCATCAGCTCAAAGATCTTCTGAACCACGGCACAGAGGCACGCCATGGAGACATCTGGAATTCCAATGCTCTCCGAACACCTGGCAGCAACCTGACTGACTGACCTCATAAACAAGAGACGTCTCCAACTCTCCCTTCGTACTGAGGAACGTCTTCAGCAAACACTGACTGGAAATACATGTGAATGTTTGTTCTGTTGTTTACCTACTCTGTATATGTATGACCCGTTGAAACGACAAAAGGCTACGGTATGCAAAGATCAACTTCAAAGTCATCTTTACTGATTCTTACCATGATAGCATGAGTTACCATGAGTTGAAAAGGTCCCGTGTGGCTTAGCTGGTAGAGCATGGCGCTTGCAAGGTCAGGGTTTTTGGGTTTGATTCCCACGGGAGTGGACCAGTAGGAGGAAAAAGGTATGCAAAACGTATGCATTCTCTACTGTCAGTTGCTCTGGATAAGAACGTCTGCTAAATGATAAACTAATCAAATAGAAATGCCAACACTGCTCACTATACTGTAGGACACAAACCAGAACAACCCGTGGACCTAAAGCAGCATGCATGACCACACTCATAACAGCAACGCTCCTTAAGCTTAAATGGGAATAACATCTCATAGTTTCTACTTACAAGGTTGGACAGAAATGAAAGCACAGACACAGACAGATCATCCCACAAGGTAATAAAAACCCAACCGTAGGGGTTGTCCTTACACCATGCTCGAGATCAGTCACGGATTAAGGCACACCGCGCGCTATAACCCATAGGGGTTGTCCTTACACCATGCTCGAGATCAGTCACGGATACCTCACGCAAGAAATCCCCAGGAATAACATCAGTCTTACAGTAACCACTGGGACACTTCAACGTACTGGACGTTTCAACAGCAGCCTGTTAAAATAATTGAACAGTGGTTTTGTCAACTCACTCCTGCACGCTACTTTGAAACAACCCCTTAATCCTTGAGACCTGAAGACTTGCGTTGCCTCCCCGAGACGTAAATACTTACCAAGGCTTTAGTTCTCCGGGCCAACACAGGCTTGTGAATCATAGGAGACACAGGTTCGAAATCACTTGTTCACTCTTGTAATTGGTATGTGGTTTTGTAAATGATAAAGAGAAACCCACTTCCTGCCTGGCTGGCTCCCATACAGTGAGTCATGCCAGTTGGGGTCAAGTCCTGGCAATTCCTTTGTTGAACTGGATGTGGAATTTCTCAATAGGAATTTTCGCCTTGATTTGAATGGAATTAGGTGCAAATGAGCCAAACGTTCAGCTCTGGGGTTTTTTCTGGCGCAGGGGTAAGAAGGATGTATCAACTCAAACATTCAATCTAGTTTCAACTCCACTATTTGTTTTCATAGTGAAGCCAGGTAGTCAAGTCTCCCCTTTCCATTTATTTTAGTGTCAAGGATAAATCAATGGTTAACGTCAATGTGTGCTCCAGTTGCCAGTTAAAAACGGTGTTCCTTCCTGTTCTTCAGGTTTCTCCCTATGTCCAGAGGGGGTGTATTTTTGTTATTCAGAATCCATATTTTAGGGCCAGAATGAAGGGCAGGCTCATATAGTCACACTAGTTCAATGGCTAGTTGAACTAGTTCAATTCTAACAAGGAGAAGAGGACAATAGAGTATAGCCTACTGACTACAGCTACTAACTCAAACCTGCAGAAAATGTATAGAATATTGACAACACAACTAAAGACATAGTCAAAAGAACCACAGAACCCCAAAATATGAACCAAATAGGTAAAAAGGTACAAATAAATAAACAAAAAGATTGTCTGTTTTCTCTGCTAATTTCCCCTCTGCGTCTGTTGTCTAGAACTGAGTTCCCCCTGACTCCTGGATGACACCTGAGAAGAGTGGAACCCTTGTAGGTAGGAAAAACAGTGTTACCCTAAATTCCCCATTCATCCTGTCTCCTGAGGGTATCCAAATGGAAGCTTTGAAGTAGAACAGACCTCCTCAAACAGACTCCATTTTCCTCTCTCTCTATCTCCATCCCACTCTCACCCCTATCTCTCACTCTCTCTCTCTCTCACTGGGTCAGTGGAAATTAACTCTCACCACAGCTTCTTATCATCAGAGCTGTGGCATGGGAGACAGAGAAGGTCACCTCGCCTCTCTGAGTATGACAAGACAGGAGACAAGAGAAAGGGATGGACAAACAGATCTCTCTCTCTCTCTCTCCCCCTTTACCGCCTTCTCTTTCACTTTCCTTCCTCGCAACCGTTAACCAAAACAGAAGGCCGCACGTGATCAGAATGAATACAACATTTGAATCGTATCTCTACGGTGGCATTCACCTTGTCAATCTAAACGGTAGTTGTGAAATGGTGTGAAAAGAACAGCAACACATACAAAGATCTGCTAACTGTCACAAGGTGCTTCTGTACAGCGGTTAGTGTTTCAGATAGTTTGAAGCCACCAGGTCTTTCTACTCATCACGTTAACGACGGGAAAGTAGACGGACTCACAATGCCCAACAGGAGCAAAGTGCAGGTGTTTTTTAATAAGAGTGGAAAAGGCTAAGTAGTGACATCAATAGATGGTTTTCATAGATTCTCAATATACAGACTGAGAAGAAGAGAGAGAGAGACAGAGAGAGAGAGAGAGAGGAGAAAGAGGGAGAGAAGGGGAGAGAGAGAAAGGGAGAGAGTAGGGACAGAGGTAGAGAAGGAGAGAAAGGTGGAAGGAAGACAGACAAGTCTGATGATAGCTCCCTGAGTAGAAGAGAGAGAGAGAGAGAGAGAGAGAGAGAGAGAGAGAGAGAGAGAGAGAGAGAGAGAGAGAGAGAGAGAGAGAGAGAGAGAGAGAGAGAGAGAGAGAGAGAGAGAAGAGAGAGAGGTAGAGAAGGAGAGAAAGGTGGAAGGAAGACAGACAAGTCTGATGATAGCTCCCTGAGTAGAAGATCATCCTCCAGTTTAAGGACTCCCGTATCTCTCTCCTTCCTCCCTAGACAAGAGTTAACATTAGCCCCTAGCCTCCATCCAAAAATGGCTCCCTATCCACTATATTGTACACTACATTTGACCAAGGCCCATAGGGCTCCAGTAAAAAGTAGTGCACTACTGTATATAGGGAATAGGGTGCCATTTGGGACGAACTCCATGTCTCCACCTTCCACTAATCGTCTGATGTTTGTCTTGAAACCGAGCCATCTATAATTTATCTCAGCATGGATTCCAGCATCTAGCTAATGCCTTCAGGGTTTTCAAAAATAAACAGAAAGGTGACTTCGATTAGCTTTGATGCCTTTCCAACTCGCCAAGTTTTCTTAAACTTTTTTTCAGGCGATCAAAACATAAACTATATTAAGGTTAATACAGGCTACCACTGAAACCTAAACACTTTAAATCACGGCTTAACAGAATCCCTCTGTAGTGGCTCATAATTCAGAAACTGTCCTCTCGTATCGCTGCCTGACATTGATGTTTTATCGTTTAAAAATAATCTATTGTGGAAAGATTCAGAGAATTTTACTTCTGGGTAACCGAGATGAGTTAAATAGGAACAACATGTTACTACTGAGGAATGACAGCCATTATCAGTCATCAGCAGAGATCAACATCAATATGATTAAAGTTGTTATTTTGTTACTCATGTATCCAGGAGATACGTAGGAGTGTGTTTCCGTCTCTGTGTGTGTGTGTGTGTGTGTGTCTACTCCACTCTGCATGAGTGTGAATAAACACAGCTGTCAGAGGGAACACACGCTCACACACACACGCACACACAAAATATAACTAGTATGTGTGAATGTGTATGCATGTTTGTGGAGACTGTGTGACTCTTGTTGATTTGCAAATATCGTAAGGTAAACACAGTGGCATGTCTTTCCTCCATCTAGTCAGACAGGCTTTAGTGATTGGTATCTAGATACTGTATGGTGTGAACCAGGCTTTAGTGATTGGTATCTAGATACTGTATGGTGTGAACCAGGCCCTAGTGATTGGTATCTAGATACAGTATGGTGTGAAGCAGGCTCTAGTGATTGGTATGTAGATACTGTATGGTGTGAACCAGGCTTTAGTGATTGGTATCTAGATACTGTATGGTGTGAACCAGGCCCTAGTGATTGGTATGTAGATACTGTATGGTGTGAACCAGGCTCTAGTGATTGGTATGTAGATACTGTATGGTGTGAACCAGGCTTTAGTGATTGGTATCTAGATACTGTATGGTGTGAACCAGGCCCTAGTGATTGGTATGTAGATACTGTATGGTGTGAACTAGGCTTTAGTGATTAGTATCTAGATACAGTATGGTGTGAACCAGGCCCTAGTGATTGGTATCTAGATACTGTATGGTGTGAACCAGGCTTTAGTGATTGGTATGTAGATACAGTATGGTGTAAACCAGGCCCTAGTGATTGGTATGTAGATACAGTATGGTGTGAACCAGGCTTTAGTGATTGGTATCTAGATACTGTACGGTGTGAACCAGGCTTTAGTGATTGGTATCTAGATACAGTATGGTGTGAACCAGGCCCTAGTGATTGGTATCTAGATACTGTATGGTGTGAACCAGGCTTTAGTGATTGGTATGTAGATACAGTATGGTGTGAACCAGGCCCTAGTGATTGGTATGTAGATACAGTATGGTGTGAACCAGGCTTTAGTGATTGGTATGTAGATACAGTATGGTGTGAACCAGGCTTCAATGATTGGTATCTAGATACTGTATGATGTGAACCAGGCTTTAGTGATTGGTGTGTAGATGCAGTATGGTGTGAACCAGGCTCTAGTGATTGGTATCTAGATACAGTATGGTGTGAACCAGGCTTTAGTGATTGGTATGTAGATAGAGTATGATGTGAACCAGGCTCTAGTGATTGGTATATAGATACAGTATGGTGTGAACCAGGCCCTAGTGATTGGTATCTAGATACAGTATGGTGTGAACCAGGCTCTAGTGATTGGTATGTAGATACAGTATGGTGTGAACCAGGCCCTAGTGATTGGTATGTAGATACAGTATGGTGTGAACCAGGCTTTAGTGATTAGTATGTAGATACAGTATGGTGTGAACCAGGCTTTAGTGATTGGTATGTAGATACAGTATGGTGTGAACCAGGCTTTAGTGATTGATAATCTAGATACAGTATGGTGTGAACCAGGCTCTAGTGATTGGTATCTAGATACAGTATGGTGTGAACCAGGCTTTAGTGATTAGTATGTAGATACAGTATGGTGTGAACCAGGCTTTAGTGATTGGTATGTAGATACAGTATGGTGTGAACCAGGCTTTAGTGATTGGTATGTAGATACAGTATGGTGTGAACCAGGCTTTAGTGATTGGTATCTAGATACAGTATGGTGTCTAGATACTCCCCAATGGAACCCTATTCCCTATCTAGTGCACAAGTTTTGACCAGAGGCCTATGGGAGTGTCTGTTCTGTTGAGTCTCCTTAGAGGGCTGTTAGACCTGGTGCCCATCAGATTGTTCAGCCTCTCTGATTCCCATTCTTCTGCTGCAACACCCTGTGTGTGATGGTGCACCGTAGTGTACGTGACCAATCAGACAGACTGCGTGTGTGTTTGTGTCTTTCTGTGTGTGTGATTGTGTCTTTCTGTGTGTGTGTGTGTGTGTGTGTGTGTGTGTGTGTGTGTGTGTGTGTGTGTGTGTGTGTGTGTGTGTGTGTTTGTGTGTGTGTGTTTGTGTGTGATGGTGCACTGTAGTTACCAATCAGACTATGTAATAGCAACCCTACTGTAGGAAGTCATTAGGAATAGATGATCCCTATAGGTCCAGAAGCCTGACCAAAGGAATAATACGGGTCCAATACATGCACATTTTTTGTTCGTTAAAGAATGTCCTAAATACCTCAAATGTGAAATAGGTCACCTCATAACTATCGGAGTGTGTATAGCCGGCGCCTCACATCCATCTAGCTGTTGCTGAAGCTGTTGCTTCCAGGAAAAAAGGATGTGTGGAACGCCAGTTTACCTGCCCTGCTACTGGACTGACTCATCACAGTTAACACAGACACATGTTCCCCTCTTACCAGATTTACACTGGGATCTGGGGCCGTGAAGTGACGTCCTGGGACCTCGCTGTACTAAAGAGTTGCATGGCTGTTTAACAGTGACACAGATGCACACAAGCACACACACAGACAGCCTCTATGGACCGATGGACATCCATCCCCTTTTCCTATTCTACCCTTCAGTGAAAGAATCTTGTAGGGCTGGAAGGCTTGCCAAGGGTCCTTGAGACGGCTCCATGTCCCCAGACATTTGCAACATTTTTCCCATTTTCACTTTTGTCATGCCTCTTTGAGGTGTGTCCCAAATGGCAAGCTATTTCGTATAGTGTGGACTACTTTTGACCAGAGCCCTATGGTAGTGTGCACTATGAATGGAATAGAGTGCTATTTGGGATGCGTCCCTTTGTTTCCGCTGTGCTTTTAGTGACAGAGACTGGGAGGGTTGATGCACTCGCTTCCACAAACACACTATTTACCCTCAGAGTAGACACACACACACACACACACACACATCATCTCTAGGTCTAGATATATAGTACATGGGAGAAGAAGAGGCCTGTCATATCAGATACACAGAGAGGCAGGCCTGTCATATCAGATACACAGAGAGGCAGGCCTGTCAGATACACAGAGAGGCAGGCCTGTCATAGCAGATACACAGAGAGGCAGGCCTGTCATATCAGATACACAGAGAGGCAGGCCTGTCATATCAGATACACAGAGAGGCAGGCCTGTCATATCAGATACACAGAGGCAGGCCTGTCATATCAGATACACAGAGTGGCAGGCCTGTCAGATACACAGAGAGGCAGGCCTGTCATGTCAGACACACAGAGAAGCAGGCCTGTCAGATACACAGAGAGGCAGGCCTGTCATATCAGATACACAGAGAGGCAGTCCTGTCAGATACACAGAGAGGCAGGCTTGTCAGACACCCTCTACAGCCTTAGGTTCTAGATATCATCTTTTTTTCTAAAATGGTTCTTCGGCTGTCCCCATAGGAGAACCCTTTGAAGAACCCTTTTTGGTTCCAGTTAGAACCCTCTTGGTTCCAGGTAGAACCCTTTTGAGTTCTATTTCTAAACTTTTTCGCAGTAGATTCTAAACGGAACCCAAAAGAGTTCTACTTCAAACCAAAAAGGGTTATCCTATGGGGACAGTCGAAGAACCCTTTTGGAACAATTTTTTCTCTCTGTCTCTGTCTCTGTCTTTATCTGTCTCTTCTCTAAAGGAAAAGTGTTTTCCAAGAAGTATCACAGTTGAATGAATTACATCATTATTACATAATGGTTATTTCACCCTATTCATTCAGAGACAGTATCCTCATACTGCTGTTATGTATTGTAGGGAAAACTTTGAGAGATTATTTTAGTGGATAAAGAATGGTTCTGTGGTTATAACTCAGGTTTCAGATGATGATGATGTGTGAAACAGAGAGAGAGAGGGAGAGGCCCAACCAACCACAGTTGGAGCCAATCCAGAGCACTATCCATGATCTACGACAAACTAGATCCTCAAGAGACCCCATTCTGCTCTGGACATCATTACCATCACCCACAAGCACTCACCATAACTACTGTAACCCACCAGCACTCACCATCATTCACCATCACTACGTCACTTACCGTCATTTACCATCACTACCATCAATAGCGTCACTCACCATCACTACCATCACCATCACTCACCATCATTCACCATCACTCACCATCACTACGGCACTTACCGTCATTCACCATCACTACCATCAATAGCGTCACTCACCATCACTACCATCACCATCACTCATTATCACTTATATCACTCACCATCACAACCGTCATTCACCATCAATACATCACTCACAAGCACTTCCGTCATAACCATCATAACCGTCATTCACAACCACTACCATCACTACCATCCTTCATTGTCATTCACCATCACTACCATCATTCACCATCACTACCATCACTACCATCCTTCATTGTCATTCAACATCACTACCATCATTCACCATCACTACCATCACTACAATCAGTACTGTCATTCACAATCACTACCAACAGTACCATCACTCATCTTCATTCACAATCACTACCATCACTAAGCATCACCACCATCAATAACCACAGTTTCATTAGTCATCTTCGTTCCCCATCACTACCATCACTCACCGTCGTTCACAATCACTCACCATTACCTACCATCACTAACATCCCTCACCATCACTTACCATCACCCACCATCTCTTACCCACACAAAGCAGGGTGGCAGGTAGCCTAGCAGTTAATAGCAGTGGGCCAGTAACAGAAAGGTCGATGGTTCCAATCCCCGAGCCGGCAAGGTGGAACAATCTGAATTCTGCCCTTGAGCAAGGCAATTAACCCCCAACAATAACTGCTCCCCGCTCGCCGTTGGCGATTAAGGCAACCTCTCTGTTTCAGACACATTTCGTTTGAATGCATTCAGTTGTGCAACTGACCAGGTACCCCCTTTCCTTTCACTACCACTACTACCACCACCCCCTTTTTTTTGTGCAAGTTCTAAATTGACACAATATCTGTTAGCAAAGGTGTCAGTAAGAGATGACATGGAGGAGCTTGCAGGGATTTGTAGTCTTGCATGATGTCTACTTTGATACTTATTAGCATTTGTTTTATCTGAGAGTAAATAGAGCCGCATATATTGATAAAAGTAACCTTGTCCCAGGGAGATTTAGATGGTTATCAAAACGTCACGCCAGGGTAAGCCTACATGAAACACAGCCCTTCTTTTAAGTGTTTCTAAAATTCCCAACATTTAAGGTGGAAAAACGATTGGAACCATTTCCCTGTTTGACCACTAGGTTTTATGGGTATTATGACAAGTCATCTGGGGGGCTCTACTGGGCATTCATCACATCTACACAACTATTGGTCTGGCATTAGAGTGGAATGGATCCCTGGAATGGATTGGAGGAGGGGAGGAAAGGAGAGAGAGGGAATCAGTGTGTAGTAGGAATGTGACCTTGTGGGGGGGTAGGCTGTGCCTGGCCTGACTATGTTGGAGTGACTTGTGATGTGATCCCTCACCCCTGACCCCTGACCTCTGTATCACCGCAGTAACAAGGTGAAGTGGATTAGAGTGAGGGTGGAGGGATGACACAGTGAATAGAGCAGAACAGGGGAGAGGAGAACAGAGGAGAGGAGAGGAGAACAGAGGAGAGGAGAACAGAGGAGAGGAGAGGAGAACAGAGGAGAGGAGAACAGAGGAGAGGAGAACAGAGGAGAGGAGAGCAGAGGAGAACAGAGGAGAGGAGAGGAGAGCAGAGGAGAACAGAGGAGAACAGAAGAGAGGAGAGAGGAGAGGAGATGGGAGCGGAGATGGGAGATGGGAGGAAAGCTGTGTGTCAGCAGGCTAATGAACCAGTCAGAACTGAGAGAGAAAACAGAACTGCTCTGGGAAAGAGGGGTGGAGAATGATGTTAATTAACTGATGGATGCATGTCTTAGGGTTGTGTCGACGGATGAGTATAAGCTGTGGCTCTCACACTCTGATCAGTAGAGACAGGGAGATGTTCTGATCAGTGGAGACAGGGAGATGTTCTGATCAGTAGAGACAGGGAGATGTTCTGATCAGTAGAGACAGGGAGATGTTCTGATCAGTGGAGACAGGGAGATGTTCTGATCAGTGGAGACAGGGAGATGTTCTGATCAGTGAAGAATGGTGCCGAAAGCTGCCGTTTTACGGGCTCCTAACCAATTGTGCTATTGTGTCTGTTGTTGCATTATTTGTAAATTATTTTGTACATAATGTTTCTGCCACCGTGTCTTATGACCGAAAAGAGCTTCTAGATATCAGGACAGCGATTACTCACCCCGTATTGGAGGAATAATTTTTCTTCAACGAGTTGGACGGGAAGGATTTACTTCAGACGCCCGACAAGGCCCTCATCCCCGTCATTCGCAGGAGAAAGAGACTGAGGTATCAGGGACAAAGGTCGGGGTGCCTTGTAAGGATACAACGCCGAGAGGGTAATCTACCTTTACCATCGATCCTATTAGCCAACGTACAATCAATCTATAATAAAATAGACAAACTACGATCACGTATATATCCTACCGACGGGACATTAAAATCTGTAATATCTTATTTCACCGAGTCATGGTAGACTGACGACATGAATAACATACAGCTGCCGGGTTCTACACTTTTTCTGCAGGATAGAACAGCAGCCTCTGGTAAGACAAGGAGGGGAGGTCTATGTATATTTGTAAACAACAGCTGGTACACAAAATCTAAGGAAGTGTCAATGTTTGGTATCTCATGATAAGCTGTAGACCACACTATTTACCAAGAGAGTTTTCCTCTGTATTTTTCGTAGCTGTCTATATACCACCACAAACCGATGCTGGCACTAAGACCGCACTCAATGAGCTGTATCCGGCCATAAGAAAACAGGAAAACGCTCATCCAGAGGCGACACTCCTAGTGGCCGGGGACTTTAATGCAGGGAAACTCAAATCTTTTTACCAAATTTCTACCAGCATGTGGAAAAAAACTCTGGACCACCTATACTCCACACACAGAGATGCATACAAAGCTCTCCTTCACCCTCCATTTGGCAAATCTGACTATAACTCTCCTGATTCCTGCTTACAAGCAAAAATTAAAGCAGGGAGTACCAGTGACTCGCTCAATACGGAAGTGATCAGATGACGTAGATGCTAAGCTACAGGACTGTTTTGCTAGCACAGACTGGAATATGTTCTGGGATTCTTCCGATGGCATTGAGGAGTACACCACATCATTCACTGACTTCATCAATAAGTGCATCAATGACATTGTGCACACAGTGACCGTACGTACATACCCCAACCAGAAGCCATGGATTACAGGCAACATCCGCACTGAGCTAAAGGGTAGAGCTGCATTCAAGAAGCAGGACTCTAACCCGGAAGCTTATAAGAAATCCCGCTATGCTTTCCGACGAACCATCAAACAGGCAAAGCATCAATACAGGACTAAGTTTGAATCGTACTACACCGGCTCCGATGCTCATCGGATGTGGCAGGGCTTGCAAACTATTACAGACTACAAAGGGAAGCACAGCCGCGAGCTGCCCAGTGACACGAGCCTACCAGATGAGCTAAATTACTTCTATGCTCTCTTCGAGGCAAGTAACACTGAAGCATGAATGAGAGCATCAGCTGTTCCGGACGACTGTGTGATCACGCTCTCCGTAGCCAATGTGAGTAAGACCTCTATACAGGTCAACATTCACAAGGCCGCAAGGCCAGACGGATTACCAGGACGTGTACTCCGAGCATGCGCTGATCAACTGGCAAGTGTCTTCACTGACATTTTCAACCTCTCCCTGACCGAGTCTGTAATACCAACATGTTTCAAGCAGACCACCATAGCCCCTGTGCCCCAGAACACTAAGGTAACCGGGCTAAATGACCACCAACCCGTAGCACTCACGTCTGTAGCCATGAAGTGCTTTGAAAGGCTGGTCATGGCTCACATCAACACCATTATCCTAGAAACCCTAGACGCACTCCAATTTACATACCACCCCAACAGATCGACAGAGGATGCAATCTCTATTGCACTCAACACTGCCCTTTCCCACCTGGACAAAAGGACCACCTATGCGAAACTGCTATTAATTGACTACACCTCAGTGTTCAACACCATAGTGCCCTCAAAGCTCATCACTAAGCTACAGACCCTGGGACTAAACACCTCCCTCTGCAACTGGATCCTGGACTTTCTGACGGGCCGCCCCCAGGTGGTAAGGGTAGGGAACAACACATCCACCACGCTGATCCTCAACACAGGGGCCCGTCAGGGGTATGTGCTCAGTCCCCTCTTGTACTCCCTGTTCACTCATGACTGCATGGCCAGGCACGACTCCAACACCATCATCAAGTTTACCAATGACACAACAGTGGTAGGCCTGATCAATCGACAACAATGTGACAGCCTACAGGGAGGAGGTCAGAGACCTGGACGTGAGGTGCCAGGACAACAACCTCTCCCCTCAACGTGATCAAGACTAAGGAGATGATTGTGGACTACAGTAAAAGGAGGGCCGAGCACTCCCCCATTCATTCACTGTATTATTTCACTGTAATAGCTACTGTAAATTGGACAGTGCAGTTAGATTAACAAGAATTTAAGCTTTCTGCCAATATCAGATATGTCTATGTCCTGGGAAATGTTACTAACTTGTTACTAACAACCTCGTACTAATCACATTAGCGCACGTTAGCTCAACCGTCCCGCAGGGGGGGGGACACTGATCCAGTAGAGGTTCTACCCCCAAGCCATAAGACTCCTGAACATGAACAACTAATCAAAGGGCTACCCAGACCCCCTCTTTTACGCCGCTGCTAATCTCTGTTTATTATCTATGCATAGTCACTTTAACTCTACCTACATGTACATATTACATAGCCAACGTACAATCAATCGATAATAAAATAGACGAACTACGATCACGTATATCCTACAATTACATTGACTAAACTGTGCCCCCACCGATAACCCCTGTATATAGCCTCGCTATTATCATTTTACTGCTGCTGTCTAATTATTTATTACTTTTATTATCTATTCTTTACTTAACACTTTTTATTCTATCTATTCTTTACTTAACACTTTTTATTATTTTTTTGTTTAAACTGCGTTGTTGGTTAAGGGCTTGTAAGTAAACATTTCACTGTAAGATCTACACCTGTTGTATTCAGCGTTTCACTGTAAGATCTACACCTGTTGTATTCAGCATTTCACTGTGAGGTCTACACCTGTTGTATTCAGCATTTCACTGTAAGATCTACACCTGTTGTATTCAGCATTTCACTGTAAGATCTACACCTGTTGTATTCAGCATTTCACTGTAAGATCTACACCTGTTGTATTCAGCATTTCACTGTGAGGTCTACACCTGTTGTATTCAGCATTTCACTGTGAGGTCTACACCTGTTGTATTCAGCATTTCACTGTGAGATCTACACCTGTTGTATTCAGCATTTCACTGTGAGGTCTACACCTGTTGTATTCAGCATTTCACTGTGAGATCTACACCTGTTGTATTCAGCATTTCACTGTGAGGTCTACACCTGTTGTATTCAGCATTTCACTGTGAGATCTACACCTGTTGTATTCAGCATTTCACTGTAAGATCTACACCTGTTGTATTCAGCATTTCACTGTGAGATCTACACCTGTTGTATTCAGCATTTCACTGTGAGATCTACACCTGTTGTATTCAGCATTTCACTGTGAGATCTACACCTGTTGTATTCAGCATTTCACTGTGAGGTCTACACCTGTTGTATTCAGCATTTCACTGTGAGATCTACACCTGTTGTATTCAGCATTTCACTGTGAGATCTACACCTGTTGTATTCAGCATTTCACTGTGAGGTCTACACCTGTTGTATTCAGCATTTCACTGTGAGGTCTACACCTGTTGTATTCAGCATTTCACTGTGAGGTCTACACCTGTTGTATTCAGCATTTCACTGTGAGATCTACACCTGTTGTATTCAGCATTTCACTGTGAGGTCTACACCTGTTGTATTCAGCATTTCACTGTGAGGTCTACACCTGTTGTATTCAGCATTTCACTGTGAGGTCTACACCTGTTGTATTCAGCATTTCACTGTGAGGTCTACACCTGTTGTATTCAGCATTTCACTGTGAGGTCTACACCTGTTGTATTCAGCGCATGTGACACATACAATTTGATTTGATTTGGAGAGAGGGAGAAGCTTGACCCTTCTTCTTCATCTCCTCTCCTCGCTTCCTGTTTTTTTTGTGAAGGTAATGGATTTGACATTTTACTTCCAACATTTTAACAGGCTTTTCTTTTCTCTCCAGTCCTTGGTAATGAGAAACATGAAGAATGTGTGTTTGCCTGATGTACTGTAATAACTCCGGTATCTCTAGTCTAGCAGTCGTGAGTGGAGCTGCGTGTTTACATGGAGTGTGTGTGTGTGTGTGTGTGTGTGTGTGTGTGTGTGTGTGTGTGTGTGTGTGTGTGTGTGTGTGTGTGTGTGTGTGTGTGTGTCAAAAGTGCAGCTGTCAAAATGATAGCAGGGCGTGTGAAGTTCACATGAACCCATGCGTGTCCCAAAAGGCACCCTATTCCTACATAGTGCACTACTTTTGACTAGGGCACATAAGTAATGCTCTATACTGTACATGGAATAGGGTGTCATTTGGGATGTAGAAACGCAGAGACATGAAGTCATTCTGCACTGCAGCGCTGTTCATATTGGTCCTTACTCACCTTCCAGTCAAAAACACAAAAAGGGGAATTTCAGTTGAAAGAAAAAGTATTCATCTGCCAGCAGGGTTTTTTGTCAGTGTGTGTGTGTGTGTGTGTGTACACTGTACTGTATTCACATCCGGGGGGGACAGGTGTTTTCTCCATCTCTTTAGCTATCATACTCTAATTCCACTGATTTCAAAATTATATTATATAGTCATAGTCATAGATAGTCATAGATACTGATAGTCATAGATAGTCATTGACAGTTATAAAGTCGTTGGTAGTAAAGTCATTGGTAGTCATCGGTAGTCATATACAGTATAGTTACTGACAGTCATTGATAGTCATATATAGTAACAACAGCCTATAGGGCCAGGAGGTTTTCCTGATCATAACCCTGACAAGAGTTATAAGGTATAAAATCTCTGAGTATCTAGACTAATAAACCTGAAGAGAACCTGGCTGCCACAGTCCCCCCTGCTACATGTAACTACAGTACAGAGAAACAACAACAGCTACATGAATTAACTCCCTTAACTATCAAACCTGGATAGTCTGCCAGTCCCACAACAATAGCCACTATAAAAACTGTAAAAACGCTGTGCTAAATTCATTAAGCTAATCAAAAGCTTAATTTACTGATGTGTGTGTTGGGGATCGCCATGGTGACATAATTTGGAAAACAGGATTGCGGTCCTGCTGTGTCGGCCCTACGTGCTTTTCAGATGTTACTTCACTGAGTTTAAACAATGTCATAATAAAACCCTTTCCACCAACCCCCCTCCTTTTCCCCTGGCACACAATGGTATTACACATTAGCACCAATCTATCAACAGGAAATTAGGAAGCAGTCCATATACCGTAATTAGAAGAAAAGGATGAAAACCAGCAGTGCTGCTGTGTTGAGGAACATGGCTACCCACTCCTTGAGGACCAGAGGTTATGCAGTGTTTAGGAACAGGACTACCCACTCCTTGAGGACCAGAGGTTCTGTGGTGCTGAGGAACAGGGCTACCCACTCCTTGAGGACCAGAGGTTCTGCGGTGTTGAGGAACAGGACTACCCACTCCTTGAGGACCAGAGGTTCTGTGGTGTTGAGGAACAGGACTACCCACTCCTTGAGGACCAGAGGTTCTGCGGTGCTGAGGAACAGGGCTACCCACTCCTTGAGGACCAGAGGTTCTGTGGTGTTGAGGAACAGGACTACCCACTCCTTGAGGACCAGAGGTTCTGCGGTGCTGAGGAACAGGGCTACCCACTCCTTGAGGACCAGAGGTTCTGTGGTGTTGAGGAACAGGACTACCCACTCCTTGAGGACCAGAGGTTCCGCGGTGTTGAGTAACAGGACTACCCACTCCTTGAGCACCAGAGGTTCTGTGGTGTTGAGGAACAAGGCTATCCACTCCTTGGGGAACAGAGGTTCTGTGGTGCTGAAGAACAGGGATACCTACTCCTTGAGGACCAGAGGTTCTGTGGTGCTGAGGAACAGGGATACCCACTCCTTGAGGACTCAAGGTTCTGCTGTGTTGAGGAACAAGGCTACCCACTCCTTGAGGAACAGAGGTTCTGTGGTGCTGAAGAACAGGGATACCCACTCCTTGAGGACCAGAGGTTCTGCAGAGCTGAGGAACAGGAATATCCACTCCTTGAGGATCAGAGGTTCTGCTGTGTTGAGGAACAGGGCTATTCACTCCTTGAGGACCAAAGGTGCTCAGAGTAAAAAGGGGCAGAGATAAGATGTTGATCTGTGTGTGGAATACGTAAGTCAGGCTGTAGCCCACCTGCAAGAGAGTTAACTAGCCCTAAGTTAGAGTGGTGAACAACGGAGATGCCTACCTGTGTGTGAGAGCTTTAGGCGGGGTCCGCTCTGGCTCCAGGTTGCAGCGGTGGAGTCCGTAGAGGTGGTGTCTGGTAGCAACAACAGCAGTTGGAGGAACACACCCAGCAGAACACAGGCCCTCCGTGGCCCCAGGGTCCTCATCGTCATCATTTTATAAAGTACAGGTGGTCGTCTCTTGTACAGCACCCAGTGGATCGTCTCAGCAGTTTATAATGGTGCTCTGTGAGAACAGGAAGAGAGATAGAAGAGTTTGACAAGTTGTCATGGAAACAACTACTTTCAACTGAGTACAAGTAAGGTTCTTATTTCCTGACCAGGAAAAGGTAGAGGTATAGCCCATAGCCAGGACCAGGAGTTTTCCCTGGATATGTTGCATTGGGAGGTAAAACTCCTCACCCTAGTCATGACACACCATCCAAAGGCCAGGTGAAAAGCACGTAACTCACTTCAAATTCATAAAGAAAATACAACTTGAAATGTAACGGGATACTCTTGTGAAATTAATTTCATATTGGACCAAGACTTTGGTAGACATTTACAGTGGTTGGCCTAGCACCAGACATACACCTGTGTAAATCTTGAGAAAATGTATAATTCATAATTCATCATAATGCCTGGCTCATAACTTGCCTTGAGGTTTCAAGTTTAAGAACGTGGAGGAAATCTTTGATGAGAGTCGGATAGAGCAGGCTACACTTTTCAGACCCCTTGACTTTTTCCACATTTTGTTACGTTATAACCTTATTCTAAAATGGATTAACATGTTGTTTTTCCCTCATCAATCTACGCACACTAACCCATAATGACAAAGTAAAAACAGGATTTTCAACATTTTTGCAAATGTATTAAAAATAAAAGTGAAATTTCACATTTACATAAATATTCAGACTCTTTACTCAGTACTTTGTTGAAGCACCTTTGGAAGCAATTACAGACTCGAGTCTTCTTGGGTTTGACGCTATAAGCTTGGCACACCTGTATTTGGGGAGTTTCTCCCATTCTTCTCTGCAGATACTCTCAAGCTCTGGCAGGTTAGATGGGGAGTGTAGCTACATACAGTAGCTATTTTCAGGCCTCTCCAGAGATGTTTGGTCAGGTTCAAGTCCGGGCTCTGGCTTGGCTACTCAAGGACATTCAGAGACTTGTCACAAAGCCACTCCTGCGTTGTCTTGGCTGTGTGCTTAGGGTCGTTGTCATGTTGGAAGGTGAACCTTCACCCCAGGCTGAGGTCCTGAGCACTCTGGATGAGGATCTTTCTGTACTTTGCTCCGTTCATCTTGCCCTCAATCCTGACTAGTCTCCCAGTCCCTTCCCCAGATCTGTGCCTCGACACAATCCTGTCTCGGAGCTCTACGGACAATTCCTTCGACCTCATGGCTTGTTTTTTTCTATGACATGCACTGTCAACTGTCAACCTTATATAGACAAGTGTGTGCCTTTTCAAATCATGCCCAATCAGTTGAATTTACCACAGGTGGACTCCAATCAAGTTGCAGAAACATCTCAGAGATGATCAATGGAAACAGGATGCACCTGAGCTCAATTTCGAGTCTCATAGCGAAGGGTCTGAATACTTATGTAAATAAGGTATTTCTGTTTTTTATTGTTTATACATTGGCAAACATTTCTAGAAAACAGTTTTGGCTTTGTCATTGTTGTGTGTAGATAGATTAGAATTGTTTTTATTTAATCAATTTTAGAATAAGGCTGTAACGTAACAAAATGTGGAAAAAGTCAAGGGGTCTGAATACTTTCCGAATGCACTGTATATGGGAATATGAATGTTTTTGTACATTTATGGTCAGAATCTTTGTAGGGCGTCGTTTTAGACCGACAAGATATGATCAGACAAGGAAGAGACAGCCCACACCTCTCTCTCTCTCTCTCTCTCTCTCTCTCTCTCTCTCTCTCTCTCTCTCTCTCTCTCTCTCTCTCTCTCTCTCTCTCTCTCTCTCTCTCTCTCTCTCTCTCTCTCTCTCTCTCTCTCTCTCTCTCTCTCTCTCTCTCTCTCTCTCTCTCTCTCTCTCTCTCTCTCTCTCTCTCTCTCTCTCTCTCTAAAACAAGCTCAGGAGGATTTGGCTCAACCAAGACAGTGTTGATGTGGATCCACTCCCCTCTCTATAACAAGCTTAATAGGATCTGGCTCAACAAGACAGAGCGTTGACGTGGATCCTTGTTTTTAAATAAAGACTAAAGTAACGTGAACTCTTTACCCCTGACTCAAGAAGCTTTCCAGCTCACTTGATCTAACAGAAGGAGGGCCACGCTTCACAACCTATGTTCGGTACACAGTTTCCAACCATCTTCCATCATGAAAGACAATGCATTAAGTACTCAAAGTGCTTCGGTTGAGACGCCAGCTCATCAGAGCAGACAACACTTTAGGAGACAGGTTTGATAAAGTGTTTAAAGGTGTTTATACATCACACTGAAAAGAAACCTGATCTGGACTAAGAGGGTCTCCACGCCATCGGTGTGGACAGACCAACTGAATTGGTTTCAAGTAGGATTGGTTTTCTTTCAAATACTTTGAGCTTGTCTGGAGCAGCTATCGCCGTCTCCACCTCCTTTACCACTTGACCTCAGCAGATGTTGGTGCCTGGAGCTGGGAGCCTGTGTGTGTGTGTGTGTGTGTGCGCGTGTGCGTGTGGGTGTGTTTCTTCTATGGAGGATAATTCCGGGGTTTCCGACACACACAGTCATTGCCTACCATCTGGAAGTTACTCCCACTGAGAGCATCCCCTTCCCACCATGCCACTAGTCAGTTAGTTTGTGTTTCAATAGTTTGTGTTTCAATAGTTTGTGTTTTAATAGTTTTTGTTTCAATAGTTTTTGTTTCAATAGTTTTTGTTTCAATAGTTTTTGTTTCAATAGTTTTTGTTTCAATAGTTTGTGTTTTAATAGTTTGTGTTTTAATAGTTTGTTTCAATAGTTTTTGTTTCAATAGTTTGTGTTTTAATAGTTTTTGTTTCAATAGTTTTTGTTTCAATAGTTTTTGTTTCAATAGTTTGTGTTTTAATCGTTTTTGTTTCAATAGTTTTTGTTTCAATAGTTTTTGTTTTAATAGTTTGTGTTTTAATAGTTTGTGTTTCAATAGTTTTTGTTTCAATAGTTTGTGTTTTAATCGTTTTTGTTTCAATAGTTTGTGTTTTAATAGTTTGTGTTTTAATCGTTTTTGTTTCAATAGTTTGTGTTTCAATAGTTTGTGTTTCAATAGTTTGTGTTTTAATAGTTTGCGTTATTGGAGATGTGAGAGCAAGTTACATTTTAGATACAAGGGCAGAGTACAAAATGAATAGCACAGCATTTCAGTCTACAGTTTGGTGATCAGAAACAAACGTCTCAAAGGCAAATCAATAAGATTATATAGTCATTTTAAATCACATATACGTGCAGCATCGGTTGATACAAAACTGATACAACTTTCAATTTATTTTCATATTTTTTTCTTTAACCTTTATTAAACTAGGCAAGTCAGTTAATAACAAATTCTTATTTTAAAATGAAGACCTACCAATTGAGCAAGGAGAACCATTTCCTACTTTGGGTAAAGAGACTGTTCAGCAGCTTGAGCCAGTTGAAGGTTGGATTGTCACGAGCTGAGGGCTCTCTGTCCTGTTATCTGAGAATGATGGAAAACACTTGTATACTCAGACCCTTTTTAAGTTATGTGCGTGCAATTAACTAGGCTACTCATGATATGATTGTAAGCAAAGATCCCAGAAAGAGGGGAACTCCTGTTTTGAATGTTTTAATATGTAATTCAACATCACCGGTACTTTCCCCTCCTGGTTTCAGTAACTGCTGACACGAAAAACACGTAAGGTGACAAATTATAAAAGCACTTAGAAAATGGATCCAGGGAAACAATCACTTTTTAATTCATGTTATGATTATCTGTTCTATCATTCTAAGCTGACACTCACACATGTGAGTAGAGCAGCCATGAAATGGTATTTTGTTTCCTTCTCATAAGAGATGAATTGATGTTGTGACTCCCTGAGCAGTGCACCTGCGCTCAGGACCACATTCTTAGGAAAATAGGTTCCATTTTTAATTTTATTTAACTAGGCAAGTCAGTTAAGAACAAATTCTTATTTACAATGACAGCCTACACCGGCAAAACCCGGACGACGCTGGGCCAATCACGCCCGGTTGTGATACAGCCTGGATTCAAACCAGGGTGTCTGTAGTGACGCCTCTAGCACTGAGATTTTTAGATTTTTTTTCATTTAATTCTCCTTTATTTAACCAGGTAGGCAAGTTGAGAACAAGTTCTCATTTACAACTGCGACCTGGTCAAGATAAAGCAAAGCAGCGACAGATACAACAACACAGAGTTACACATGGAGTAAAACAAACATACAGTCAATAATACAGTAGAAAAACAAATCTATATACAATGTGTGCAAATGAGGTAAGATAAGGAAGGTAAGGCAATAAATAGGCCATGGTGGCAAAGTAATTACAATATAGCATTTAAACACTGGAATGGTAGATGTGCAGTAGATGAATGTGCAATGTAGAAAGATTAGGGTGCAAAGGAGCAAGATAAATAAATAAATAAATAAATAAATAAATACGGTAGGGGATGAGGTAGTTGGTTGGGCTATTTACAGATGGGTTAAATACAAGTGCAGATGCAGTGCCTTCGGGAGCTGCGCCACTCGGGCGCCCTTGAACCTAACAGGGTTCTTTGGCTGTCCCCATAGGAGAACCCTTTAAAGAACCAAGTAGAACCCTTTTGAGTTCTATGTAGAACCCACTGTGGAAAGGGTCTTACATGGAACCAAAAAGAGTTTTACCTGGAACCAAAAAGAGTTCTACCTGGAACCAAAAAGAGTTCTACCTGGAACCAAAAAGGGTTCTCCTACGGTGACAGCTGGAAACCCCTTTTGGAACCCTTTCACTGCAGTAAAACTAGTCAAAGTGATGAACTGAAGGCTCAAGGCCTTGGGTGCAGCCTACGCCCCAGTGAGAAAACAGCAGACAGGGAGAGTAAATCATGGAGGTATTAACATGTTACCAGAGAGAGGCTGTAAAGCTGTCACCTCCTTCTTTCTCCTATGCGCTGATGCTCTGTAATCACACCCATTTGTCTTCTCACAGCTCTGCTGGACACATCAACATCCCAGGAATGTAAAATGTGGATTTTAGGAGGTTGGTTATGTGGCATGGCTAGATTTCTCCAAAGTTCTAGTTGTAAATATGAAGGAAAAAGTTGAGTCTTGCCAGTAGGTGACGAGAGTTTGACTTCATTTGGGTCACGATGAAATAACCTCAAGTGGGTTTGTAGTATAATCCCAACAATAGCCAAGACAACCAACATAGGGAGCAAGTGTTTGACTTCCTATTGGCTCCTACGTAACCTGGAAACCATCTAATCTATCACTGCTCACTCTCATCCCAGGAGTCTGTCTATAGGCAGGGCCGGATTCATGCAGGGGCTTACCGAGGCAGAAGCCCTGGGGCTTAGGCCCAAGAGGCAGCAACAACAAAAAAACGTACAAATGTAATAAATAAATGTGACCGGTCAATTGAGTGCGTCAGGGATCCAAACCAGCAGAGGCTTATTTTTTTATTATTATAATTTTGATTCCAACCAGAGAGCCTCATTTTGCCACAGAGGATCAATAGTTTCTAAAATAAATAACTGTGGATTAAGTTTATTTTGGCAGTTATGCCTACAGTCGGGTAGGCCGCAGCAAATTTGGCCAACAGCTTGTTGCGTTGTGGCCATAGAAAGGTTTATTAGTGTTCTTGATGTTTTGTACACTCAGTGTATATTGCCTCCTAATATTGTATAATCATTGGCCTGGGCTATTGTTTGTTTGTCCCGTAGAGCATGGTGTTTGCAACGCCAGGGTTGTGGATTTGGTTCCCATGGCACAAACACACGCACACACATATTCTGAGTTAGTCAGGCTTTTGGTCGGGCTCACCCTTCATCTCATATCCTATTGGCTGACAACAGCCCTTGACAGACAACTCAAACCCAGCCAAATATGTGAGTTCTTGTAGGATTACACCTTGTTTTATTATTTATTAGAAAGGCCTAGGGCCAATATGGAAAAAACTGAAAACTTAAATTATTATGTTTCTGGGATGGGAACTGGGAACAAGAGTTTAATTTATGTCCTTCCTCAGGTAGAACATCAAAAGCAGATTAAAAAACGTATTGGTACTCTGTATGATAAATTGTAATTTCTCTCTATAACAATGTGATCTATTATTGCTGTACACATCTGATGAATGGTCAGTGTTACTAAAAAGGTGACGTTGCCAGACTATGTAGTATATCCAGCTTTATGTAGAGAGAGAAGAGAGAGAGGGGGGAGAGAGAGAGAGAGAGGGGGAGAGAGGGATGGATGGAGGGAGAGAGAGAGCAGGGGGAGGGATGGAGGGTGAGAGAGAGGGAGAGAGAGAAAGAGAGAGAGGAGAGAGAGAGGTGGGGTTGGGAGGGAGGGAGGGAGGGAGGGAGGGAGGGGAGAGAGAGAGGGTGGAGGGAGAGAAAGAGATGGAGAGAGCGAAAGAGAGAGAAAGAGAGAGAGAGAGAGAGAGAGAGAGAGAGAGAGAGAGAGAGAGGTGGAGGGAGAGAAAGAGATGGAGAGAGCGAAAGAGAGAGAGAGAGAGAGAGAGAGAGAGAGAGAGAGAGAGAGAGAGAGAGAGAGAGAGAGAGAGAGAGAGAGAGAGGGAGGGAGGGAGGGAGAGAGAGAGAGAGAGAGAGAGAGAGAGAGAGGGGGGTGGAGGGAGAGCGAGAGGGGTGGAGGGAGAGCGAGAGAGAGAGGGGTGGAGGGAGAGAGAGAGAGAGAGAGAGAGAGAGAGGTGAGGTTGGGAGGGAGGGAGGGGAGAGAGGGGTGGAGGCAGAGAGAGAGAGGGGTGGAGAGAGAGAGAAAGAGAGAGGGGTGGAGGGAGAGAGCAAGAGAGAGAGTTAAGTAGCACCAGTCTATTGTTCCCTGCTGGTTTATTCTTTCTCACCAGTCAAAGACCCATGAGGTGGGGGGAAGAGGCAGAGATAGCAACCATCCGTTTAATTCACAGCACCCCATACATCACAAACACACACACACTGCTTTTGGTTATACACAGCAGCAGGCCATACCAGTAATGACATACATTAGACGTTTCATTCCTTTAAACAATAGCAACAGACTCCTTACTGTGGTCACAGAAAATAAAAGAAAGAAAGACAGAAAGACAGACAGACAGACAGACAGACAGAAAGGAGTGTCTCCCCTGCTCCTATTGATATGAACTTATGGACTCAGTCAGGTCTGTTCTTTTCAAAGTCACGCTATCAGTGTACTGTTTGGCTGTCTCTTGTCTCTCCCAGCCAATACTCATATTGTATTAGGTCATCCTTCAAGCCTTGAAACACAGTGTAGCGGTCATGAGTGCGTGTGTGAATAAGTGCATATGTGTGTGTGTGTGTGTGTGTGAATAAGAGCATGTGTGTGTGTGTATGAATAAGTGTGTGTGTGTATGTGTGTGTGTTTGTGTATATGCGCACATGTGTGGGTGAGTATGTGTGTCTGTGTATGCGCGCGTGTGAGTGTGTGTGTCTTTGTGTGCGTGCGTATGTGTGAGTGTGTGTGAATAAGTACGTGTTTGTATATGTGTGTGTGTGTGTGTGTGTGTGTGTGTGTGTGTGTGTGTGTGTGTGTGTGTGTGTGTGTGTGTGTGTGTGTGTGTGTGTGTGTGTGTGTGTGTGCATGCGTGTGTGTGTGAGAGTGTGAGTGTGTGTGTATAGGGGCTTGCACAGACCTTTCAGGGGGCAGTTGCTCAAAATGAGAAAAAAAGGCCACCTCCTCAACTGAAGAAAGTCTGGAAATTCATAACATACTAACTGACTCTGTTGTTGTTGTTGTTGGCATAGGCCTATTTCTGCAACAACACACTCAATCAGTACAAAGTTGTTAGCAAGCGAGTCACAGTGCCTCATAAAGACATGATTGACTGACATCTGGAACATAAGGTAGACTGGTCAGCTGGTCATGGATGTTGATGACTGATGTTGATTCTGCTAGTCAGCTAGCTCCATCGTTGATTTGCTGATCGGGATTTATCTTCAATACTCTTAAATAATAACTTCATAATCTATTATTCATAATCTTCTAACTCATGATATATGGCTGGCTGGCTAGTGGCCTGTGTGGATATTGTTGTATATTTTGTTTAGCTAGAGTCTAGACTACCTGTGTTCAGTGCTTCATTTTTTAAATCGGGCGGTACCGGACTAAAAAGTGAGCGTGAGAGGGGGGTGACCTGAGGTGCTCTGAGGTACCAGAACGCATGGAGAAAATAAATCACCTTTATAGCATTGCATGCATATCATAGAGTTTGTGTAGCGACATAGAGCAGTAGAGTTGAGGCATGTACAGGAGTTGCACACATGGGAAACATTAGAATTCTTGGGTCCGGGAAAAAATAGGGCTTTTTATAAACACATTGCAGCCACTTCTACGACATTTTACATAACTGGTGTCACGTCCTGGCCATAGATAGCCCTCTGGGTTATCTATGGGGTTTTGGGCCAGGACGTGACCAGGGGGGTTTTTTGTTCTATGTGGTGTTTTTCTATGTTGAGTTTTGTGTTGGTTCCCAATTAGAGGCAGCTGTTAGTCATTGCCTCTAATTGGGAATCCTATTTAAGTTTGTTCCCTTCCCCACCTGCCTGGTGGGTTATTGTTTCTGTTAGTGCATGTGTTTGTGCACTACGTGTATGTCCGATCTGTTTTGTTCTTTGTTTGTTTTTGAAGTTTCACTGTATTAAAGATGTGGAACTCAACCCGTGCTGTGGTCCAGTTATTCCTCAGATCGTGACAACTGGAGACTTTGGCAGAATCTTTTTTAATATCGAAACGACAGGCTACTTTGACACTGACAAACTGAGAATCTGAGATCAATAAAAAAATGACCTTGTCTTGAATCTGTCACTAGCCTAGACCTAGGTGTGTGGAGACAAACATATTGCACAATGTAAGGAGGAAATTATAGTCCTGAAAAAGCTTTCCAGTTTCACTGACTCACCCAATGATGTGCAGCTCACTTGCCAGCAATGGCCGATGGTCTAATGCCAAAAGCATCTCTCTTCTTTCACTTTGTAAAACAATGTTCGCTTAATAGACATATGTGGAAGTTGATCAAATATTTTGGTAGACTACAGTCAAATTAGAGTTCTCTCTTTTCAGCAGGATCCATCTGTTCTCCAACCTGTATTTTCCCAAGATTGTATTTTGAAAGGCCTGTTTTGTCTCGATGCTGTTTGGTCACTGACAGATTTGCCACGCGTTCCTGACTGTAGGCTATGCCTTGTGATTGGACCATCTCTGTAGTCTACAGGGCAGACCGAGGGACGGGGTACGGGTGGGGAGGGACGGGGTACGGGTGGGGAGGGACGGGTGGCGAACTTGACGACGTCACGACGACTTGGGAGCAGTGGATTCAGAACAACAACAAAAAACTGTCTGTGTCCCAAATGTTACCCTAATAGCACCCTATATCCTACATAGTGCCCTATGGGTCCTGCTCAAAAGTAGTGCACTACATAGGGAATAGGGTACAAGTTGGGACATACCCCCAGAGAGAACAGAGAAGACTGGCTCTAAGCAGCCCCCCCTCTGCCTCTTTAGCCCCACCATTCTGCCCAGACAAAGAGCTCAGGACATGGCAGGACACCTACAGGTGCAGCATCTTAATTTGAAGGGGGAAAACCCTGTCCCTCTCTCAATGAGCAGTGTCCCCATCCATCCACATTTCCAAATCACTGACACACTGACAGGCTTCAGAACAGAGCCTTGCCTATACTGTGCAGACCGATCCGGGTTCAAATAGTATCTGTTTTTCTTTCAAAATACATCATTAGCGCAGCTTGATTGAGCTTCCGTTGTCTGGTGGAATGGAACCAATGGAATAGAGATATACTGGCATTCCAGGCAGACTCAATCAACTATCTGAAAGAAAACAGCTACTATTTGAAGCAAGCAGGGAGCTTACAGTGACAGTGTTGAGAATTGTGTCACTGAGTAATTCTCCTCGGCCTACTAGAAACGGACAAAACTCCTTCGGACCAGACCTGAATGTGTTGGAAAAGTCCATTCAGGCAGACACTGTCCAACCCTATCCTGTCTCCTGCTGGCAACATCCTAACCTGGTCCCTGATCTGTTTGTGCTGTATAGCAAACTCCTATGCTTGACAACCACATACAGAACAAACAGATCTGGGACCAGATTAACAGTACAGAAGAGATGCCTTCAGTGCCGCTACCATGGGCAGCTGCCAATCACGTACCCTGGCATAGATTAACAGAAAAACACCAGGGGCCAAGGCCTGAATAACATTCTCTCTGGCAGCCATGGAACCCATTGAGGAGCTCGCCAGCAACACAGTAAATAGCATACCAACTACACTGGGGGACTTTCTAATGGGTTTATCTCAATTTGCTGAAGGAATGTTAGTAACTACACCAAACACTGACATGTTTTCTCATTCCCATAAAAAACCCTGAAGGCAAAGTGGGTTGACTCATTTTTAGACAGTAACAGAGCAGTTACTAACATTACAATTTAGTCATTGTAACTACAAGATTCTAGAATGCAGAAAACCAACAGTAGGTTACAGCAGCTGTCTCTACAAACAATGGTTTAGGGCTTTGAGACTGACTGGTATGAAAAGGTTAAGTGCGTCAGAAGGGATTTTGGGTGATGTAAACTTGTGAAGACGACTACTCCCACACCCCAGTGGTATTGACCCCTGGAATAACAGACTACACTGTTGAAGCAACATGAACTATGACTCACAGAGACAGAGACAGAGGGAGAGAGAGAGAGAGAGAGAGAGTGACAGAGCCAAAGAGATAGAGAGAGACAGACAGACAGAGAGACAGGGAGACAGAGAGAGAATGACAGAGAGAGAGGTAGAGGGGGGAGAGAGAAAGAGAGAGAGAAAGAGGGAGAGAAAGAGAGAGAGTGACCAAACCAAATCATGATAAACCAAAAAGATTATTACTTGACACATTAGAAAGAATCAACAAAAAAACAGAAAACTAGAATGCTATTTAGCCCTAAACAGAGAGTACACAGTGGCAGAATACCTGACCACTGTGACTGACACAAACATAAGGAAAACTATATACACAGACTCAGTGAGCATTGCCTTGCTATTGAGAAAGGCCGCCATAGGCAGACCTGGCTCTCAAGAGAAGACAGGCTATGTGCACACTGCCCACAAAATGAGGTGGAAACTGAGCTGTACTTCCTAACCTCCTGCCAAATGTATGACCATATTAGAGACACATATTTCCCTCAGATTACAGAGGGAGGCAGAATGAGAGGGAGGTAGAGAGGGAGGCAGAATGAGAGGGATAAAGGGAGGGATAGAGGGAGGGAGAGAGGGACGGACGGATATAGGGAAGTAGAGAGGGAGGCAGAATGAGACAGATAGAGGGAGGTAGAATGAGGATAGAAGGAAGGATAGATGGAGGGATAGAGGGGGTCATAACGAGAGGGATAGAGGGAGGGATAGAGGGGGGAGAGAGGGCACTACAGACAGTCAGACTTAAAAGCCTTACTGAACTTCTCACTTTCAGAAGACCCAGGACTGGCCAGATGGGATTGTGGGGTATTTCTAAGGAGTGTTAGGAGGCAGCTTGTTGTACTTCAGTAAACTAAAGGAAAGAGTCAAATCTTAGCTGTCGAGTTTAATGTCAAACACTTAAAATGGACAAAAGAAGAAGACGTTCCTTAACCACCACAACGATTGTAAAACAACAAGTAGAATGCCCCACTGTAATTAACATCATTTCACAAGGTTGTTAAACTACTGGCGTCTTTGAGACTTTTACCACTTATAGGGCACCAAATTCCAAATGCTGTTGTTTTCTCCATTGAACATCTGTTGTTGTTTTCTCCATTGAACAGCTGTTGTTGTTTTCTCCATTGAACAGCTGTTGTTGTTTTCTCCATTGAACAGCTGTTGTTGTTTTCTCCATTGAACAGCTGTTGTTTTCTCCACCCGTTGAACAGCTGTTGTTGTTTTCTCCACCCATTGAACAGCTGTTGTTGTTTTCTCCACCCATTGAACATCTGTTGTTGTTTTCTCCACCCATTGAACAGCTGTTGTTGTTTTCTCCACCCATTGAACATCTGTTGTTGTTTTCTCCACCCATTGAACAGCTGTTGTTTTCTCCACCCATTGAACATCTGTTGTTGTTTTCTCCACCCATTGAACAGCTGTTGTTGTTTTCTCCACCCATTGAACAGCTGTTGTTGTTTTCTCCATTGAACAGCTGTTGTTGTTTTCTCCATTGAACAGCTGCTGTTGTTTTCTCCACCCATTGAACAGCTGTTGTTGTTTTCTCCACCCATTGAACAGCTGCTGTTGTTTTCTCCATTGAACAGCTGTTGTTGTTTTCTCCATTGAACAGCTGTTGTTGTTTTCTCCGTTGAACAGCTGCTGTTGTTTTCTCCGTTGAACAGCTGTTGTTGTTTTCTCCATTGAACAGCTGTTGTTGTTTTCTCCACCCATTGAACAGCTGCTGTTGTTTTCTCCGTTGAACAGCTGCTGTTGTTTTCTCCATTGAACAGCTGCTGTTGTTTTCTCCATTGAACAGCTGCTGTTGTTTTCTCCATTGAACAGCTGCTGTTGTTTTCTCCAGCCATTGACCAGACAGCTACGACAAAAGGGGAAAGGATGTGTTCCTCTCTGTCGTCTGTCAATCACAACTGAGTCGATGGCTGACGCTTGTGATTTGGCTGGTGTAGTGTGTAGCCTATAGTCCAAACTATAAGAATGTCTAATATTTAGATTAGTTTAGTGATGTGATAGTCTATACATGTTAAGACTAAAGTCATGAGCCAAACCCTCTTCAATACAAACAGTATTCACCAGACATATGAGAACGTCATGTTTATCCTACATGGGATTGGTATTGTGTGAAATGTTAAAAGGTAGAATATACCTAGTAATGTAAAGCAGGAAACAACAAACAGGACCTTCATCTCCTCATTGCTGGTTTGGGACCAGCATCAAATCAAAGTTTATTAATTTGTCATATGCTTCATATAAGTAAACGGTGCAATGAAATGGTTACTTGCGAGTTTCCTCCACATTGCAGTAAATAATAAACGAACAGTAAAACTAGAGCAGTCACAATACAAATACTATGTCAATAATAACAAAGTCTAAAACATAGAGACAACCCTTCTGCTTCACCACAGTGGTTTGTCAAGCAATTGTTTGCTCCAATCAGAGGACATAATGATAGCATTGCTATCCTTCATATTTTCACACAAATCTTCAATCGACGCCAGTCTGTGATTTATGTAAACGTCTGGGTTCCTGTTAGAATGTGGCCCTCTGGTCTTCTCAGCCACCCAAGCTGTTGAACACACACACACACACACACGACAGAGAGAGCTCAAAAAGCTCACCCGATCTAATTAAATTAACCCCAGTGAGAGTATTCACAGTAGTTCATTTGGTTTCCAGAGAGATTTGATCCCCAGAGAGAATTGCTAAAGGATGTCTAACTTCTGCATAAAGACATTCAGTGAATGAGAGAGACCCCACTGCACTGCACCCATTCCCTTCCCTTTCATTCACTGCTTATTACAGAAGCGCACTAAGTAGCTACCCAGGAACCCCTGTCATTGTTCATTACTCGACACAATCTCTGTTTACATCCCAAATGGCACCCTATTCCCTATATAGTGCACTACTTTTGACCAGGACCCATAAGGCTCTGGTTAAAAGAAGTGCACTATAAAGGAGATAGTGTGCCATTTCAGACACAGTCGCTCTTTCTGATGCTCGGTATCTTCCCAGGAGCCATGTGGGAATCGTAAGACAACATGTAGTGTCTGTCTGTCTGTCTGTCTATAGGGAGGCTGGGGAATAATGAAGGGGTAAGTCATCTATCAAGTTGTCTGTCTAAACTGAACAGAGCTGCTGGAAGGCATAGAGGTCACTCTAGAGATACAGGTTGAATCCCAAATGGAACCCTATTCCCTACATAGTGCACTACTTTGGGCCCTGATCAAAACTAAAGCACTACATAGGGAATAGGATGCCATTTTAGACAGGACAGTGTATGATGTGATGGAGGGTTACAGTGTGCTTCTGTATTTTCTAGTCCTACTGACTACTGTAGTTTCTAGTCTTTCTGACTACTGTAGTTTCTAGTCTTTCTGACTACTGTAGTTTCTAGTCTTTCTGACTACTGTAGTTTCTAGTCCTACTGACTACTGTAGTTTCTAGTCCTACTGACTACTGTAGTTTCTAGTCCTACTGACTACTGTAGTTTCTTGTCCTACTGACCACTGTAATTTGTAGTCCTACTGACTACTATAGTTTCTAGTCCTACTGACTACTGTAGTGCCTATTCTTTCTGACTACTGTAGTTTCTAGTCTTTCTGACTACTGTAGTTTCTAGTCTTTCTGAATACTGTAGTTTCTAGTCCTACTGACTACTGTAGTTTCTAGTCCTACTGACTACTGTAGATTCTAGTCCTCTTGACTACTGTAGTTTAGTCTTTCTGACTACTGTAGTTTCTAGTCCTACTGACTACTGTAGTTTCTAGTCCTACTGACTACTGTAGTTTCTAGTCCTACTGACCACTGTAATTTGTAGTCCTACTGACTACTATAGTTTCTAGTCTTACTGACTACTGTAGTTCCTAGTCTTTCTGACTACTGTAGTTTCTAGTCCTACTGACTACTGTAGTTTCTAGTCCTACTGACTACTGTAGTTTCTAGTCCTATTGACTACTGTAGTTCCTAGTCCTACTGACCACTGTAATTTGTAGTCCTACTGACTACTGTAGTTTCTAGTCCTACTGACTACTGTAGATTCTAGTCCTCTTGACTACTATAGTTTCTAGTCTTACTGACTACTGTAGTTTCTAGTCCTACTGACTACTGTAGTTTCTAGTCCTACTGACTACTGTAGATTCTAGTCCTCTTGACTACTATAGTTTCTAGTCTTTCTGACTACTGTAGTTCCTAGTCCTACTGACTACTGTAGTTTCTAGTCCTACTGACTACTGTAGATTCTAGTCCTCCTGACTACTGTAGATTCTAGTCTGACTACTGTAGTTCCTAGTCTTACTGACTACTATAGTTTCTAGTCTTACTGACTACTGTAGTTTCTAGTCCTACTGACTACTGTAGTTTCTAGTCCTATTGACTACTGTAGTTTCTAGTCCTACTGACCACTGTAATTTGTAGTCCTACTGACTACTGTAGTTTCTAGTCCTACTGACTACTGTAGTTTATAGTCCTACTGACCACTGTAATTTGTAGTCCTACTGACTACTAGATTCTAGTCCTACTGACTACTGTAGTTCCTAGTCCTACTGACCACTGTAATTTGTAGTCCTACTGACTGCTGTGGTTTCTTGTCCTACTGACCACTGTAATTTGTAGTCCTACTGACTACTATAGTTTCTAGTCCTACTGACTACTGTAGTTCCTAGTCCTACTGACCACTGTAATTTGTAGTCCTACTGACTACTGTCATTTCTATTCCTACCGACTACTGTAATTTCTAATCCTACTGACTACTGTAGTTTCTAGTCCTTTCGGACTACTGTAGTTTCTAATCCTACTGACTACTGTAGTTTCTAGTCCTTTCGGACTACTGTAGTTTCTAATCCTACTGACTACTGTAGTTTCTAGTCCTACTGACTACTGTAGTTTCTAGTCCTACTGACCACTGTAGTTTCTAGTCCTACTGACCACTGTAATTTGTAGTCTTACTGACTACTGTAGTTTCTAGTCGTGCTGACCGCTGTACATACAGTGGGGTCTGTCTGTGAGTTTAAAACAGGGGATATCTCTGGCATGAAATGACGACATGGAAGGTGAAGTGGAACAGAAAAACATGGTAGTCTGATATTTAACAAACTCTGAGGAAGAAAAAAAATCTGAACTGAATTCCTCTACTCCTGGACAATGGGTCCATTTGAATGTGTTTGGCTGAACATGATATCAACCACACGCATTGGTGTGGTTCAGGAACTGTGAGGAACACAATACATTTGTACAGCAGCGCAAGAAGAATGTGAGAATGGACATTTGGTAGACACGGGAGCATTCAGATTCCAATGCTCCAATGTCTTCACCAAATATAGGAATTCTAATTCTTCCTCTCGTATGAAGGAACAGGAAACTAGAGGACAGGAGCTGATAAAACACACACACCCAGAGAGAGAGAGAGAGAGAGAGAATTCCACCTAATTTCCTCTCAGTGTCTAGCAGACAACAGTCTTCAGATTGTATTCTTGTTGAAAACAAACAGTGTAACAATTCAAAGTAGCATGGCCTTGTATCTGTGGCTTATGTGACTACCCTGACCTCCCTATCCCCCTACCACCGTTCCCGTAAAACAGTACATAGTGCCCGATGGACAATAGGTTTCCCCGACTACAGGAAAAAAGAACCACCCAGAGACCTTATCCTCTAACCCACCATGGTGTCTTTCTTAACAATAAAAGAGTTTATTGGATTGGATTGATTTGAATTGTTTGACCTCCACACGTGTCTCAGCCACGTTCTTCCTCTAAGTACAGACAGGGAGCCAAAACCCTCTCAAACTTTATTAACTATTTTACTGTGTGCACATGTTCACACTGTTTTATTAAAGGCTACAAGCTTTGTTTTGTCTTTGTCTTGTTTAGTCTGAGTCAGATGTTCACACTGTTTTATTAAAGGCTACAAGCTTTGTTTTGTCTGTGTCTTGTTTAGTCTGAGTCACATGTTCACACTGTTTTATTAAAGGCTACAAGCTTTGTTTTGTCTGTGTCTTGTTAAGTCTGAGTCAGATGTTCACACTGTTTTATTAAAGGCTACAAGCTTTGTTTTGTCTGTGTCTTGTTTAGTCTGAGTCACATGTTCACACTGTTTTATTAAAGGCTACAAGCTTTGTTTTGTCTGTGTCTTGTTAAGTCTGAGTCAGATGTTCACACTGTTTTATTAAAGGCTACAAGCTTTGTTTTGTCTGTGTCTTGTTTAGTCTGAGTCACATGTTCACACTGTTTTATTAAAGGCTACAAGCTTTGTTTTGTCTGTGTCTTGTTAAGTCTGAGTCAGATGTTCACACTGTTTTATTAAAGGCTACAAGCTTTGTTTTGTCTGTGTCTTGTTTAGTCTAAGTCAGATGTTCACACTGTTTTATTAAAGGCTACAAGCTTTGTTTTGTCTGTGTCTTGTTTAGTCTGAGTCACATGTTCACACTGTTTTATTGAAGGCTACAATCTTTGTTTTGTCTTTGTCTTGTTTAGTCTAAGTCAGATGTTCACACTGTTTTATTAAAGGCTACAAGCTTTGTTTTGTCTGTGTCTTGTTAAGTCTGAGTAGACATCACTAGTTATTGTTAAATCCACCTGTTTCCCCTCTCCAGAAATATCAGTTTAAAGCCTGTCTGTCCTTCATAACCATAACATGGAGGTTAAGTCCTGAGGTGGTTTAACTGTTTTTGGACAGACTAGTCCAGTGTTTCCCGACTGCAGTCCTTGAGTACACCTGGAGGTGCACACCTAATTCAACTTGTCAACTAATCATCAAGCCTTCAATGAGTTGAATCAAGTGAGTTTGTATGGGGCAACAACAAAAATGTGTGCTGTTGGGGGTACTGGAGGACTGGAGTTGGGAACCAGTGTTGGGGTACTGGAGGACTGGAGTTGGGAACCAGTGTTGGGGTACTGGAGGACTGGAGTTGGGAACCACAGTTGGGGGTACTGGAGGACTGGAGTTGGGAACCACAGTTGGGGGGACTGGAGGACTGGAGTTGGGAACCACTGTTGGGGGGACTGGAGGACTGGAGTTGGGAACCACTGTTGGGGGGACTGGAGGACTGGAGTTGGGAACCACTGTTGGGGGGATTGGAGGACTGGAGTTGGGAACCACTGTTGGGGGGACTGGAAGACTGGAGTTGGGCCCCACTGTTGGGGGTACTGGAGGACTGGAGTTGGGAACCACTGTTGGGGGTACTGGAGGAGGGAACCACAGTTGGGGGTACTGGAGGACTGGATTTGGGAACCACTGTTGGGGGGACTGGAGAACTGGAGTTGGGAACCACTGTTGGGGGGACTGGAGGACTGGAGTTGGGGACGACTGTTGTGTGGTCTATTACCATTTAGGAAGTCACTTCCTACAAGAGGGAGACAAGAGCTTAAGTGTTCCCACTGTGGTCAATGGTCAGAGTTCCAAACATGCAGCACGCATGGGTCTTAAAGAATAATTAACAATGTGGGAATGTGATATGGACGATGCGAAGCGGAGTAAGTAGGGGCAAGTGGGGTAAGTTGAGCCAGAGGGGTTAGTTAAGCCACCCTTGTTTCTAGGAAACCATGTACAAAATGTATCATTTGACCACATATTTAGGAAGAGTTCATCATTTCATGGAGTCTGCGAAGTTAAAAAAACACATGGAAAAAGTGGTAACTACTTTAGATTTATCAGTACTGGGTAGTTGTTGTGTACGTAATTGTTAGATATTTCTTGTTAGATATTACTGCACTGTCGGAGCTAGAAACACAAGCATTTCGCTACACCCGCAATAACATCTGCTAAACACGTGCATGTGACCAATAACATTTGATTTGATTTGTAAGCAAGTTACATGAATTTATTGTGTTAGAGGTTTCACGATGCTGGTATCTAAACCAAAGTAGATCATTTTAAGATTGTTCTATACATCAGGTCTCTATCATTTTCAATATGAGGTGGTAAACTTAGCATGAACGTGTATCCTTGTAGCTGTGTGGGCTAACAGTCAAAATGTTATAAACTGAGCCAATGGTCATTGTGTAAGTTGAGCTAAAGATTGAGCCGATGGCAAGTTGAGCAAATTTAAGTGTTTTCTTCCCAAGGTGTAATGCAAGGCATAATTGCTAGGATATTAGGTAACAATAGGGCCTAGTCTATGATAAAAGTGTAAAACAAAAGTACTAAATGTTTGTTAGGTGTTAAAAGATTCATAAAAATGATTAAAAGACAAACAGTGGTTGTGATTGTATTTAATTTTGCTTGGAAAATAAAGATAGACATGGTTTGGAAAAAGGTAGTGGAAATATTTCATTCAGTAAAGACTGATAAATAGTTTCCAGTCCTACTTTTACAGGATGAAACAAGGGCCCGGCTGCCCTCTAAAGCCTCATATCAGGAATCCCTTTTACAGGATGAAACGAGGGCCCGGCTGCCCTCTAAAGCCTCATATCAGGAATCCCTTTTACAGGATGAAACGAGGGTCCGGCTGCCCTCTAAAGCCTCATATCAGGAATCCCTTTTACAGGATGAAACGAGGGGCCGGCTGCCCTCTAAGGCCTCAAATCAGATCTCACACCACACGTTTGGCTTGACTCTTCTCTAATTGAGATCAGATTTTCTTTCTGCGAACGTGTTCTAATTTGGGGCGGGTGGGAGGGGTTGGGGGAGTGATGTGGCACGTGTGTGAAGTGGTATGGCTTTCACATGTGTGCTGTGTACTGTAGACATTAGTGTACTTTAAACTATTCAATATATTCTCTACGTTCTTTCAGAGGAAAGAGTCTGGACCACTTTGTAGCCTGTACAGAAACTTAATTATAAAGGCAAGGTACTTTCCTGGAATTATCCAAAGCATTTCCAGAGACTGTTCAGCTTGTCCTTAACTGTACCCCTGGGGTTGGGGGACAATGACTTGAAACCCCAGACTGAGATCAACCACAATGATATGTGTTGTGTGTGATCAACCATAATGACAGAGGGCAATAACACTGTCTGTATTGTGGTTCATTAAGGGACTTGGTTTTTTTCTCTGTTGATTGAGGAACTTAAAAAGAGATGAACTGAACTGGAGGGCAGAGCTGTCACAATCTTCATTAAACGACCAAGGCGCAGCGTGCCGGGTTGAGAAAAACATGTTTATTCTTAAACTCACCCAAAACAACGACCGCCGCTCAACTGGTGTGGCATCAACATACAACCAAACAGATACAACTTCCCACAAACACTAGAGGGGAAAAGGGCTGCTTAAGTATGGTTCCCAATCAGAGACAACGATAGACAGCTGTCCCTGATTGAGAGCCATACTCAGCCAAAACAACGAAATATAAAGAACCTAGAAAGCCCACCCCAACTCACACCCTGACCCAACCAAAATGAAACATAAACAGGCTCATATTGGTCAGGGTGTGACAAGAGTATACATTCTTTATAGTTTATTTCCACAGACTGCTATCTAGGGGCCCGATTCCAACCTGAGTTAAGCGTGCATAAATGGCACCTAATTCCGTTTTTATGCACTTTTCTCTCTATGGTTATTCTGACCTTCAACTTAAGCATGAGAAAATCATGTGATTCATTTTGTGTGGAGATCAAAGAAATGAAGGTGTAGTGGAGGTGTGTCTACAGATACACTGTATTAATGAAGGTGTAGTGGAGGTGTGTCTACAGATACACCGTATTAATGAAGGTGTAGTGGAGGTGTGTCTACAGATACACCGTATTAATGAAGGTGTAGTGGAGGTGTGTCTACAGATACACCATATTAATGAAGGTGTAGTGGAGTCAGTTAGCCTAATAACCGCACATATTCACCTGCCAATTTTCAGTTTATTCCCTTCAGTTTGTATAGCTTACATTATCATTCCAATTAATTACATTGTTTTGTTAGATGGCTTTCTTTCATTGATTACTAATATCTCTCGAGTCTGTTGACAAATTTCTAATTAAAAGGTACACCGTATTTAAATGGATGGCTTAAGATAAATGTACTGAAAACACTATTGAATGAAAATCTGTTGGCAAGTGGGAGGGTTTTTTAACGACGTGCGCTGAGAGTCGGGAAGCAAGTTCAGGGAGTGAATGTTTTAATAAAAATAAAACGGAAGATAATACAAAACAAGAAACACTAACAGCACACAGACATGAAACAGAAACAATGACACCTGGGGAAGGAACCAAAGGGAGTACATATATAGGGAAGGTAATCAGGGAAATGATCCAGGTGAGTCTGATGGTGCGTGTAACGATGGTGCGCGTAACGATGCGCGTAACGATGGTGACAGGTGTGCGCCATAACGAGAAGCCTGGTGACCTAGAGACCGGGAAAGGGAGCACACCTGACAGGTTTTCAGTGGTTGAATGAAATGTATTCAGAGTGCGCAAGGCAGTTCCACCTGTAGAGGGCGTTACGCGACTAAATAAGGTTGGTCTGAATATCAAATACTGAGAAGTGCGTAGGAAACGCGTGTGTAGGAAAGACGTAAATACCTATGTCGGAATCGGGCCCTATGTCTTTGAAAGCTATCTGATCCTTGCTGTGTTTAAGTAGGGCGGTTTGAATACGAACTCTACACGCGATACCTACGTGGCCGAAGCCATAAATTAACCCAATAGCGTTTTCAGGGGGTCCGGTCTGTGTTGGGGTAATTTACGTGGCCGGGGGGGTTAGGCCTGACAAAAGAAAATTCCACACGGGACACCTAATTCTAAACAGATAGTGTGAGGAATGTAGGAAGTTATGAGCCATCAGCTCTTCGTCCTTTTGTCAGGGCTATTAGGAACTGTGTGCCTTTGTTTTCTACAGGAGACAGATCAGACACAGGATGCTATGAGACTGGCAGTAATCAGGACTAAAAGACAGCAGAGATCCTATATTTCTCTCTCTCTCAATGGAGTTTTATCTGAACATGTAGATCTCCCCTCCTGATGCATACTTTGTCATAATCTCCCAGTAATTTATCAGGGTCTTTGGCCTGGAGAACTCCAGCTCTGACGGCAGTTTAGTGTGGAAACAACACAGAGGTTTTACAGAGGGAGATCTACATAGTCCCTGTAGAGATCTCACTGACACACAGGGATCAGGGATCTGCAACAGGTCTGCTCTGGTCAGCCTCCTACTCATAAAGACTCCATCAAGCCCACCTTACAGTATAAACTAATGCCACTGTCCACACATTAAAAAAAAAGACCCGACACTAGTCAGTAGCTTATTTTCCTCATGGTCAGATAAACTCCCATGACGGTTTGGGATTTTACTCTACTACTATCAGACCCGTCCATGATTCCAGACAGTTTTCAGAATAAGAAGTGTGTAATGTATGTGCCCGGGCATCAACGTTAGTTTGTAAGTCAGGTTGGAGGAGCTGTCTCTGACTCAATGTTGGGCAGAACTTACATGGATGATGTCACCAGTCAGAGGTTTATAGAGTATTACCACATGAGGAATGAAAACATGGTCATCATGGGTCTATCCAAATTACTTCTTTAACAAGGAGTGTTAACGTTTGTCTCTGACACTATAGCAAAGATGCCTTGTGATATCTCAAGACACAAAACGCATCACATTCAAATAAAGAAATGTGATGTACTACTGACTAGAGAAGTACCTGATGTACTACTGAGAAGTATCTGATGTACTACTAGCTAGAGAAGTATCTGATGTACTACTGGCTAGAGAAGTAACTGATGTACTACTGAAAAGTACCTGATGTACTACTGAGGAGTATCTGATGTACTACTGGCTAGAGAAGTATCTGATGTACTACTGAGAAGTACCTGATGTACTACTGAGAAGTATCTGATGTACTACTGAGAGGTATCTGATGTACTACTGGCTAGAGAAGTACCTGATGTACTACTGGCTAGAGAAGTATCTGATGTACTACTGAGAAGTACCTGATGTACTACTGAGAAGTATCTGATGTACTACTGAGAGGTATCTGGTGTACTACTGGCTAGAGAAGTATCTGATGTACTACTGAGAAGTATCTGATGTACTACTGGCTAGAGAAGTATCTGATGTACTACTGAGAAGTATCTAATGTACTACTGGCTAGAGAAGTATCTGATGTACTATTGAGAAGTATCTGATGTACTACTGAGAGGTATCTGATGTACTACTGAGAAGTATCTGATGTACTATTGAGAAGTATCTGATGTACTACTGAGAAGTATCTGATGTACTATTGAGAAGTATCTGATGTACTACTGAGAAGTATCTAATGTACTACTGGCTAGAGAAGTATCTGATGTACTATTGAGAAGTATCTGATGTACTACTGAGAGGTATCTGATGTACTATTGAGAAGTATCTGATGTACTACTGAGAAGTATCTAATGTACTACTGGCTAGAGAAGTATCTGATGTACTACTGAGAAGTATCTCATGTACTACTGTCTAGAGAAGTAATCACAGTGATTTGTTGGTGTATATCTGTTACAGTAACAGGGCTTTGTGTGTAGCGTGGAGAGGCAATGTGTGGGATGTAGCTGACAAAAGCCTGGTGAATGAGGAGAACACGCTCAGTCAAGAAGCTAATGTCCAGCCCTGACACACACACACACACACGTACCTTATCTTGCGGCCCTGGGGCCCTGACACTGAGCTGCAGCCCCATGGTTATCACATAGTCTGCTTCCTGTCACGCACCGACACCAGACCCTTACACTGTAATCACGCACGTGCACACACACACACACACACACACACACACACACACACACACACACACACACACACACACACACACACACACACACACACACACACCCTCAAAAGATGTTTAAGTGTTGTAGTCTGTGTTGTAGTCAGACTGTGTCTGAAGTGCCACCCTATGCCCTACTTAGGACACTACTTTTGACCAGTCCCTCACACTATGGACCCTGGCCAAAGGTAGTGAACTATAAAGGGAATAGGGTTCCATTTAGGATTCAGATTACTCTCCAAGCTCTTCAGCTGGGAGTCCAATAAGCCATTGTTTTTTTCTTCTTCAGTTATGTTAATTAATGACTTCTTATCCTCTTGAACTGAGTCAACAATAACGTAGTGGTCCTGCCAAGGGGCCGCCGGTGAGCTTCCTTCCCCCTAGAGTTGTGTATCCGGGTGAAGCTGGGGTCTGGCGCCAACCCCAGCAGCACAACACAATAAGACAGGACACAGAGCGACAACAGAGAGCAGCACAATCTCAATGCAACACAACACAATAAAACATGACAAAGTAGAGCGAAGGACACTGCAACACAACACAATAAAACATGACAAAGTAGAGCGAAGGACACTGCAACACAACACAATAAAACATGACAAAGTAGAGCGAAGGACACTGCAACACAACACAACATCATACAGCAAAACACATCACAATACAACATAACAGAACACAACACAATGCCATACAGCATAACAACATAACACAACTGAATGCCATACAACATAACACAACACCATACAACATAACACAACCACACAAAAGTCCCGTATAGCTCAGTTGGTAGAGTATGGTGCTTGCAATGCCAGGGATGTGGGTTTGATTCCCACGGGGGACCAGTATGAAAATGTATGCACTCTCTAGTGTAAATTGCTCTGGATAAGAGTGTCTGTTAAATGACAATTATTGTATTTTTTTAAACGTAGAACAGCACACAGACGCTGCTCCCAACAAGGGAAAAAAAACTGCTCCAGATTTGCTGCCATTCTGTTAGGTGTTGCTGAGGCGTGACACTGCCATGTGATGCTTTGGTTAGAGACCTACAGAAATACTCCGTTACGATTCCCCATCCTTACACGTTTGTTTGAATTATAGCAGGACAATGTGCTTGACATGAATGCATTTATTTTTGTTAGCCATTGTTCCTCAGAGCTGCCGCCTCGGCCTCTTTTAGTTCAGACTGACTGCTATGAGAGTCAGGGTGTGTGTGTGTGTGTGTGTGTGTTATTTTACACAACATTGTCAAAACAATATGCTGTAATTTAGAGGACCACCTGTGTGGGGTGGCAGGTAGCCTAGTGGTTAGAGCGTTGGACTTGTAACCGGAGGGTTGCAAGTTCAAATCCCCGAGCTGACAAGGAAAGAAATCTGTCGTTCTTCCCCTGAACAAGGCAGTAGACCCACTGTTCCCCGGGTGCTGAAGATGTGGATGTCAATTAAGGCAGCCCCCCGCACCTCTCTGATTCAGAAGGGTTGGGTTAAATGCGGAAGACACATTTCGGTTGAAGGCATTCAGTTGTACAACTGACTAATAATGGTGACTTTGACGTAGGTGGTTTGAAGTCAGATACAAATCTGATTCCTGGCCATGTGACTTGTGTCTGAACAGTCAAATCTGATTCCTGGCCAAGCTGTTATTTGGCATTGTTGCTTGCTAGCTACTCTGTTGACAGTTTAACAAGAACATGTGGTAGCTAACTAGCTTGTTAATTGTTTACAAACTAATTAGTAAATGTGCTAGAAAACTAAACAGCTACCTAGCTTTAGCTAGATGACTACTGTGGCTAGCCAAAAAGGACTCATTGTTGTCACCTTAGCCTGCTACATAACTTCTGAGTGATAGGAAGCACTAACACCACCAATCAGCCTACACCGCTGCACACACAACCGTCATTACTATGACAACTAGCGTAACCATGTCAGCAAGTGACTGCTGTCTGAACACACAAATCCAATTTGGTCACATGTAACTTGCTGTTTGAACAGTCAATATTCCAAAACATATTTGAAAAACGAAACTGATTTGAGCATTAAGGCCTGTAGTGTGAACAAGGAACATGTAACTAGTTGTGGTGGTATCAACAATGCAGCTTTGGTTTAAAACAACGCTATGGTCTAAATAGAATATATAGACCATCTATAAGGGACAAGGAGAGATGACAGGAAGGCAGGGCTGAGCCCTAGGACCATGCCTCAGGACTACCATATATAGACCATCTATAAGGGACAAAACAATTCAAGTGGAGCAAAGAATCAGAAAAACAGATCCTGGATTGCTACTCTCTCATGACTGCTCTCTCCAGATTGCTGCTCTCTCTAGATTACTACTCTCTCCAGATTGCTACTCTCTCCAGATTGCTACTCTCTCCAGATTACTACTCTCTCCAGATTACTACTCTCTCCAGATTACTACTCTCTCCAGAGTGCCACGCACTCCAGATTGCTACTCTCTCCAGATTAATACTCTCTCCATAAAACTCACAATTATACACTTACTTTCTGTCTCTGAACCTGTTTTTTCTTTCTTAACTTTTCGGTAAGAACAGAACACTTTCACATGTGGATTTGAATACAGTGTGTGCTCACAAATCTGCAGATAACATATTCTTTGTCATGTATGGTATGTTATCTGTGAAATGAGAGATAATATTTGATCTGGCAGGTGTTCTAGGACCAAGGTCTTTAGTAAACAGAACACCTGATAGTAAAACACTTTCCTTTTAGGTGATCAACAAAACATGAAGACCAACAGCATTTCAGCTGTGGACTTTTTCTTGTAGGCTAGAAACCTCACCCTAACTCAGCTGTTGAGCATAATTGAGCATAATTATAGACAATTATCACTGAATACCACAAAACAAAAAATACCTAACAAGATGTCACAGGACACCAGGGAGATGACAGGAAGGCATGGCTGAGCCCAAGGACCATGCCTCAGGACTACCTGGCCTGATGTCCCAAGTCCACCTTGTCAAGCTGCAGCTCCAGTTTCAACTGTTCTGCCTGTGGCTATGGAAGCCAACTGACATTTACTCCTGAGGTGCTGACGTGTTGCACCCTTTACAACTACTGTGATTATTATTTGACCCTGCTGGTCTTCTATGAATGTTTTAACATATTGAAGAACGATGTAGTCTTATAATCCCCACCCGGCACAGCCAGAAGAGGACTGGCCACCCCTCAAAGCCTGGTTCCTCTCTAGGTTTCTCCTAGGTTCCTGCCTTTCTAGGGAGTTTTTCCTAGCCACCGTGCCTCTACATCGCTTTTCTGTTTGGGGTTTGAGGCTGGGTTTCTGTATAAGCACATTGTGACATCTGCTGATGTAAAAAGGGCGAGAGAGAGATCCTGTAAGTAGTCAATCAGTAGCTCTAACCCGCTGACTGTGAACTAGGTGACAGACTGATCCGTATCTGTCGTCACCTGGACATGGACTCAACAACAGAAAGACCAGATCACCTTCATCACCTCAACATGGACAGACTGATCCGTGTCTGTCGTCACCTGGCATTACAGACCAGGCCCGAGCAAAGAGTTCCAGACACACAATTGGAGGGTAACACCTCAGCTGAGAATGACAACATAAAACCTATGAGAGATATCACTGATGACAACCCAGTTTAGACTAAAGGTGTGAAGGTTAACACTGATAAGTTAGTTTAAATATTAAAGGCGATGAAGGCCATGTGACACACTAAAAATGGAGTGAAAACAATACCATATTAGTCTCAATCAACACATTCCCAAACGTACATTCATTTGTTTATCTCTAGTCATTTCAAGTCACAGACTAATGATAACACAAAACAATGTTCCCGTTCTAAGAGGCCTTTGACCTGTTGCCTTTTGCAGGAATCAGAGTTTCAACTTTTCCAATTACATGAACATCCCTGCCTACCTTCCATCTAACCCTGCATGTGTATACGTAAATGCTGGTCTTCGACTGAAATAGGTGACATTATTCATTTTTGGTACAGGTACTTCGGGGCGGCAGGTAGCCTAGTGGTTAGAGCGTTGGACTTGTAACCGGAGGGTTGCAAGTTTGAATCACCGAGCTGATCAAGGTAAAAATCTGTCGTTCTGCCCCTGAACAAGGCAGTTAACCCACTGTTCCCTGGGCGCTGTGGATGTTGATTAAGGCAGCCCCCCGCACCTCTCTGATTCAGAGGGGTTGGGTTAAATGCGGAAGACACATTTCGGTTGAAGGCATTCGGTTGTACAACTGACTAATAATGGTGACTTTGACTTTTTTGTTTAAATTTTAGGTGCAGGAACTCCTCAATAGTTTTGTGCTAATATTCTATCAGAGGTGCAGGAGCTCAAGCAGTAGAACATTTTGAGGAGCCTGTACTCAAGTCCGGTGAGCTCCTGGTGCACAGCATTATGTTTTAACAGCGGAAGAAAATGCTCTAACATGACCCAGCTACTTTTTGCATTGCTTCCGTTGTATCATCAGAAGGAACAGGTCTACTGCTCTGCTCCAGCACAGTCTGGAGAGAGAGGACACTAGTGACATTCTGGTTGGGTTCTCTCTCTCTCACACACACACACACACACACACACACACACACACACACACACAGGAAACAGCAGGAGAGGAAGGAACAAAAAATAAACAGTGCGTGTAACATCCCAATAACCACAATGGCCCTCTTTCACAAAGCCTTGACTGGAATGCCATGTAACATGCACGTGCTAATGTTATTTCACCTTCCCAAAACAAGCTCTGTTCACACACAGCAAACCACACCACTCCTGAGAACGTCCAACTTCCCCTCTTTATGTCCAGCGAGAACCAGTGGACAGAACGTACCCCCAGCCCAGCCCTACCCTAAGAGAACAGGATACAGGGAGTAGTACTACAGATGTGATATCTTAATTTGACTCAGTTTCTCACAGAAGGAAAATAATCCTGCAGCAACAGGAAATGTGAAATGTGATGTGGATTATAATGAATGGACTTTAAAAAAAATGGAAATTACAAACTTTAGAAACAACAGGATGATCAAATTAAAATGCAACATATGTATAAGTGGGTGGTGAGGATTGTATTATATTATTATCATGTCAGCTGACCTGGTTCATAATCACATGATTTATAGAAACATGCCTTAATAACCCAGAGGGGAAATGTATATGTTAGTCACCTAAATCGCTCTACATAAAGTAAACTGTAACCAATCCGAGTTGGAGGGGGACATGGAATTATTTTCTTCAACGCGGTGTCACAGACACAGCTGGGAGTGTGGGGCTGAAATTTCATCTGATTGATACTTAAAACACACATACTATGCAGCTGAACTAGGGTGTTCTCCCAATTACACTAATAAAAATAATCAATCATAAATTTGATGAATAATTTAACCAGGAGGATATAAAACTCTGTCGTACCTATAGACAGCCGGTACACCACCCCCGCCTGAAACCGCCGGTACACCACCCCCGCCTGAAACAGCCGGTACACCACCTCCGCCTGAAACAGCCGGTAAACCACCCGCGCCTGAAACCGCCGGTACACCACCTCCGCCTGAAACAGCCGGTACACCACCCCCGCCTGAAACAGCCGGTACACCACCCCCGCCTGAAACAGCCGGTACACCACCCCCGCCTGAAACCGCCGGTACACCACCTCTGACTGAAACCGCCGGTACACCACCTCCGACTGAAACAGCCGGTACACCACCTCCGCCTGAAACAGCCGGTACACCACCCCCGCCTGAAACAGCCGGTACACCACCTCCGACTGAAACAGCCGGTACACCACCCCCGCCTGAAACCGCCGGTACACCACCCCCGCCTGAAACAGCCGGTACACCACCTCTGACTGAAACAGCCGGTACAAGTGGGCCGTCATTGTAAATAAGAATTTGTTCTTAACTGACTTGCATAGTTAAATAAAGGTTAAATAAAAAAGGTAGAATAAAGGTTAAATAAAATGTTGCAATAGCATGTTTTAAATCAATTAAATCAAAATGTACAACTGAGACATTTAGGAAAGAAACACACTTTCCTCATCGCCGTGAAAACAGCGGTACTTGAGACCTACGGTCTCTCTGTTTAACCTCCCCCCCATATCTCTCTCTCTCTCTCTCTGTTGTGAGGAGAACCAGACCCAGAGTTCTACCTAGTCCCTGATGGAGTAGCAGCAACCCAGAGGGAGGTAGCTGGGGCATGGGGAGGGGTGGAGTGGTGGAGGGCTGGGAGAGACATAGGGAGGGTAAGATCAGAGAGCTGGGTCCCATGAGATGTGCATGGGACCTCTGGAACAAAAAACTGCCGCCCACTGTGCTTGGCTGACTGGCAATAGAGGACTGGAGGTGTCCCAGCAGACATACTCACCTCCAGCCCAGCCTCTAGGCTCACACCCCTCTCAGTCCATTCTCAGCCATCAACAGTGACGAGGCGACTCTGGGATGATGGCCTTCTAGGCAGAGTTGCAAAGAAAAAGCCATATCTCAGACTGGCCAATAAAAAGAAAAGCTTAGGATGGGCAAAAGAACACAGACACTGGACAGAGGAACTCTGCCTAGAAGGCCAGTATCCTGGAGTCGCCCCCTCACTATTGATGTTGAGACTGGTGTTTTGCGGGTACTATTTAATGAAGCTGTCAGTTGAGGACTTGTGAGGCTTCTGTTTCTCAAACTAGACACTCTAATGTACTTGTCCTCTAACTCAGTTGTGCATCGGGGCCTCCCACTCCTCTTTCTATTCTGGTTAGAGCCAGTTTGCGCTGTTCTGTGAAGGGAGTTGTACGAGATCTTCAGTTTCTTGACAATTTCTCACATGGAATAGCCTTAATTTCTCAGAACAAGAATAGACTGACGAGTTTCAGACGAAAGTGCTTTGTTTCTGGCCATTTTGAGCCTGTAATCGAACCCACAAATGCTGATCAACCAGTGCCCCCGCACATTGGTTAACCGGGCTATCTGCATTGTGTCCCGCCACCCACCACTCGCCAACCCCTCTTTTACGCTCTTACGCTACTGCTACTCTCTGTTCATCATATACGCATAGTCACTTTAACCATATCTACATGTACATACTACCTCAATCAGCCCGACTAACAGGAGCCTGTATGTAGCCTCTCTACTGTTATAGCCTTGCCACTGTTATAGCCTCGCTTCTGTATATAGCCTCGCTACTGTCTTTTTTATTTCTTTACTTACCTATTGTTCACCTAATACCTTTTTAATTTTTTGCACTGTTGGTTAGAGCCTGTAAGTCAGTATTTCACTGTAAGGTCTACACCTGTTGTAGCGCACGTGACAAATAAACTTTGATTTGATGCTCCAGATACTCAACTAGTCTAAAGAAGGCCAGTTTTATTGCTTCTTTCATCAGGACAACAGTTTTCAGCTGTGCTAACATAATTGCAAAAGGGTTTTATAATGATCAATTAGCCATTTTAAAATTATAAACTTGGATTAGCTAACACAATATGCCATTGGAACACAGGAGTGATGGTTGCTGATAATGGGCCTCTGTACACCTATGTAGATATTCCATAAAAAATCTGCTGTTTCCAGCTACAATAGTCATTTACAACATTAACAATGTCTACACTGTATTGCTGATCAATTTGATGTTATTTTAATGAGCAAGAAAATGAGAAACAAGGACATTTTCTAAGTGACCCCAAACTTTTGAACGGTAGTGTAGACTACAGCGTAACAAAACACCTTCATTTCATGTAGACAATTGCAGTGATTGGCCGTGTCCGTGTAACACCAAGCAAGATCCTTAAACAACGAACTGATAACGTACAGCCTACAGAATGAAAAACAGACCATGGGGTTTGAACCGCAGCCGTACCACCGTGAGATTGGGATGCTCCCAACAGTGCATGTTCACTGTAAATACAAAAGCAAAACGTGTTGTTCAAGATGTAGACGATGTTCAAACAGTCAGACGGCTGTGTAGCTAGAGCTCCTGGGAATTATTACACCCCTGATGGATATATGGCACTGTACGGTACTTTAAACATCTGTCTCTTGATGTCAAACAGACAGTCTTGGAAATAAAATACAGTGATAATTCCATCATGAAGTCTTCAACACCCTTGAATAGATATTGTAAACGTGAGAACAGATCTATTCTGTTGTACCATTTTAACATTTGCAGAGGACACATTTCTGTTTCTCACAAAATGGACAATAAAGTAGACATTCTATTATATTCTTATTCTATTGATACTCAATATCAACTCAGACATGGGGTTTCAATTTCAAACAATGACTTGGAATATGTAGATAACAGGACTTCAAGTATGAGAGGATAAAATAAATCAATGTATATCAGGTCGGCTATTGTTTGTTAGTCGAGGCAGCTCAGTTACTGTTGGAGCAGAGCACCAGCCAGATAAGAATTGTGAAGTGTGAACACTGCACTGGAGCACCCACTGAAAGAGTGAAGTAGCCTACACAGAGACTCTGTAGTGAGGTACCTGGCTAGATGCTCTCTACTGTAGAGAGTGAAGTACACAGAGACTCTGTAGTGAAGTACCTGGCTAGATGCTCTCTACTGTAGAGAGTGAAGTACAGTGAGGGAAAAAAGTATTTGATCCCCTGCTGATTTTGTACATTTGCCCACTGACAAAGAAATGGTCAGTCTATAATTTTAATGGTAGGTTTATTTGAACAGTGAGAGACAGAATAACAACAAAAGAATCCAGAAAAACGCATGTGAAAAATGTTATAAATGGAATTGAAATAAGAATTTGACCCCTCTGCAAAACATGACTTAGTACTTGGTGGAAAAACCCTTGTTGGTAATCACAGAGGTCAGATGTTTCTTGCATTTGCAGCCACCAGGTTAGTACACATCTCAGGAGGGATTTTGTCCCACTCCTCTTTGCAGATCTTCTCCAAGTCATTAAGGTTTCGAGGCTCCACAGATCCACAGATTTTCTATGGGATTAAGGTCTGGAGACTGGCTAGGCCACTCCAGGACCTTAATATGCTTCTTCTTTAGCCAGTCCTTTGTTGCCTTGGCCGTGTGTTTTGGGTCATTGTCATGCTGGAATAACCACCCACGACCCATTTCAATGCCCTGGCTGAGGGAAGGAGGTTCTCACCCAAGATTTGACGGTACATGGCCCCGTCCATCGTCCCTTTGATGCGGTGAAGTTGTCCTGTCCCCTTAGCAGAAAAACACCCCCAAAGCATAATGTTTCCACCTCCATGTTTGACGGTGGGGATGGTGTTCTTGGGGTCATAGGCAGCATTCCTCCTCCTCCAAACACGGCGAGTTGAGTTGATGCCAAGGAGCTCCATTTTGGTCTCATCTGACCACAACACTTTCACCCAGATGTCCTCTGAATCATTCAGATGTTCATTGGCAAACTTCAGACGGGCATGTATATGTGCTTTCTTGAGCAGGGGGACCTTGCGGGTGCTGCAGGATTTCAGTCCTTCACGGCGTAATGTGTTACCAATTGTTTTCTTGGTGACTATGGTCCCAGCTGCCTTGAGATCATTGACAAGATCCTCCCGTGTAGTTCTGGGCTGATTCCTCACTTTTCTCATGATCATTGCAACTCCACGAGGAGAGATCTTGCATGGAGCACCAGGCTGAGGGAGATTGACAGTTATTTTGTGTTTCTTCCATTTGCGAATAATCGCACCAACTGTTGTCACCTTCTCACCAAGCTGCTTGGCGATGGGTCTTGTAGCCCATTCCAGCCTTGTGTAGGTCTACAATCTTGTCCCTGACATCCTTGGAGAGCTCTTTGGTCTTGGCCATGGTGGAGAGTTTGGAATCTGATTGATTGATTGCTTCTGTGAACAGGTGTCTTTTATACAGGTAACAAACTGAGATTAGGAGCACTCCCTTTAAGAGTGTGCTCCTAATCTCAGCTCGTTACCTGTATAAAAGACACCTGAGAGCCAGAAATCGTTCTGATTGAGAGAGGGTCAAATACTTATTTCCCTCATTAAAATGCAATTCCATTTATAACATTTTTCACATGCGTTTTTCTGGATCTTTTTGTTGTTATTCTGTCTCTCACTGTTCAAATAAACCTACCATTAAAATTATAGACAGATAATTTCTTTGTCAGTGGGCAAACGTACAAAATCAGCAGGGGATCAAATACTTTTTCCCCTCACTGTACATTGAGACTCTGTAGTGAAGTACCTGGCTAGATGCTCTCTACTGTAGAGGGTGAGCAGCTCTCTACATCAGAGGTTTAACATGTGTCACCGACAGCATACTCAAACTCTCCAAGCATCCTTTGCTGTTTCTCTCTCTCTCTCTCTCCAAGTAGGTTAAAGTATCTTTCCCCTTCTCACTTGTTAGGTTCCGTGCCTACGTCAAACTATTATTCCAGTGGCATTGAGATAAGAGGAAAGACACAATGCAGAGATACAGTCATAGGAAAGAGAGGAAAGCAATGAAGCCACAGTCACAGACAGAAAGACACAATGTAGACACAGTCACAGGTCACAGACAGAAAGACACAATGTAGCCACAGTCACGGGAGGAAACAACAGTCTGACAGACAGTTTGTACAGAGGAGTCAACTACCATAACAGGATGCTATATAGACAATCACTGCACCTTACTCATATCAGCCAGGACCAGAGATTTTTTTAGGGGTTGTTCACTGTATTCTCTATGCTACTGTTCCTAAACTTACTCTGTGTTTTAAGCTTGGATCTTCAATATCTTCCATTACAAATCAGCATAGTCAATTTCTCAATGTAGACATTGAGCTTCTCCCTGAATCTCAGTCACACACAGACTGGAATATATTCGGCTGTTCACACGTTTATAAACAGAGCAAAATAAATTGTAAAATATTTTTTGTAGGCTATTGATTGATCAAGAATTGATTTATAGCATAATCTCATGAATCATGTGCTTTACAGATTTTACCTCCCCTCAATATCCTCATAGCCTGCCTCACGAAATTGTAAGATCCGTTTCAAAAATCAAATGTCAGAAAGTAAACTTTTCCGCAACTTACCAAACTCTTTATTTCTTGAAAGTGATTTCCGAAGATGAGTTATTCCAGTCCAAATCTAACGTAGAGACGGGCTCCTGATACGGTGACAGGGTGAAACGATCTGCCGCAGGGTTTGAGAAAGTGATGAGACGTGAGATGTCTCCACATTGTCCCCTTCCGCACGTTATAAACAAACTCCGCATGTCGGGCTGGGATTGTGAAGGCCACTCCTCCGGTAGGTACTCCCTCTCTCCATCAACCTTGGCTGCGCTTCCCAGCTCCCTCCGGCTCTGTCGCAAATAAAATATATGCTCATTACACTCATGACGCACATCGAGTGGGAACAATATTATGTGTTTGTACAGGTGTATCTAGCACATTATGATAAAGTATTGGTTGGGTAATATAATAACGGGCCTAGACAAGTAATTAATTTTCTCCACATGAAATAACCCTGCCCCCTTTTTTAAGCATGTTCCCACCCAGTTCCAAATGATCAAAAATAGAAATATACAAAATCAAAGAGATTTATAAAAACACAGGTTATATATATATATATATATATATATATATATATATTTGTTTTTTTTCTTTTTCTTTTTTTTGTAAGTTGTGACTGAGGAGGATGTAATAAAATACTCAGATTCATATAAAACCATTTAATTGATTACAATTTGAAACACACACTAGCTCCACACTGACAACAAGTCTCCTCCTCTGAGCTTGGTTGAGTTCAGTGGACGATCCAAACTATAGAAACAGATTGACTAGAGTATATCCATCATTATATCCGAAGTATTCTATTTGTACGATTGCAAACTGAAGAGGCCTCGGTTACACAGACGAACATTACACAATTGCAAATACAATCATTCCATTATCCAGTTTCATAGACTTTGGATATAATTGCTATAGTATAGCATATACTTTCAATTCAAATGTGTGATGAATATACTTTCAATTAAACTTGTTTGCTTTAACACAGGCGGAGGGATATTTAGGAGTAAAAAACTTTATTATCAAGACCGTAAACAAAGTAGTCGTAGTTTTTTCCATTGTAGGTATAGAAGACAGGAGTGATGGGAACCCATTCAATGGTTTGACGCTGTGAAAGAATAGAAACATTTGAGTGGATATTACTACACATGACCCTATTGTAGTCAAACCTCAATGCAGAAAAGGCTCTGTAATGAGAGGGCTGACCTCTAGTGGCTGTTAAAAGCAATTGCATTTTTTTTAAGGTAGGGAGAAGGGAAGGATACAGATGAATAGTGTTGACCAGTGGAGGCTGGTGGGAGGACCTATAGGAGGACGGGCTCATTGTAATGCCTGGAATGGAATGAATGGAACGGTATGAAACACATCAAACATATGGAAACCACATATTAGACTCTGTTTCATCTATTCCAGTCCAGCCATGACAATGAGCCCGTACTCCTATAGCTCCTACCACCAGCCTCCACTAGTATTGACACAAGATCGTAGGGTTCAGGTGGGGCATCGCAGGAGGGAGGAAACCGTTCAGTAGTATAAGAACATGACCCTGGGCTAAGATACCCTTCACGCTATCATCCTGAGCTAAGGTGGATTAGTAACCAGACTAGCTCCGTACAGCTTGGCTTGGCACGGCTCTGTTCGGGCTCAGTGGTGTGGAAAGCTCTAGAGAAGACCTAGAGACCTAGACAGACCTGCTGCGGGATGCAACTGACAGAGGAGGAAGGACGCGGTTCAGGAGTATTGGGACAGGGCACAAGCAGGACTGTGTGAAGGCTCACTTGTTTTAGGACGTGCGCCGAATACAACAGGTGTAGACCTAACAGTGAAATGCTTACTTACAGGCTCTAACCAACAGTGCAAACAAGGTATTTGGTGAACAATAGGTAAGTAAAGAAATAAAAACAACAGTAAAAAGACAGTGAAAATAACAGTAGCGAGGCTATATACAGTAGCGAGGCTATATACAGCAGCGAGGCTATATACAGTAGCGAGGCTATAACAGCAGCGAGGCTATAACAGTAGCGAGGCTATAACAGCAGCGAGGCTATAACAGCAGCGAGGCTATAACAGCAGCGAGGCTATATACAGTAGCGAGGCTATATACAGTAGCGAGGCTATAACAGCAGCGAGGCTATATACAGTAGCGAGGCTATAACAGCAGCGAGGCTATAACAGCAGCGAGGCTATAACAGCAGCGAGGCTATATACAGTAGCGAGGCTATAACAGCAGCGAGGCTATATACAGTAGCGAGGCTATAACAGTAGCGAGGCTATAACAGTAGCGAGGCTATAACAGCAGCGAGGCTATAACAGCAGCGAGGCTATTACAATAGCGAGGCTATATACAGTAGCGAGGCTATAACAGCAGCGAGGCTATAACAGTAGCGAGGCTATAACAGCAGCGAGGCTATATACAGTAGCGAGGCTATAACAGTAGCGAGGCTATTACAGTAGCGAGGCTATAACAGCAGCGAGGCTATAACAGCAGCGAGGCTATATACAGTAGCGAGGCTATAACAGCAGCGAGGCTATAACAGCAGCGAGGCTATATACAGTAGCGAGGCTATATACAGTAGCGAGGCTATAACAGCAGCGAGGCTATATACAGTAGCGAGGCTATATACAGTAGCGAGGCTATATACAGTAGCGAGGCTATAACAGCAGCGAGGCTATAACAGCAGCGAGGCTATATACAGTAGCGAGGCTATAACAGCAGCGAGGCTATATACAGTAGCGAGGCTATAACAGCAGCGAGGCTATAAACAGCAGCGAGGCTATAACAGTAGCGAGGCTATTACAGTAGCGAGGCTATTACAGTAGCGAGGCTATAACAGCAGCGAGGCTATAACAGCAGCGAGGCTATATACAGCAGCGAGGCTATAACAGTAGCGAGGCTATAACAGCAGCGAGGCTATATACAGTAGCGAGGCTATATACAGTAGCGAGGCTATAACAGCAGCGAGGCTATATACAGTAGCGAGGCTATATACAGTAGCGAGGCTATATACAGTAGCGAGGCTATAACAGCAGCGAGGCTATAACAGCAGCGAGGCTATATACAGTAGCGAGGCTATAACAGCAGCGAGGCTATAACAGCAGCGAGGCTATATACAGTAGCGAGGCTATAACAGCAGCGAGGCTATATACAGTAGCGAGGCTATATACAGTAGCGAGGCTATAACAGTAGCGAGGCTATAACAGCAGCGAGGCTATATACAGTAGTGAGGCTATATACAGTAGCGAGGCTATAACAGTAGCGAGGCTATAACAGCAGCGAGGCTATAACAGCAGCGAGGCTATATACAGTAGCGAGGCTATAACAGCAGCGAGGCTATATACAGTAGCGAGGCTATATACAGTAGCGAGGCTATAACAGTAGCGAGGTTGCAAACAGGCACCGGTTAGTCGGGCTGATTGAGGTAGTATGTACATGTAGATATGGTTAAAGTGACTATGCATATATGATGAACAGAGAGTAGCAGTAGCATAAAGAGGGGTTGGCGGGTGGTGGGTGGCAGGACACAATGCAGATAGCCCGGCTAGCCAATGTGCGGGGGCACTGGTTAATCGGGCCAATTGAGGTAGTATGTACATGAATGTATAGTTAAAGTGACTATGCATATATGATAAACAGAGAGTAGCAGCAGCGTAAAAGAAGGGTTGGGGGTACACAATGCAAATAGTCCGGGTAGCCATTTGATTACCTGTTCAGGAGTCTTATGGCTTGGGTGGTAAAAACTGTTGAGAAGCCTTTTGTCCTAGACTTGGCACTCTGGTACCGCTTGCCATGCGGTAGTAGAGAGAACAGTCTATGACTGGGGTGGCTGGGGTCTTTGACAATTTTTAGGGCCTTCCTCTGACACCGCCTGGTGTAGAGGTCCTGGATGGCAGGCAGCTTAACCCCAGTGATGTACTGGGCCGTACGCACTACCGTCTGTAGTGCCTTGCGGTCGGGGGCCGAGCAATTGCCGTACCAGGCAGTGATGCAACCAGTCAGGATGCTCTCAATGTTGCAGCTGTAGAACCTTTTGAGGATCTGAGGACCCATGCCAAATATTTTTAGTTTCCTGAGGGGGAATAGGCTTTGTCGTGCCCTCTTCACGAATGTCTTGGTGTTTTTGGACCATTCTAGTTTGTTGGTGATGTGGACACCAAGGAACTTGAAGCTCTCAACCTGCTCCACTACAGCCTGGTCGATGAGAATGGGGGTGTGCTCTGTCCTCCTTTTCCTGTAGTCCACAATCATCTCCTTAGTCTTGGTTACGTTGAGGGAGAGGTTGTTATTTTGGCACCACCCGGCCAGGTCTCTGACCTCCTCCCTATAGGCTGTCTCGTCGTTGTCGGTGATCAGGCCTACCACTGTTGTGTTGTCTGCAAACTTAATGATGGTGTTGGAGTGCCTGGCCATGCAGTCGTGGGTAAACAGGGAGTACAGGAGGGGACTTAGCACGCACCCTTGGGGGGCTCCAGTGTTGAGGATCAGCGTGGCAGATGTGTTGCTACCCACCCTCACTACCTGGGGGCGGCCCTTCAGGAAGTCCAGGATCAAGTTGCAGAGGTAGGTGTTTAGTCCCAGGATCCTTAGCTTAGTGATGAGCTTTGAGGGTACTATGGTGTTGAATGCTGAGCTGTAGTCAATGAATAGCATTCTCACATAGGTGTTCCTTTTGTCCAGGTGGGAAAGGGCAGTAGGGAGCGCATCATCTGTGGATCTGTTGGGGCGGTATGCAAATTGGAGTGGGTCTAGGGTTTCTGGGATAATGGTGTTGATGTGAGCCATTACCAGACTTTCAAAGCACTTCATGGCTATGGGCGTGAGTGCTACGGGTCTGTAGTCACTTAGACAGGTTGCCTTCGTATTCTTGGGCACAGGGACTATGGTGGTCTGCTTGAAACATGTTGGTATTACAGACTCAATCAGGGACATGTTGAAAATGTCAGTGAAGACACCTGCCAGTTGGTCAGCACATGCCCGGAGCACACGTCCTGGTAATCCGTCTGGCCCCGCAGCCTTGTGAATGTTGACCTGTACAGAGGTCTTACTCACGTCAGCTACGGAGAGTGTGATCACACAGTCGTCCGGAATAGCTAATGCTCTCATGCATGCTTCTGTGTTGCTTGCCTCGAAGAGAGCATAGAGTGATTTAGCTCGTCTGGTAGGCTCGTGTCACTGGGGAGCTCGGCGGCTGTGCTTCCCTTTGTAGTCTGTAATAGTTTGCAAGCACTGCCACATAAGACGAGCGTCGGAGCCGGTGTAGTACGATTCAATCTTAGCCCTGTGTCGACGCTTTGCCTGTTTGATGGTTCGTCGCAAGGCATAGCAGGTTTCCTTATAAGCTTCCGGGTTAGAGTCCCGCACCATGAAGGCGGCAGCTCTACCCTTTAGCTCAGTGCGAATGTTGCCATCCATGGCTTCTGGTTGGGGTATGTACGTACAGTCACTGTGGGGACGACGTCCTCGATACACTTATTGATAAAGCCAGTGACTGATAAAGCCAATGCCATCGGAAGAATCCCGGAACATGTTCCAGTCTTTGATAGCAAAACAGTCCTGTAGTTTAGCATCTGCTTCATCTGACCACTTTTTTATAGACCGAGTCACTGGTGCTTCCTGCTTTCATTTTTGCTTGTAAGCAGGAATCAGGGTTATAGAGTTGTGGTCGGATTTACCAAACGGAGGGCGAGGGAGAGACTTATATACTTGCCAATATACTTGCCAGTATATGAACTACATGCTATCTAACTACCCAACGTTTATTGACTTGATTATTCACATCCTTCTTAGCTTAGCTAAATGGTATAGACATTGTGTGTTCTCAATGGACATTGTTAATTCGAAATTCGATGAAATTACGAAAGCTCGACACCCGTTGAATATGGCCGGTGTCAGTAAACGTCAGCAGAAAAAGAAGTATTGTTGCCTGCGGCACAATTGCAGTCACCAACGCTCTGGATAACATGAATAACATGAAAACAGCCTTATCAGCTCTGCTAGGGGGAGTAAAATGGTCAAAGTGAGGTGTTCTCTCATTATGTGTCTGGAAGTAGCTAGCAAGCTAGCCAACGTTAGCCAGTTAGCTTGGGTGCTTGACTGCCGTTGTGAGGTCAGAACCATTGGATCAACCCTTCAGAGCGTCCAGTATGCTGTTCCTGTTATTCTCAGGTTGAGTGTTGTAGGCAGGAGGAGGAGGGTACAGCTGATCTCCAGTATGTGAGGGAAATACAAGCATTTCAGTCATTGATAAAGACATTTCAGACATTCATTGGAAGCCATTAATTGTTATTTCGGTCATTAAACCTCAACACAGACGGGATAAATGAACACTAGGATCTACAGCCAACTCAATCACTTTGTACGCGTCTGAAATGGCGCCCTGTTCCCAACACAGTGCACTACTTTTGACCGGGGCCTGCATAGAAGTCTGATAACTTGTAGTGCACTATGTAGGCAATAGGGTGCTGTTTCAGACCCTAACTATGGTCACGTTGGATGTAGGCTGCTAAAGTGAGTAACGCAGACAGCTGAATGAGCTGATGAAGGAGGTGTTGATTATTTGGGGAGACAGACTGACTGAGACCCCCTCGCATGTGTGCTTGTCTCACCCAGTCCTTTTGGCTCATCGTACTCTGTCACACAGTCCAGTGTGTGTGTGTGTGTGTGTGTGTGTGTGTGTGTGTGTGTGTGTGTGTGTGTGTGTGTGTGTGTGTGTGTGTGTGTGTGTGATATAGTAGAACTCAGGGCCCCAGATATAGCAGAACTCAGGGCACCAGATATAGCAGAACTCAGGGCCCCAGATATAGCAGAACTCAGGGCCCCAGATATAGCAGAACTCAGGGCCCCAGATATAGCAGAACTCAGGGCCCCAGATATAGCAGAACTCAGGGCCCCAGATATAGCAGAACTCAGGGCCCCAGATATAGCAGAACTCAGGGCCCCAGATAAAGCAGAACTCATATTGAAGTTTGTGTAGGCAGTTCTCGGTTATTGTACCAGGCAACAATGACAAACACTGTATGGAAAACAACAGTCCTGTTCTGGGCTTATTGATCAAAAAGTCTCATCATTGGAAACGTTCTCTCTCAATGAGACAAACAACAGTATAACCCCAGAAATATAATCGCATAATAGAGACAAAAAAATACAAATACTCTGTTGAAAACTGTCATTTTGTAACTGATTAAATTGTGTTGTCACTGAAAACTCTCTCAATTAACTTCACAACATAACATTACAAGCTGGTAGGCTTGAGTCATGGAAATGGGTTGAGAGGGGAGTGGAGGACTGGACAGTGTTCCTTCTCTCCCACAGGAAAAACAGACATTCCCTCGGGAGGGAGAGGACCGGAAGCTATATTGTCATCCACCAACACTCCTCTTCTCATGACCCAGGATCTCAGGATCATGTTGGACTTGAAAGGTATAGACTCGGGAGTGGCACCCTTCAGTGCAGTCTGGTGAGTTTTAAACGAAACAAGAACTGGAAGGTGGGAGAATGGAGCTGAGCAACAGCCCCATTTATATATTATTAACCAATAAATCTTAGATCATAATCCAATTATTAGTAGGCTATTGTGGTATATTTACATACGTTCATTGTATTACCATTAACTTGCTGTGTAAACACTGTTAGTGGAAATTAGTTAGTCCTCACATGACCCAGGAGTTACACAGCCTCAGTAAATAAGGAGGAGCTCCTAGATCCAGATGGTTGGACACGTGCTGAAAACTCTGTTGGAAAGCACACACGTACTGTGTGTACAGGACACAATACAGTGTGTAATAATTAGTACAGAACACAATACAGTGTGTAGTACTTAGTATATGACACAATACAGTGTGTAGTACTTAGTACAGAACACAATACAGTGTGTAGTACTTAGTACAGGACACATTATAGTGTGTAGTACTTAGTACAGGACACATTATAGTGTGTAGTACTTAGTATATGACACAATACAGTGTGTAGTACTTAGTACAGAACACAATACAGTGTGTAGTACTTAGTACAGAACACAATAGAGTGTGTAGTACTTAGTACAGAACACAATACAGTGTGTAGTGCTTAGTACAGAACACAATACACAAAAATCTGTCGTTCACAAAAATCTGTCGTTCTGCCCTTGAACAAGGCAGTTAACCCACTGTTCCCCGGGCGCCGAAGACGTGGAAGTCGATTAAGGCAGCCCCCCGCACCTCTCTGATTCAGAGGGGTTGGGTTAAATGCGGAAGACACATTTCGGTTGAAGGCATTTGGTTGTACAACTGACTAATAATGGTGACTTTGACTTTGACTTTGACAATACAGTGTGTAGTACTTAGTACAGGACACATTATAGTGTGTAGTACTTAGTACAGGACACATTATAGTGTGTAGTACTTAGAATATGACACAATACAGTGTGTAGTACTTAGTGCAGGACACAATACAGTGTGTAGTACTTAGTACAGGACACATTATAATGTGTCCTATACTAAGTACTACACACTACCACTGTATAACTGGCGGATCGGTAGCCTAGCGGTTAAGAGGTTGGGCCAGTAACCAAAAAGTTGCTGGTTCAAATCCTCCGAGCTGAATAGGAGAAAAATCCTGTAAGTCACTCTGGATAAGAACTGTCACGACTTTCGCCGAAGTCGGTCCCTCTTCTTGTTCGAGCGGCGGTCGACGTCACCGGTCTTCTAGCCATCGCCCATCCACTTTTCATTTCTCCATTTGTTTTGTCTTTGGTTTCTACACACCTGGTTTAAATTCCCCAATTACATGTTCATTATTTAACCCTCTGTTTTCCCCATGTTTGTGTGTGTTATTGTTCAATATTATGTCAGTCCATTTGGTAGGCTTGGTATTTGTTAGTACTTTGGAATATTTTGAGTAAACTACGTTGTGTTGCTCATCTCTGCTGTCCTGCGCCTGACTCTTTGCACCCACTACACCAAGCCTTCTGACAAGAACGTCCGCTAAATGACAAAAATGTCAAATAAAAAATACCTATGAGAAGGAGTTTCCCTGCACTGTTACGAGATCCGGGTTTAAGATCATATATACTGTAATATGTCAGTTAGCAGAGGCCTTTATCCTACGCAATTTACAGTACAGTAAGGACAAAAGCATTTTTTAGCATGTGTATGTGTAATCTCTGAGGGAATTGAACCCATAACCTTGGTATTGCTAGATCCATGCTTTAGCCCTAGATCAACACACTGTGATAACAGATGGCAGCAGGAGAAGGCTGGGAAGTAATGCTTGATTAGCATTCATACAATGTGCCTAACATACATCACTGAGACAGAGAGTACTACTGTAGGGTGAGGCTTGCATCAAGTTAAGGGAAAGATAATCCAATAGAATAGAAATGGATGAGTCGTCTGAAAAGCAGAACCCATACTGCAGCACAAAACCAAGAGGATGTACAGTGCCTTCAGAAAGTACTCAAACCCATTGAATCTTTCCCCATTTGGTTGTGTTACAGCCTTAATTTAAAAGGGTTTACACTGAGATGTTGTGTCACAGGCCTACACAAAATACCCCATAACGTCAAAGTAGAAACATTTTACATCTTAATTTTTTCAATAAAAAATGAAAAGCTGAAATGTCTTGAGTCAACCCCTTTGTTATGGCAATCTTAAATAAGTTCAGGAGTAAAAAGGTGCTTAACAAGTCACATAATACATTGCATGGATTCACTCTGTGTGAAATAGTGTTAAATGACTACCTCATCTCTGTACCCCACACATACAATTATCTGTAAGGTCACTCAGTCGAGCAGTGAATTTCAAACACAGATTCAACCACAAAGACCAGTGAGGTTTTCTAATGCCTCACAAAGAAGGGCACCTGTTGGTAAGCAAACATTGAATATCTCTTTGAGCATGTTGAAGTTATTAATTACACTTTGGACGGTGTATCAATACACCGAGTCACTACAAAGATACAGGCGTCCTTCCTAACTCAGTTGCCGGAGAGGAAGTAAACCACTCAGGGATTTCACCATGAGGCCAATGGTGACTTTAAAACAGTTACAGAGTTTAATGACTGATAGGAGAAAACTGAGGATGGATCAACAACATTGTAGTAACTCCACAATGCTAACCTAATAGACAGAGTGAAAAGAAGAAAGTCTGTAAAGAATAAAAATATTCCAGAACATTGCATCCTGTTTGCAACTGTATACGCAGAGAGTCAGGAAGCACGAGCAGAAGGTACATTTACTAATGAACCGATACAGACATGTCCTGAACGTGACAGGACACAATACTACCTAACTACTGAGGCTTACTGAGGGCTATATGAAGGGAGAGTAATCAGGGTGGTGATGAAGTCCAGGTGGGCTTTAACGATGGGGAGCAGGTGTGCACAATGATGGTTGCCAGGTGGTTAGTAGACCGGCGACGTCGAGCGCCGGAGGGAGGGATTAGGAGTAGGCTTGACAGCAACAAGGCACTAAAGTAACACTGCAAAAAATGTGGAAAAAGCAAACTTTTTGTCCTGAATACAAAGTGTTATGTTTGGAGCAAATCCAATACCACACATTACTGGGTACCACGCTCCAAAGCATAGTGGTGGCTGCATCATGTTATCGGTATGCTCGTTAAGGACTCGGGAGTTTTTCAGGATCAAAATAGAGCTAAGCACATGCAAAATCCTAGAGGAAAACCTGGTTTAGTCTGCTTTCCACCAGACACTGGGAGATGAATTCACGTTTCAGCAGGACAATAACCTAAAACACAAGGCCACATCTACACTGGAGTTGCTTACCAAGAAGACAGTGAATGTTCCTGAGTGTCCGAGTTACAGTTTGACTTAAATATACTTTAAGTCTATGGCCTGAAAATGGTTGTCTAGAATGATCAACAACCAATTTGACAGAGCTTGAAGAATTTTAAAAATAATAATGGGCAAATGTTGCACAATCCAGGTGTGAAAAGCTCTTAGAGACTTGCCCTGAAAGATTCACAGCTGTAATCACTGCCAAAGGTCCTTCTATTAACTCAGGGGTGTGAATACTTATATAGAATACTTATGTAAATGAGCTATTTCTGTATTTCATTGTCAATAAATTTGCTAACATTTTGTTGTGGAAATTCAACAGTAAGGACTCAAAATCAAAGTAAATCTTTATAAACTTGCAGAGAGGTTCACAAAGTCAATACAAACTTGATGAAAAGGGGAGGTTCCCTTTCAGTCCCTTTATACTGCTACACAAACAAGTTATAAGCATGGTTGGTTCCTGTATGTGACTAACTGATACCCCACCAGGCTTCTTACCTTGAAACTGAGATATTGTGTCACTCCTTCTAGTTCCCAGAGCAGTGTTCTGCCAAATTGCTTATAAGTGATTGTGTTGTTTCCTCTGTGCAGTCAACCAGTCACTAGCATGAACCCAACCAAGACAGGTTATTACAAAAGCAGCATTATGCTAAACATATTGTAACGTCCAAGCCTGAGTGTACAGGCTGGAGTGTTTAGTTTTGTTTTGGTGTTGGGTTTCTTCAGTTCTATGGTGTGTATTTCTATGTTGGGGTAATGGTTCCCAATTAGAGGCAGCTGAGTCTCGTTACCTCTAATTGGGAACCATATATATGTTTGGGGTTTGCACTTGAGTTTTGTGGGTAATTGCTTATTGTTATGATTATCGTGTTTAGGTTTATGCCATCGTGTTTAGGTTCATGCCATCGTGTTTAGGTTCATGCCACAGTGTCTAGTTTAGGATTTAGCGTTTGTCTCACGTCAGGTTCTTCGTTTATTGTTTTGTTCCGTCTAGTCCCGTTTTCTAATAAAGAATGTATTCTGGATACTTCGCTGCGCATTGGTCTGTCCAAGGAGATAACCATGACAGAATAACCCACCTCGAAAAGACCAAGCAGCGAGAAGACCAGGAGTCCTGGGCATGGAGGGAGACGGCGGAGCATCGTCGTCCCAGGAGGAGGAAGAAATCAGCGAAAGCTGAGCGGGGGAGTTACGAGGAGCTATATGGGGCATGGAGCCCGGAGAGGGAGAAATATGTTGGGCCTCGCCTGGCTAGAAGAGCCGAACCGCTTCCCCAAAAAACTTTTTTGGGGGGGTACACGAGGAGGTTGGCTGGTTCAGGGGGGACTCCTGAGCCAAATCCTCGTGCTCCTTGGAGGGAGCATTGGAGGGAGCGTCGCACTGAAAGGACACCGTGCTATGCAGTTTTGCACACGGTTTCTCCTGTGCGGATTCAGAGGCCGGTGCGCAAAATTCCAGTGTGCAGCCAGGAAGAGTGGTACCAGCTCTGCGCGCCAAGTCTCCAGTGCGCCTCCTAGGACCAAGATATCCTGCACCGGTTCTGCGTGCAGTGTCTCCGGTACGTGTCCACAGCCCAGTGCGAGAGATCCCAGCGCCACTCGTCTGTCAGGCCAAGGTCAGTGTGCTACCTGGAAGAGTGGTGCCAGCTCTGCGCGCCAGGTCTCCAGTGCGTCTCCTAGGACCAAGATATCCTACGGTCCTACGGGCAGAATCTCCGGTGCGAATCCACAGCCCAGTTCGTGAGATTCTAGCTCCACTCACCCGTGAGGCCAGGGTTAGTGAGCTAGCTGGAGGTATGGTGTCGGCTCTCCGCATCAGGTCCCCTGTCCGTGTTATGGATTCAACACGTCCTGTGCCTGTTCCATGTTCCAAGATCCATGTCCGTGTTGTGGATTCAACACGTCCTGTGCCTGTTCCACGTTCCAAGATCCATGTCCGTGTTGTGGATTCAACACGTCCTGTCCCTGTTCCACGTTCCAAGATCCCAGTACGTGTTGTGGATTCAACACGTCCTCTACCTGTTCCACACTCCGAGATCCATGTCCGTGTTGTGGATTCAACACGTCCTGTCCCTGCTCCACGCATCAGGCCCCCTGTGCGCCTTCAGAGCCCGGCACGTCCTGTCCCTGCTCCACGCATCAGGCCCCTACGGCGCCTTCAGAGCCCGGCACGTCCTGTCCCTGCTCCACGCATCAGGCCCCCTGTGCGCCGTCAGAGCCCGGCACGTCCTGTCCCTGCTCCACGCATCAGGCCCCCTGTGCGCCTTCAGAGCCCGGCACGACCTGTCCCTGCTCCATGCATCAGGCCCCCTGTGCGCCTTCAGAGCTCGGCACGACCTGTCCCTGCTCCACGCATCAGGCCCCCTGTGCGCCTTCAGAGCCCGACACGTCCTGTTCCTGCTCCACGCACCAGAGTTCCAGTGAGCATCATGAGTCCAGTACGGCCAGTTCCTGCTCCACGCACCAGAGTTCCGGTGAGCATCATGAGTCCAGTACGGCCAGTTCCTGCTCCACGCACCAGAGTTCCAGTGAGCATCATGAGTCCTGTACAGCCAGTTTCTGCTTCCTGCACCAAGGCCACTGTAAACATCACGAATCAAGTACTATCTGTTCCGGCTAATGGTCCAGGTGCGTGAACTCGAGCCAGCACGGCCGGCACCGGAGCCCCCACCTGGGACAAAGGGACCCACCCGAAGACCCTCCCCACGGACTTTTGGCGCATTCGGTGTCCGCGCCTTTGGGGGGGGTACTGTAACGTCCAAGCCTGAGTGTACAGGCTGGAGTGTTTAGTTTTGTTTTGGTGTTGGGTTTCTTCAGTTCTATGGTGTGTATTTCTATGTTGGGGTAATGGTTCCCAATTAGAGGCAGCTGAGTCTCGTTACCTCTAATTGGGAACCATATATATGTTTGGGGTTTGCACTTGAGTTTTGTGGGTTATTGCTTATTTTTATGATTATCGTGTTTAGGTTCATCAAATCAAATCAAATTTTATTTGTCACATACACATGGTTAGCAGATGTTAATGCGAGTGTAGCGAAATGCTTGTGCTTCTAGTTCCAACCATGCAGTAGTATCTAACAAGTAATCTAACAAATTCACAACAACTACCTTATACACACAAGAGTAAAGGAATGAATACGAGTATGTACATATAAATATATGGATGAGCGATGGCTGACCGGCATAGGCAAGATGCAGTAGATGGTATGGAGTACAGTATATACACATATATATGAGATGAATAATGTAGGATATGTAAACATTATATAAATGGCATTGTTTAAAGTGGCTAGTGATACCTTATTTCATCCAATTATAATTATTAAAGTGGCTAGAGATTTGGGTCGATGGCCGAACGGCATAGGCAAGATACAGTAGATGGTTTAGAGTACAGTGTATACATTTGATATGAGTATGTCGGATACGTAAACATTATATACAAAATTGTTTAAAGTGGCTAGTGATACATTTGTTACATCCAATCCCTATGTTTAAAGTTGCTAGAGATTTAAGTCAGTATGTTGGCAGCAGCCACTCAATGTTAGTGATGGCTGTTTAACAGTCTGATGGCCTTGAGATAGAAGCTGTTTTTTAGTCTCTCGGTCCCAGCTTTGATGCACCTGTACTGACCTCGCCTTCTGGATGATAGCGGGGTGAACAGGCAGTGGCTCGGGTGGTTGTTGTCCTTGATGATCTTTGGCCTTTCTGTGACATCGGGTGGTGTAGGTGTCCTGGAGGGCAGGTAGTTTAACCCGGTGATGCGTTGTGCAGTCCTCACTACCCTCTGGAGAGCCTTACGGTTGTGGGCGGAGCAGTTGCCGTACCAGGCGGTGATACAGCCCGACAGGATGCTCTCGATTGTGCATCTGTAAAAGTTTGTGAGTGATTTTGGTGACAAGCCGAATTTCTTCAGCCTCCTGAGGTTGAAGAGGCGCTGTTGCGCCTTCTTCACCACGCTGTCTGTGTGGGTGGACCAATTCAGTTTGTCCGTGATGTGTACGCCGAGGAACTTAAAACTTTCCACCTTCTCCACTACTGTCCCCTCGATGTGGATAGGGGGGTGCTCCCTCTCCTGTTTCCTGAAGTCCACAATCATCTCCTTTGTTTTGCTGACATTGAGTGAGAGGTTATTTTCCTGACACCACTCCAAGGGCCCTCACCTCCTCTCTGTAGGCCGTCTCGTCGTTGTTGGTAATCAAGCCTACCACTGTAGTGTCGTCAGCAAACTTGATGATTGAGTTGGATGCGTGCTTGGCCACGCAGTCATGGGTAAACAGGGAGTACAGGAGAGGGCTGAGAACGCACCCTTGGGGGGCCCCAGTGTTGAGGATCAGCGGGGTGGAGATGTTGTTTCCTACCCTCACCACCTGGGACCGGCCCGTCAGGAAGTCCAGGACCCAGTTGCACAGGGCTGGGTCGAGACCCAGGGTCTCGAGCTTAATGACGAGCTTGGAGGGAACTATGGTGTTAAATGCTGAGCTGTAGTCGATGAACAGCATTCTTACATAAGTATTCCTCTTGTCCAGATGGGTTAGGGCAGTATGCAGTGTGATTGCGATTGCGCTGCCTGTGGACCTATTGGGACGGTAAGCAAATTGGAGTGGGTCCAGGGTGTCTGGCAGGATGGAGGTGATATGATCCTTGACTAATCTCTCAAAGCACTTCATGATGACGGAAGTGAGTGCTACGGGCGATAGTCATTTAGCTCAGTCACCTTAGCTTTCTTGGGAACAGGAACAATGGTGGCCCTCTTGAAGCATGTGGGAACAGCAGACTGGGATAGGGACTGATTGAATATGTCCGTAAACACACCAGCCAGCTGGTCTGCGCATGCTCTGAGGACACGGCCAGGGATGCCATCTGGGCCGGCAGCCTTGCGAGGGTTAACACATTTAAATGTTTTTCTCACATTGGCTGCGTTGAAGGTGAGCCCGCAGGTTTTGGTAGCGGGCCGTGTCGGTGGCACTGTATTGTCCTCAAAGCGAGCAAAGAAGTTGTTTAGTTTGTCTGGGAGCAGGACGTAATGGTCCGCGACGGGGCTGGTGAATTGTGACTCTACTTTGTCCCTATATTGACGCTTAGCTTGTTTGATTGCCTTGCGGAGGGAATAGCTGCACTGTTTGTATTCAGTCATGTTTCCGGTAGCCTTACCCTGGTTAAAAGCAGTGGTTCGCGCTTTCAGTTTTGCGCGAATGCTGCCATCAATCCATGGTTTCTGGTTGGGGAAGGTTTTAATATTTGCTATGGGTACAACATCACCAATGCACTTGCTAATAAACTCGCTCACCGAATCAGCGTATACATCAATGTTGTTGTCAGATGCTATTCGGAACATATCCCAGTCCACGTGCTCGAAGCAATCTTGCAGCATGGAATCAGATTGGTCGGACCAGCGTTGAACAGACCTGAGAACGGGCGTTTCCTGTTTTAGTTTCTGTTTGTAGGCTGGGAGCAACAAAATGGAGTCATGGTCAGACTTGCCGAAAGGAGGCGGAGAATAGCCTTGTATGCATCACGGAAGTTGGAATAACAGTGGTCCAGGATTTTACCAGCCCGGGTGGCACATTCGATATGCTGGTAAACTTTCGGGAGCCTTGTTCTTAAATTAGCCTTATTAAAATCCCCAGCCACAATAAAATCCCCAGCCACAATAAATGCAGCCTCAGGATATGTGGTTTCCAGTTTACATGTATCAGCTTGAGGGGGGATGTACACGGCTGTGATTATAATCGAGGAGAATTCTCTTGGTAGATAATGCGGTCTGCATTTGATTGTAATGAATTCTATGTCAGGTGAACAAAAGGACTTGAGTTCCTGTATGTTGTTATTATCACACCACGTCTCGTTAATCATAAGACACACACCCCCGCCCTTCTTCTTACCAGAGAGATGTTTGTTTCTGTCGGCGCGATGCGTGGAGAAACCAGGTGGCTGTACCGACTCTGATAACGTGTCCTGAGTGAGCCATGTTTCCGTGAAGCAAAGAACGTTGCAGTCTCGGATGTCTCTCTGAAAGGCAACCCTTGATCTGATTTCGTCTACTTTGTTGTCAAGAGACTGTACATTGGCGATTAAAATACTCGGGAGAGGTGCACGATGCGCCCGTCGACGTAGCTTGACCAAAAGACCACCGCGTTTCCCTCTTCTCCGGCGCTGCCGTTTTGAGTCGCCGGGTGCTATCCAGTCTATTGTTGTGTTTGGGTTAGCAAACCGAGAATCCTCTTTGGGAAAGTCGTAGTCCTGGTCGTAATGTTGGTAAGTTGACGTTGCTCTTATATCCAATAGTTCCTCCCGGTTGTATGTAATAAAACTTAATATTTCCCGGGGTAACAATGTAAGAAGTAATACATAAAAAAACAAAATAACCATGCAGTTCATGCCATCGTGTTTAGGTTCATGCCATCGTGTTTAGGTTCATGCCATCGTGTTTAGGTTCATGTCATCGTGTTTAGGTTCATGTCACAGTGTCTAGTTTAGGATTTAGCTTTTGTCTCACGTCAGGTTCTTCGTTTATTGTTTTGTTCCGTCTAGTCCCGTTTTCTAATAAAGAATGTATTCTGGATACTTCGCTGCGCATTGGTCTGTCCAAGGAGATAACCATGACACACAATAACATTTCTATCACAATTTCTAAAAACATGTTTTCACTTTGTCATTATGGGGTATTGTGTGTCGATGGTTAAGAACGTTTGTGTTTTATTCATTAGGAATTCAGGCTGCAACACAACAAAATGTGGAATAAGTCAAGGGGTATGAATACTTTGTGAAGGCGTTGTAGGCCTACTGTATACAAGGAAAAAGCAGACGCATACAGAACTACCTGGCCAAAAGTATGTAGACAAGCCTTCAAATTAGTGGCTTCGGCTATTTCAGTCGCACCCGTTGCTGACAGGTGTATAAAATCGAGCACACCGCCATGCAATCTCCATAGACAAACATTGGCAGTAGAATGGTCTTACTGAAGAGCTCAGGGTCTTTCAACGTGGCCTACTAGACCTGACCCGGTCAACTGTAAGTGCTGTTCTTGTGAAGTGGAAACGTCTAGCAGCAACAACGGCTCAGCTGCAAAGTGGTAGACAACACAAGCTCACAGAATGGAACTGCTGAGTGCTGAAGCGAGTAGCGTGTAAAAAAACGTCTGTCCTCTGTTGCAACACTCACTACCGAGTTCCAAACTGCCTCTGGAAGCAACGTCAGCACAAGAACTGTGTTTCCACGGCCGAGCAGCCGCACACAAGCCTAAGATCACCATGCGCAATGCCAAGCGTCGGCTGGAGTGGTGTAAAGCTCGCCGCCATTGGACTCTGGAGCATTGGAAATGCGTTCTCTGGAGTGATGAATCACGCTTTTCGCCATCTGGCAGGTAGACGGACAAATCTTGGTTTGGCGGATGCCAGGAGAACGCAATGCATAGTGCCAACTGTAAAGTTTGGTGGAGGAGGAATACTTTTTTATGGTTCGGGCTAGGCCCCTTAGTTCCAGTGAAGGGAAATCTTAACGCTACAGCATTCTAGACAATTCTGTACTCCCAACTTTGTGGCAACAGTTTGGGGACTGCCCTTTCCTGTTCCAGCATAACAATGCCCCCCGTAAACACCTCCATCTGCAACTGGATCCTAGACTTCCTGGACGGGCCGCCACCAGGTGGTAAGGGTAGGTAACAACACATCCGACCCTATGATCCTCAACACAGAGGGCCCTCAGGGGTGCGTGCTCAGTCCCCTCCTGTGCTCCCTGTTCACTCATGACTGCACGGCCAGGCACGACTCCAACACCATCATTAAGTTTGCAGATGACGCAACAGTGGTAAGCCTGAACAGTGACAAAGACGAGACAGCCAATACGGAGGTCAGAGACCTGGCCATGTGGTTCAAGGACAACAACCTCTCCCTCGACGTGATCAAGACAGGAAAAGGAGGACAGAGCACACCCCCATTCTCATCGACCAGGCTGTAGTGGAGCAGGTTGAGAGCTTCAAGTTCCTTGGTGTCCACATCACCAACAAACTAACATAGTCAAAGGACACCAAGACAGTCCTGAAGAGGGCACGACAAAACCTATTCCCCCTCAGGAGACTGAAAATATTTGGCATGGGTCCTCAGATCCTCAAAAGGTTCTACAGCTGCACCATCGAGAGCATCCTGACTGGTTGCATCACTGCCTGGTATGGCAACTGCTCGACTCCAGCCACCCTAGTCATCGACTGTTCTCTTTGCTACCGCATGGCAAGCGGTACCGGAGCTCCAAGTCTAGGTCCAAGAGGCTTATTAACAGCTTCTACACCCCCAAGACATAAGACTCCTGAACATCTAATCAAATGGCGTCCCAGACAATTTGAATTATTTAACGTGTCAAATAGTGTTGTATGACGTGTATGAAACGGCGTTCAATGTGCCTCACGCTAATAATTTTCACCTATATTTTGCCTACTGTAGCCTATAATCTGTTTAGAGAAATGTAATCATTGAATATTGTAAGAGCTTTCATTGTCTGTTTATATGCCCCCTTAATTTATCCTACGGTTCTGACTTGTTGTCCAGGGAATACACTGTAAGAACGGCCCATGTTCTGAATTCTGTGTGCTGAACAAAAGTGCTGAACAAATAGTTATATTGACTACGTCCGTCGTCGCTCGCTCATTAATCGAAATTACGGATTGTCTCTTATGCGCTTGTCGTCCCCTTATGCCATACTCAATGTGTACTCAGTTGTCAGTAGAAACCACATTTGTTTAAGCAAGTCAGCCATATCAGCAGTAAATGAGGCTGAATGAACTGTTTGGCTGCCAGACAAGGCTCAGCTGATAGTCAGGTGTAGCAGTGGTAAGGTGTTGGGGCTGCTGTTGGGACTCTGCTGTTGGGACAGCATTATGTAGGCCCCAACAGTTTGTGGGCACCATTTGTCTCCGGTATAGTGCAATTAATGTATTGTTTAGTGTTGTCTTGTGTAGTGGCTTTGCTGGCATGCATCCCACTTTTTTTTTTTTCCCACCAAGATTGACAAAATCGCCACTGATAATTATGCATTTCTGTGTAGTATAGATCAGGGACCCATGATGTAATTCCATTACCGTAATCCCTTACCGGGTGTAAATCCACTTACTGTGGTTAAATAACCAAAATAGATTTTTTTAAACTCAAGGTGCCATGTCATAGCTGAAACCCCATTCTTTCAGCAGATTAATTTAATCTTAATTCAGAGCAGAGTTTTTGGAAAATGTGGTTTCATAAAAACCTGAGGGAGATGTTACCGTAATTCTGTTACCAAAGTTTGAATCTGCACAGTTCTTTCACTAAATTTGTTTTTTGTAAATGTTCAGTAGAATCTGTTAAAAGTAGTCCTTGTGCATAGAGTTGTATGGTTTGTTAAACTTTTAAATCAATGTTTTTTGTTTGGTATACATTTTAAATGGAATAAACTGAGTCAAAGCATAATATCTTTACCGTGGAATTTTCCATATCTTACTGCCACTTTGTCTATGTCACAAGTGTGCAGAAACACTGTAAACGTAAATAAATGAATCATAGGCCTAATGGGAGAATACTAATTGCACACTGCACAGGGATATTCCAGTTAGGCTGCTCCAGTCCCCATCATTACAGATTAAATGGTGACTCACATTAATAGTTAGATAGATGCTGGACCAACAGGCAGGCCCATCGTTGTCTAACAGGCTGAATTCATTTTTTCATTAAGAAATTAAAGGTAATTAAATTGCAACATAGACCCAAGCAGGCAGCCATAGAGTTGAGACAAGAGACTCCCACTCTCAATGGAGGCCAAGGGGCATATTATGAGTCCCAATCATTAAATAATTGGTTGAACATCTTGGTGCGATTTAAGAAGGATTGGATTTCTCAAGAAGTATTCCAGTGTGCCGCAGATTAGATTAATCATATCCTGTTAAGCCGACTTGGTATACCTGACTTAAAACACTGGACTTTCAGCTTTTACCATTAAAATAATAGAAACAGTCTAGCCAGCAAGTGACCGATTGACAACTGTCATGTAGCCTACAATGGGCCCATGGCTCCAGGCACTGGTTCTAGGATCAATTTGACCAAGTAAAGAAACATATCAAGAAAACTGTATGAAAGACACTCCATCAGCAAATCAATCAACTGAGAACGGTGTGTGTTGTCCATTCAAAACAGGAGACTAAAGTTTCCTCTAAGGATAACATTCTTTATTATCTTAAAAGCAAAGGACAGCATGTATAATCAGAGGACAGCACGTATAATCAGGGGACAGCACGTATAATCAGGGGACAGCCCGTATAATCAGAGGACAGCCTATATAATCAGAGGACCATATAATCAGAGGACAGCCCGTATAATCAGAGGACAGCCTATATAATCAGAGGACAGCACGTATAATCAGAGGACAGCAGGTATAATCATAGGACAGCACGTATAATCAGGGGACAGCACGTATAATCAGGGGACAGCCTGTATAATCAGAGGACAGCAGGTATAATCAGGGGACAGCATGTATATTCAGGGGACAGCACGTATAATCAGAGGACAGCCCTTATAATCAGAGGACAGCCTGTATAATCAGAGGACAGCAGGTATAATCAGAGGACAGCACGTATAATCAGGGGAGAGCACGTATAATCAGAGGACAGCGCGTATAATCATAGGACAACACGTATAATCAGAGGACAGCCCGTATAATCAGAGGACAGCACGTATAATCAGGGGACAGCACGTATAATCAGGGGACATCACGTATAATCATAGGACAGCACGTATAATCAGGGGACAGCCCGTATAATCAGGGGACAGCACGTATAATCAGAGGACAGCACGTATAATCAGAGGACAGCCCGTATAATCAGGGGACAGCCCGTATAATCAGGGGACAGCACGTATAATCAGGGGACAGCACGTATAATCAGAGGACAGCCCGTATAATCAGAGGACAGCCCGTATAATCAGGGGACAGCCCGTATAATCAGGGGACAGCACGTATAATCAGAGGACAGCACGTATAATCAGGGGACAGCCCTTATAATCAGGGGACAGCACGTATAATCAGGGGACAGCACGTATAATCAGAGGACAGCATGTATAATCAGGGGACAGCACGTGTAATCAGGGGACTGCATGTATAATCTCAAGGTTAGCCCTTTGGCCGGAAAACATCTTTATCATGGAGGCTTGTTTGTACAGTAGGGTCAAGTTGAGACTACTCAATCTGTAGGACAGTGCGGTTGACATTTAAAGGTAATGTTTGCGGTGTAACATTTGTTACATAGACCTTTAGACAGTATTGACTGTACATGCTGCATATGTCGGCTCAATCGGAAATCACCTTTACATTTAAACCGCACTACAACGCAGATCTTCTGCACTACGGAATGAATCGAGCCCTTCATGAAAACAACTCTGATAAACTATATTAAAATATCAATACTAATATATTGATCGAATAGTAAATAACATTCTAGAAATGGAATAGAATACTTATATAATATACTATTAAAATAGCTTTTCTAGTCATCAGAACATGATGACTAGCATTCTTATCCTAACCAGCATTCTTATCCTAACCATGCAATTAACTCAATGGCCAGATTGACTAAAGCTTTGGCACAACAGCATACAGCTGAATTTACAAAGTATCTTTGAAAAGGTGTATGCAACCACAGGATGTAGTTTGGCCAAGGAAAAAGCAGAGATTGTTCACATACTCATCATTAGAATAGTGGAATGGTATACTGGAGGTTACGTTCAGCTTCTGAAATCAGCAATCAATTTAATTAATCAAATATACAGTACATACATTAAGCACATTTTCAATTGCTAACAAGCATCGGTCAATACTGATGCCACTTTTTCAAAACTCTTCACACAGTCTGCATTACCAACATGCATCTTGGCCAAACAGTTAATCTCACCTCCAAAACTCACTCAAACCACCAAAACACTCCATACATGTCTCAGAATCAGCTCGTTCCACCAGAACACTGGCAACAATTCTCACTCAGGTAACGCATGCATTGTCCCTCATAACACACTGACCTGAAAAACTCTAACAACAGGGAGCATTACATCAATGATGAACTTTTCTCTTTGAAGTTTGAATGATTTTTCACATGAATCAGTATTTCCTTACAGAATAAGAGTAACACCTTTTCACTTTATTGACTGTACTAAAGTATATGTAACAAGAATGAAACAGAAATGCAGCAATTTGCTTCAATAGCCTTTATTTTTTTCTATATCTTTGCATACAGTAATTTACTTGTGAAAAATAAAAAGTTGAAACAAAAAACATTCCTGAAATCCCAGGGCTTCAATAATAATTACACAAAACAACAACAACATGTACACTGATCAGCATACACTTGCCCCTAAACTCCTGGGGAGGGTAATAGGCCCTAAAGAACTACCTACAGTACCTACCTAACTAACTAACTAGCTAATTGATAAACAAAACCTTTTTCATACTGAGCCGAACTAAGCAGAGTCAAGGCAAACTGTGCTGGCCTGGTGACGCATCCACCAAAAGGGGTATGGTTAAGTGACTGGCTGGCTGGCTGGCTGGTTACATGATGGAGCAGCAGCAGGTGGCAGGGTAGTCAGGAACTTTGACCTGGTGTTCGTTCCCATAGATATAGTAAACATGGGTGCCTCCCTTCCACTTGTAGGTCACCTTGGTGATTGGAATCAACTCGATGGTTTGTTGCTGAAACAACAACAGAAGAGTGAGACCATGTATCTTACAGTTTTTTACAGTCGCTAGCACACATTTCTCAATACTTAAGTCACTTTTTCAAAACTCTTCACACAGTTCTCCTAACCAACTTTCAGCTCGGCACAGCAGTTCATTTCACATTCAAAATGCACTAAAACTACCAAATCACTTCATACATGTCTCAAATCAACATATTCTTCCACAACACTAGCAAAGTTTGACAGCCAACAAACACACTTTGTCACCCACAAAACAATGACCTAAAAAACACTAACAACATGTAGCATTATACAATGTTTTCTTGTGTAAAACAAGGACACATCTCTGTTTATAATTCACTGCAATATATGTTACTGGAATGAATCAGACATGATGCAGAATGCTTCAATATATTTTATGTCTTTTATTTATTTAATTTTTTTTGCAGTGAGTAATTCCAAAATACAAGAGGTTGTATACACACCATCAACTGATACAGATACAATAGTAATGCTAATCTACTCGGTCTTCTCCATTTGGCCACAGGTTCTCATCCACATCACATCTTATGTCATCTAGGGCAATACACCTAGGAAAGAATCTTCTGGCATGCCTGATCCATCCCTGGCAATCTTCTGCTGATATGTCCAGGCATCCAGCATTCATTGCATCCAGGAGGGACATTTGATCATGTGGATGGTGGTCATAAACCTTCCACCTCCATGAGGAAAATAATTCCTCTATGGGGTTGAGGAATGGAGACTAAGGTGGGAGGAAAAGTGACACCATTCTGGGATGGGCTGCAAACCACTCAGTGACTGCACGGGAGTGGTGAAATGCCACATTGTCCCATACAATTATAAATGTTGGCTGATTTCTTCTCTCTGCATCCCTTTCCTCACCTAGCACAACCCTTCCATAGAGATCATGCAGGAACGCAAGGAGACGTTCAGTGTTGTATGGCCCAATTAGTGGTTTGTGTAACAGCAGTCCATCTGTGGATATTGCTGCGCACATTGTGATGTTGGCACCCCTCTGGCCCGGGACATCCACTGTGGCTCTCTTCCCAATCACATTCCTCCCTCGTCGCCGTGTTTTGGCCAAGTTGAAACCTGCCTCATCCACAAAGATGAAAATGTGGGGTGTTTGCCTGCCTTCAATCTCCATGACTCTCTAAAATAAATCCACAAGGCAACATAAGCTGTTACAGTAGTAAACATTAACTAAAAATATGTCTTTGTGTGTGTTTGGTTTTGTTTAAAAACAGTTCTGTATTTTATTGTGATCTTACCTGGACATATTGGTTCCTGAGTTGCTTGACATGTTCAGAGTTCCTCTCAAAAGGCACAGTGTACAACTGTTTCATCCTGACCTGATGTTTTTCAGGACTCTAGAAATAGTTGTTATGCTTACACTGTGAATATTTGCAAAAGTAACGTTGTCTGCCAAGACTCTGTCTCGAATCTCAGTGAGTTTTATGCCATTGTTTCTGATGACCATATCAACAATGGCAGTTTCCTGCACATCAGTGAGCATCCTTCCTCTCCCACCTGTGTGAGGTAACCATTGAGTCCTAAGCAGAAATGCAAAAGCAATTACACACAAGTCTATTTACTTCTGTAATGTGCAACTCAGTCATATGCCCTTGCAGAATACAAGTTACCTGTTGGTTTGCCGGAAAACTCTAACAATAGATGCCACTGTTGAGCGTTGCAAATTTGGCTGCACTCTCTGACCAGCTTCTCTCATTGAGAGACCATGATTTACTACATGATCAATTACAGTAGCTCTGATCTCATCTGAGACTACAGCTCTTGATCTTCCTCTTATTCTTCTTCCACCACGCATACGTATTCCTCGCCTCCCAGCCACTCTTCTTCCTCTTTCAGCCACTTCTCTATTTCTGGCTGGGTCCATGTTTACATCACAATACAAAACTATTCAGCAGTTGTCTCCTTTTGTAATGAAATTGAAAGAGTAACACCTGTGTAGATGTTCATCTACAATGAGAATCAGCTGTGGTTGGTCCAATTGTCCAATTGTTTTTATAGCATTTAATTTTAAGATTTAAAATATATTTCATTAAAATATTACTGTAGAAATGTAGCAAATTGCTGTATTATTCAGTTTTGTATTATGTTATTGTTTTGAACATAAGTTTAACAGTTTTGAAAACAGTATATAAGCATGTGCAAATTGGCCTGTAGGTACACAGAGTTTTGGCGGTTGTTGTGTCGAAGTGAGAAAAGAGTTAATGTAATTTGAAAGATGTAGTCATTGAATGCATTTTGTGCCAAAGCAATGATAAATGATCCACAGTTTAGCCCACATATACTTCTGTTGTGCTCACTGTGTGAAGAGTTTTGAAAAAGTGACCTAAGTATTGAGAAATGTGTCCTAGCGACTGTAAAAAACTGTATTAGTTGATCGACAGGTGATCATCAATAAGCAGTACGGGGGTGCAAAGGCTCAAAGGGGCGGTTTCCTGGTTTACTGCACACAGATGAAGCCTAATCCGGGACTAAAATGCATTTTAAATGGAGATTCTCCATTTAAGTTTACTTTAAGTCCAGTACTAGCCTTAATCAGTGTCCGGAAAACCACCCCCAAAAAGGGTTTAAAGTTGAGAAACATGGCTAACAGATGTTGTCATATCCTGTGTACAAATATCATAACTTCTGCCTGTAAAGTTGCCTGTACTGTACCTGTTACTGTAACACAGTGGTTCTCAAACCTATCCTCGGTTGTAGTCCTGAACTAGCTCACTTGATTCAACTAGTCAAGGGCTTGATAATTAGTTTACAACTTGAATTAGGTTCGCTACTTTTGGAATAGTTCAAATACATGGAACGGCTGCGGGTCCCAGAGTTTTGAGAACCGCTGGTGTACCGAATATTGTACCTGTTGAAGGATGCGTGAGTTCTGGGAGTATTTAGCCTGGTGTTCTCTGACCAAACGGTCTGAAGCCTGGGATAAAGACGGATCTGGGAAGCCATACACTGGATACAGCTGATGAACAGAGGAAAGTGATGATGTCACACACAACATTTCAGTAATATGTCAGAAACTATAAAACTATTTTTTAACCAATAGAAAAAATACAAAAATGTCACATCATGTGTTGCTTAGTTTACAACGGGAACCTAACAAGGGAAAACGTTTTGCACTGTAGTAAAACGTTTTGGAAGGAAAACGCTCTGCCACGTGACGTAAAAGCTGTTGAGTTGAGTTGTAGTTAAGCAGGGGAGCAGAGAGACATTTCATGGTTTTTAAATGGTTCCCAAGAGGGACTGACCTTGTAAAGCAGGGTCAAAAGTTGTCAAATAAGAAATTGTAGTTTTTGTTGCAAAAAATGTTGGGTTGCAAAGCATTTTTGCTACGGTGATCACTAATGAATACACCCCAGTTGGTTTTGTTCCTTCCTTACCATGTACTGTGCGTTTTTGAAGAGTGTCTTTCCCGTCACATCACTCAGATTGTCAACCTCCAGCCCACTTTTCTGCTCCACAACATAGTCCTCAACATTATCCTTCCTGAAATAACAACAAAGTCCTCAACATTATCCTTCCTGAAATAATAACATAGTCCTCGACATTATCCTTCCTGAAATAACAACAAGGTCTTCAACATTATCCTTCCTGAAATAATAACATAGTCCTCGACCTTATCCTTCCTGAGATAATAACATAGTCCTCAACATTATCCTTCCTGAAATAATGTCATAGTCCTCGACATTATCCTTCCTGAAATAATAACATAGTCCTCAACATTATCCTTCCTGAAATAATGACATAATCCTCGACATTATCCTTCCTGAAATAATAACATAGTCCTCAACATTATCCTTCCTGAGATAAAAACATAGTCCTCAACATTATCCTTCCTGAAATAATAACATAGTCCTCGACCTTATCCTTCCTGAAATAATAACATAGTCCTTGACATGATCCTTCCTGAAATAATAACATAGTCCTCGACATTATCCTTCCTGAACTAATAACATGGTCCTCAACATTATCCTTCCTGAAATAATAAAATGGTTGTACACCATTTGTATACCAAATGTTATGACAATTTCTGCCTTTCCAAACCATAATATATTAACAAGAAGATATGATTTACAGAAACATGTGTACCTCATAACAACTCACCATTCAACTTAAATAAAAAACGATCAATTGTGAACACATTAGGAAATGTTCATATTGCGTGGAAGTTACAATACAATCAACTTTGCATATTCAATGATTTCTGTTCTGTGTCTCTAAATGTAATCTCTTTGTATATAACTATACTAAAAATATCTTAATAAGTAAAAACATTTTACAAAAATTATCTTAAAAGTTTACAATTTTACAAAAAATATCTTAATGAGTTTAAATGTTTACTATAAATCTCTTAACAAGTAAACAAATGTTACCTTATTTATTTATTTTTTACAATTTAACAAAAAATATCTTAAGTCTACCATTAAAAAAAGACATTTTCATAAGTTTAACATTTTACTAAAAATCTCTTCATAAGTTTTCAATTTTATAAAAAATATCTTACCAAGTTTACAATTTTATTAACATATGTCAAAGTTGACAATTTTATAAAAACATTTCCTGAAAAATGTACACTTTTATTATAAATCTCTTAATGAGTTTATAATTTTATTGAAAAATCCCAAGGACTCACCACTCGACTTTAAGGTTGATGTAGGTCAACAGTTGCTGCTTGCCCTTGCAGGTCTCACATTCTTTAGTCCCATTACCATGACATTTAGAGCAGCTAGAGACACAAACAACATCAAGTCAATAAGATAAGTCTGTATAGATGTCTGTACTTTACACCTTAAAGAGGCAGATTGTCTTTGATTTGAAGAGTATATTTCGTCAATGTATTATTATTTAAATGAATGAATGACTTACTTCTCCCTTCCTCTTTGATTGCATTGGATGCAGGGACTATCTCCTCCCCGTCTGCCAGATCCATTGCAGACCCAACAAACTTTCTAAATGAAGAATCAATGGATAATTGTAAAGAGGTGTGTGTGTGTGTGTGTGTGTGTGTGTGTGTGTGTGTGTGTGTGTGTGTGTGTGTGTGTGTGTGTGTGTGTGTGTGTGTGTGTGTGTGTGTGTGTGTGTGTGTGTGTGTGTGTGTGTGTTCTTACCGTTCCAGACCCATTGCACTCATGGCAGGGCATCTTCCCAGAGGCACTACAAGTGTGGCAGGGCTGCACAAACAGAGACAGCGTCATCAAACCAAACCTCACTCATGCATCTTACCTTCTCTTGTAGCGTACTTGTTGATCTATTCTTAGACTAAAGTCTTAAAATAGAGTATGACTAATCTGTCCTTTCCTGGGCAATGATTGTCAAACCTGGAAAACAGCCAAAATAGAAAATTACCCTTTGTGATTTAAACAGACAGACAGACAAACAAACACCTTGTTAGATGAAGTGTAAGGGACTTTAATGTTCTCCTCGTGGTTTTGGAACAGGGAGGGACCTGTCACTGGGATTTCCCACGGCCGGGGGGCAGTCTGCGTGTAGAAGTCTGCTGGTTCACCTGTCAGGTACAGGAAACACAAGTTATGGTTAGATCCATAAGGACTGATGAGATCCTGAATGGATCCATAAGGACTGATGAGATCCTGAATGGATCCATAAGGACTGATAAGATCCTAAATGGATCCATAAGGACTGATAAGATACTGAATGGGAAAGAATATAAGGACAGACGGTAATGACTATAAGCAGACCTGGGTTCAAATAATATAGTTTTTCTTTCAAATAGTTTTCCCTGCACTTGACTGAGCTTGCCTGGCACAACGGTATCAATGGCATAGTCCCAGAAGTGCAAACGCATCCCATCTGACACTCCAGGCAACTGAAATCAAACGCTCAAAGTATCTGAAATAACCCAGGTCTGGGGATGAACCAAGAACTGGTAGGGAGCATAATGCGTAGTGTAGTTTACCTTCATAAGGCTTGGCGGCCCACTCTGTAGATCTAGACTCTGTGAATGTCTCCAAGCGATACTGTGGACAGTGAAAACACAATACGCACATAAGGCCAGTGGTTGTGGGGCATCAGTTTATTTTCCCTATCATTGTGGGGGTTTTTTTAGCTATGAGAGCAAAACAGTAGCTCCACCTGACATATTGTCCTCGTTAAGCATGAAAAAGAAACAAGACATTGTTTTATGTACTTAATTCTACAAACAAATTCAGTCATTGTAATAATACATGTACTGTCCATCATTCATGTTTTGATCCCCCAAAAAAAGAGAGAAGGGGAGCAGAGAAAAGATGGACGGTCTGTTTACCCGATAGGTGTTGAACGCCTGCATGTCAGTGATCACTCCATCCTTGGCAGGGGCATTGTTATAGCAGCAGTAACCAGACGCGTACATTATAAAACGCTCCCGCGCCACATCTTCAGTGATGGAGGGGATGCTAGACAATATGAGAGAAGATGAGCCTCATCAAAATGACACCCCAGAACAGGGTTGGCTGGTAAGGCATTGTTGACACCCTTTGTTTTAGCCTGAGTGCCATTCTGGTAATGCATTGTTGACACCCTTTCTCTAGCCTGAGTGCCATTCTGGTAATGCATTGTTGACACCCTTTCTCTAGCCTGAGTGCCATTCTGGTAATGCATTGTTGACACCCTTTGTCAATGCAAGACGACACCTCATGTTGTAGTACCCCAAGTTACTGGTAATGAATTCTATCTGATTTTCTATTGAAAATCAATCCACCACCACTTCGTGTCTAGAAAGCCCTTAATTGTACCGTCCTCTACAGATTTAATCAATGAACAATGACATGGTCGTCCAGACTAGTAGGCCATGATGACAAAGCAAAACGCTCAACATTGTCTAAGAGAATGATCTTGGGTCAATTTAGCATTTTCCCCACTAATATTCAAGGTTAGGATTAGAGGGGGGAAGCTGATTCTAGATCTGTACCTATGGGAAACTTCACTTCCGGGCCTGAGAGAATTTTGTTCCACAATTTTGTTTGCCTTGTTAAAGCAGAATTATCTCACAAACGAAGAGAGCATTCAGTCTGGTTTCACAAGGCTAGTGTCACGTCTTCCGCCGAAGTCGGTGCCTCTCCTTGTTCGGGCAGCGGTCGGCGTCACCAGTCTTCTAGCCATCATCGATCCATTTTTCATTTTTCCATTTGTTTTGTCTTGTCTTCCCACACACCTGGTTTCAATTCCATTCATTACATGTTGTGTATTTAACCCTCTGTTTCCCACATGTCCTTGTCCGCAGGTGCCCTGGGAATAGGGGTGGAGGAACGCGTCCAGGAGCACGCAGCAATGCTCCAACATCTTGGCACCGCCAAGATGGACTGCTGGGTAAGACAGGGAGTTCTTCCAGCGCCTCCACCGGGGTCTCCTCTGAGCGTCCCTCGGCTCTCCCTGCCCCAGGAGTACGACGGGAAGGCGACGAACTGCCAGGGGTTCCTTACAACTGGACTTATACCTGGCCACCGTCCACCCGGCTCCGTCGGGCCGTGAGAGGGTATCCGCCCTCGTCTCGTGCCTCACCGGGAAAGCCCTGGAGTGGGCCAACGCCGTGTGGAGAGAGGGAGATGCGGCGTTGGACCAGTTTGAGGAGTTCACCCGCCGTTTCCGGGCAGTCTTCGAGCGCCTCTTCCATCTGAGGCAGGAGACGAGGAGCGCCCAGGAGTTCACCCTGGAGTTTAGGACCCTGGCTGCCGGCGCGGGATGGAATGACAGGGCCCTGATCGACCATTACTGTTGCAGTCTGCGCGAGGACGTCTGCTGGGAGTTGGCCTGCAGAGACACCACCCTCACGTTCGACCAGCTGGTGGACCTGTCCATCCGGCTGGACAACCTGGTGGCTACCCGCGGACGTTCAGATTGGGGTCTGGTGGTTCCATCCCCTGGTACTCCCTCTCCGATACCCATGGAGCTAGGAGGGGCGGTGCGCAGGGAGACCGGAGGGGGTTCCATCTCGTGCACCATCTGTGGCCGCAGAGGTCACACTCGAGGCAGCAGGCAGGGCGCTCTGGCGTCACCCCAGATGAGCCGTCACCATTCTCACCCAGAGCCCTCTGTTGCCCATATGTTTGTCTATGTCACTTTTTCTGAGTTTTCCCCGCATTCCCAGCATAAGGCGCTCGTCAATTCAGGCGCGGCTGGGAATTTTATAGATAGTTTAGGGATTGTTCCCGTGGATGTGCCCTTCGCCGTTCACGCCTTAGATAGTCGACCATTAGGATCGCTCCTCTGGGCATGGTGACGCAGGGGGGGCACAAGGAGAGAATTAGTCTCTTCCTTATTGACTCTCCTGCGTTTCCCGTGGTGCTAGGCCTACCCTGATTAGTTTGTCATGACCCCACTGTTTCTTGGCCACAGAGGGCTCTTACGAGGTGGTCGTGGGAGTGCTCGGGGAGGTGTTTAGGGGTTTCCGTTGGTGCTACTACGGTGAAAAGTCCAGACCAGGTCTCCACCGTGTGCATTCCCCCTGAATATGCCGATTTGGCTTTCGCCTTCTCTAAAAAGAAGGTGACTCAATTACCACTCCATCGACCGTGCGATTGTGCGATAAATCTCCTGGTAGACACCGCACTTCCCAGGAGTCACGTGTATCCCCTCTCACATGAGGAGACGGAGGGCTATGGAAACATGTCTCCGAATCCCTGCGTCAGGGGTACATTCGGTCCTCCACTTCACCCGTTTCCTCGAGTTTCTTTGTTGTGAATAAGGAGGGAGGTCTGCGCCTGTGTATTGACTATCGGGCTCTGAACCAAATCACTGTGAGGTATAGTTACCCACTGCCCCTAATAGGCACAGCGATTGAGTCAATGCACGGGGCGTGCTTCTTCACCAAACTAGATCTCAGGAGCGCGTACAACCTGGTGCGTATCCGGGAGGGAGACAAGTGGAAGACAGCGTTTAGTACCACCTCAGGGCATTATGGGTACCTCGTCATGCCGTACGGGTTAATGAATGCTCCATCAGTCTTCCAATCCTTTGTAGACGAGATCTTCAGGGACCTGCACGGGCAGGGTGTAGTGGTGTATATCAACGACATTCTGATATAGTCCGCTACACGCGCCGAGCATGTGTCTCTGGTGCGCAGGGTGCTTGGTCGCCTGTTGGAGAATGACCTGTACGTCAAGGCTGAGAAATGTTTGTTTTTCCAGCAGTCCGTCTCCTTCATAAGGTATCGCATTTCCACCTCAGGGGTGGAGATGGAGAGTGACCGCAGTTCAGCCGTGCGTAATTGGCCGACTCCAACCACGGTAAAGGAGGTGCAGCGGTTTTTAGGGTTTGCCAACTACTACCGGAGGTTTATCCGAGGTTTTGGTCAGGTAGAGGCTCCCATTACCTCACTGCTGAAGGGGGGCCCGGTGCGTTTGCAGTGGTCGGCTGAGGCGGACAGGGCTTTTAGTCACCTGAGGCCTCTGTTTACCTCGGCTCCCGTGCTGGCCCATCCGGATCCCTCTTTGGCATTCATAGTAGAGGTGGACGCGTCCGAGGTTGGGATAGGAGCTGTGCTCTCTCAGCGCTCGGGTACGCCACTGAAGCTCCGCCCCTGTGCCTTCTTTACGAAGAAGCTCAGCCTGGCGGAGTGGAACTATGACGTGGGGGACCGGGAGCTGTTGGCTGTCGTCAAGGCCTTGAAGGCGTGGAGACATTGGCTTGACGGGGCTAAACACCCTTTTCTCATCTGGACTGACCACCGCAATCTGGAGTACATCCAGGCAGCGAGGAGACTGAACCCTCGTCAGGCAAGGTGGGCCATGTTTTTCACCCATTTTGTGTTTACCCTTTCATACAGACCAGGCTCCCAGAATGTGAAAGCAGACGCATTGTCCCGGCTGTATGACACAGAGGAGCGGCCCATGGATCCCACTCCCATAGTCCCCGCCTCCTGCCTGGTGGCGCCGGTAGTGTGGGAGCTGGACACGGACATGTGCAGAGCCCGCTCCCGTCCAGTGTCCCGCTGGGTGTCTGTACGTTCTGTCTGCTGTTCGTGACCGGTTGATCTATTGGGCCCACACGTCACCCTCCTCTGGTCATCCTGGGATCGGTCGGACAGTGCGCTGTTTGAGCGGGAGGTACTGGTGGCCTACCTTGGCTAAGGAAGTGAGGATTTATGTTTCCCCCCCCGATCTGTGTGCGCTCAGTGTAAGGCTCCTAGGCACCTGCCCAAAGGTAAGCTACACCCCTTACCCGTTCCACAGCGGCCTTGGTCGCACCTGTCGGTTGATTTTCTGACGGATCTTCCACACTCACAGGGTAACACCGCGATCCTGGTCGTTGTGGATCGTTTCTCTAAGTCCTGTTGTCTCCTCCCTCTGCCCGGTCTCCCTACGGCCCTACAGACTGCGGAGGCCTTGTTTACACACGTCTTCCGGCACTACGGGGTTGCTCTCCTGCGCCTGACTTCTGTGCCACCAGTACGCAGCCCTAACAGCTAGTCCTATACAGCATGCTCCGGGGTGAAGTTTCCCCTAGGTACAGATCCAGGATTAGCTTCCCCTGCCCTCAATTCTAACCTTAACCACTAGTTCGGAAATCGCAAAGCATCTAGGGGCAACGTCACCCTACACCGTGGTGCAAGGGTTTGCCAAGGTTAGATTCCCGCAGGGATCACACATGTATGAACTCACTGTACCCTACTGTAAGTCGCTTTGTATAAAAGCATCTGCTAAATAGCATGCAATACATTACCTCCACATTCAACAAGGAATACATCAATCCATTACTCTGTGTGTGTGTGTGTGTGTGTGTGTGTGTGTGTGTGTGTGTGTGTGTGTGTGTGTGTGTGTGTGTGTGTGTGTGTGTGTGTGTGTGTGTGTGTGTGTGTGTGTGTGTGTGTGTGCGTGTGTGTGTGGAACATCAATCTAAACCTAATGTCCATGTCATAATGTAATGTTAGTGATGGGTCCATACCTCCAGTCTTGTGGTACGGGTGCAGGCTCTGGATCCTGAGTCGGGTGTAAGGGCGTTGGTGGGTGGAGATATCCACCTAAGGAGACACAAAGGCATTAGGTTGTTCACACATACTTTCATCAATGATTAAATAGGGAAATGGAGCATGCTGATACTCTATGATGAATCCTATTGTTTTCCACCTGGAATGAATGATCTCAGGGATCCTACTTGACTTCATACGGGTTTTACATTGTGCTCATCTCTACACAGTCAATAGTCATAACAATATAATACGAGACCGACTTCACTCCAAAATTCATAATAACACCACCAAATGTTTTCAAGAATCTAAGACATTATAAATGGCAATGATGATGACGATGATGATATTGAGTATCATTAAAAGGGTTCTGATGATGACACCTACCTCCTCCTCCAGCTAAAGTGTCCTCGTATCCTGGTACGTTGCCAAACATGCTAGCTGGGGGAACCATGGGGCCTGGGGCGGGCACCGGGGGGGCATAGAGTGCTGAAAGATAGAAAACCAGCTTTTGTTTGGTTTTTGTCCTCAGTTTTGGCAAACATTCATTTATTCACAACAGTCCATGCATTTATCAGGAGTGAGGAGTCACCAGTACTTGATTGAAAGAAGATTTAGTTAAGGAGAAAATGTAAAAGACACATACTGTAACAAAGCACATCAACTGTCATCAACTGTCATCCTGGGACAACAGTCCCACCAATTCAATGCATTATCAGAAGTTGTCTGTACTTCATAAACTGTATATATAGTGAAAAGTAGGGCTGTCCCCAACAAAAAAAATAAAAATCTTGGTTTGCCCGAAAATCGTCTGTTCTTTCGACCAATTGATTAGTCAAATTTTTTTATGTGTATTTTTCCATATATAGACACCCCCAAGTGTTTTACAGTTTTTTACAGTCGCTAGGACACATTTCTCAATACTTAGGTCACTTTTTCAAAACTCTTCACACAGTGAGCACAACAGAAGTATATGTGGGCTAAACTGTGGATCATTTATCATTGCTTTGGCACAAAATGCATTCAATGACTACATCTTTCAAATTACATTAACTCTTTTCTCACTTCGACACAACAACCGCCAAAACTCTGTGTACCTACAGGCCAATTTGCATATGCTTATATACTGTTTTCAAAACTGTTAAACTTATGTTCAAAACAATAACATAATACAAAACTGAATAAGACAGCAATTTGCTACATTTCTACAGTAATATTTTAATGAAATATATTTTAAATCTTAAAATTAAATGCTATAAAAACAATTGGACAATTGGACCAACCACAGCTGATTCTCATTGTAGATGAACATCTACACAGGTGTTACTCTTTCAGCGTACCCAGCCAGAAATAGAGAAGTGGCTGAAAGAGGAAGAAGAGTGGCTGGGAGGGGGCGAGGAATACGTATGCGTGGTGGAAGAAGAATAAGAGGAAGATCAAGAGCTGTAGTCTCAGATGAGATCAGAGCTACTGTAATTGATCATGTAGTAAATCATGGTCTCTCAATGAGAGAAGCTGGTCAGAGAGTGCAGCCAAATTTGCAACGCTCAACAGTGGCATCTATTGTTAGAGTTTTCCGGCAAACCAACAGGTAACTTGTATTCTGCAAGGGCATATGACTGAGTTGCACATTACAGAAGTAAATAGACATGTGTGTAATTGCTTTTGCATTTCTGCTTAGGACTCAACGGTTACCTCACACAGGTGGGAGAGGAAGGATGCTCACTGATGTGCAGGAATTGTTATCTGCCATTGTTGATATGGTCATCAGAAACAATGGCATAAAACTCACTGAGATTCGAGACAAAGTCTTGGCAGACAACGTTACTTTTGCAAATATTCACAGTGTAAGCATAACAACTATTTCTAGAGTCCTGAAAAAACATCAGGTCAGGATGAAACAGTTGTACACTGTGCCTTTTTGAGAGGAACTCTGAACATGTCAAGCAACTCAGGAACCAATATGTCCAGGTAAGATCACAATAAAATACAGAACTGTTTTTAAACAAAACCAAACACACACAAAGACATATTTTTAGGTAATGTTTACTACTGTAACAGCTTATGTTGCCTTGTGGATTTATTTTAGAGAGTCATGGAGATTGAAGGCAGGCAAACACCCCACATTTTCATCTTTGTGGATGAGGCGGGTTACAACTTGGCCAAAACACGGTGACGAGGGAGGAATGTGATTGGGAAGAGAGCCACAGTGGATGTCCCGGGCCAGAGGGGTGCCAACATCACAATGTGCGCAGCAATATCCACTGATGGACTGCTGTTACACAAACCACTAATTGGGCCATACAACACTGAACGTCTCTCATGCTTCCTGCATGATCTCTATGGAAGGGTTGTGCTAGGTGAGGAAAGGGATGCAGAGAGAAGAAATCAGCCAACATTTATAATTGTATGGGACAATGTGGCATTTCACCACTCCCGTGCAGTCACTGAGTGGTTTGCAGCCCATCCCAGAATGGTGTCACTTTTCCTCCCACCTTACTCTCCATTCCTCAACTCCATAGAGGAATTATTTTCCTCATGGAGGTGGAAGGTTTATGACCACCATCCACATTATCAAATGTCCCTCCTGGATGCAATGAATGCTGGATGCCTGGACATATCAGCAGAAGATTGCCAGGGATGGATCAGGCATGCCAGAAGATTCTTTCCTAGGTGTATTGTCCTAGATGACATAAGATGTGATGTGGATGAGAACCTGTGGCCAAATGGAGAAGACCGAGTAGATTAGCATTACTATTGTATCTGTATCAGTTGATGGTGTGTATACAACCTCTTGTATTTTGGAATTACTCACTGCAAAAAAATTTAAATAAATAAAAGACATAAAATATATTGAAGCATTCTGCATCATGTCTGATTCATTCCAGTAACATATATTGCAGTGAATTATAAACAGAGATGTGTCCTTGTTTTACACAAGAAAACATTGTATAATGCTACATGTTGTTAGTGTTTTTTAGGTCATTGTTTTGTGGGTGACAAAGTGTGTTTGTTGGCTGTCAACCTTTGCTAGTGTTGTGGAAGAATGTGTTGATTTGAGACATGTATGAAGTGATTTGGTAGTTTTAGTGCATTTTGAATGTGAAATGAACTGCTGTGCCGAGCTGAAAGTTGGTTAGGAGAACTGTGTGAAGAGTTTTGAAAATGTGACTTAAGTATTGAGAAATGTGTCCTAGCGACTGTAAAAAACTGTAATAAAATTAACTATATGCATTTAGCTTACGGTTTGATGAAATAAGACAAATGCCTCAAGAGGGCGCCAGAGATCTAGATAACCAGAAGAAGAAAAACCTTAACATGGTCCAACTATCCTCTTCCCACTCCTGCTGGCTTTTGCAGATTCTGCCGTTACTCACCTGAAATTGCCGGTAATAGGCTACACGAGGAGTTGGCAACCTTTCTCATGTGGAATGCCTATTTATCTTACCATTTCTACCCATCTGCGTGCCAGTTATGGTTTTCACATGCACATTTCCGTGAAACTGTTTCATTGAATTTATATTTACGCCTTCATATGTAGAAAAATGATTGTCATGTGTTAATTAAAATTCGATCCAAATGAAATTGATACAAACCTAAAAAGTTACTTCTATTGCAATTGCCATCTATGTAAAAAATAGCGTACATAAAGCCAACAAATAAAAACATTGCAGCACGCAGGTAGAAAATATCCTGAACAAAATAAATATAGTATAAATCACATTGGCTATACATGGCCTGTCTGCAACGAATTTGAGACATTGTATCCACTATTAACTGAAGGGTCTGGACCAAAACTTGCGCCAGCAAACTAAAATATTCTGGACCCTCAGAGTTTCCAGCACCAGTAAGGGACAGACACAGCTGTAGGCTATTTGCGCAAGTGAAGCAGTGCTTGACTTGGGCAGGGGCTCACTCACCAGAGCTGAGTACAAGCAACTAAAATGTTCTACTGCTTGAGCTCCTGTTCCTCTTATAAAATATTAGCTCAAAAGTATTGATGGAGCTCCTGCACCTACATATAAACGACGCCAGCACCCAAAATGAGTACCTATTTCAGTCCAAGTCAAGCACTGATAGGAAGTAATCATTTGAAACAATGAATGTGCACAAATTGGCGAGAGAGCAAGCATTCTGGAAAGAGAAGTGCATTATGCATCTGGGCGCATGGTCAATCCGACATCTGCAATGGCCTCAGCAGAAATCAAGACATTCATACTTCTTTCTCAACAAGGAGCAGTGCTCTGCATGTCTCTGGAGGCTCCGCAATTGCGTCACATGCTCCATATGGAGCCTCTGACCACATTTTCAGATCAAGCATAAATAGTCTAGGCTGCAATGGATTAGTTCACTGTGCACATATACAGTTGAAGTCGGAAGTTTACATACACCTTAGCCAAATACATTTAAACTCAGCTTTTCACAATTCCTGACATTTGATCCTAGTAATAATTCCCTGTCTTAGGTCAGTAAGGATCACCACCTTATTTTAAGAATGTGAAATGATTTATGAATGATTTATTTCAGCTTTTATTTCTTTCATCACATTCCCAGTGGGTCAGAAGTTTACATACACTCAATTAGTATTTGGCAGCATTGCCTTTAAAATGTTTAACTTGGGTCAAACATTTCGGGTAGCCTTCCACAAGCTTCCCACAATAAGTTGGCTGAATTTTGGCCCATTCCTCCTGACAAAGCTGGTGTAACTGAGTCAGGTTTGTAGGCCTCCTTGCTCGCACACACTTTTTCAGTTCTGCCCACAAATTTCAGGGTCAGGGCTTTGTGATGGCCACTCCAATACCTTGACTTGTTATCCTTAAGCCATTTTGCCACAACTTTGGAAGTATGCTTGGGGTCATTGTCCATTTGGAAGACCCATTTGCGACAAATCTTTAACTTCCTGACCTATGTCTTGAGATGTTGCTTCAATATATCCACATAATTGTCCTCCCTCATGATGCCATCTATTTTGTGAAGTGCTCCAGTCCCTCCTGCAGCAAAGCACCCCAGAACATGATGCTGCCACCCCCGTGCTTCACGGTTGGAATGGTGTTCTTTGGCTTGCAAGCCTCCCCCTTTTCCTCCAAACATAACGATGGTCATTATGGCCAAACAGTTCTATTTTTGTTTTATCAGATCAGAAAAAATTACAATCTTTGTCCCCATGTGCAGTTGCAAACCATAGTCTGGCTTTTTTATGGCGGTTTTGGAGCAGTGGCTTCTTCCTTGCTAAGCGGCCTTTCATATAGGACTCGTTTTACTGTGGATATAGATACTTTTGTACCTGTTTCCTCCAGCATCTTCACAAGGTCCTTTGCTGTTGTTCTGGGATTAATTTGCACTTTTCATCTCTAGGAGACAGAACGCGTCTCCTTCCTGAGCGGTATGACGGCTGCGAGGTCCCATGGTGTTTATACTTGCATACTATTGTTTGTACAGGTGAACGTGGTACCTTCAGGCATTTGGAAATTGTTCTGAAGGATAAACCAGACTTGTGGAGGTCTACAAATTTTTTCTGAGGTCTTGGCTGATTTATTTTGATTTTCCCATGATGTCAAGCAAAGAGGCACTGAGTTTGAAGGTAGGCCTTGAAATACATCCACAGGTACACCTCCAATTGACTAAAATGATGTCATTTAGCCTATCAGAATTTTCCAAGCTGTTTAAAGGCACAGTCAACTTAGTGTATGTAAACTTCTGACCCACTGGAATTGTGATAGAGTGAATTATAAGTGAAATAATCTGTCTGTAATCAATTGTTGGAAAAAATACTTGTGTCATGCACAAAGTAGATGTCCTAACCCGACTTGCCAAAACTATAGTTTGTTAACAAGAAATGTGTGGAGTGGTTGAAAAATGAGTTTTAATGACTCCATTAAATAAATAAGCAATATATAAATCACATACTTTCAAATCTTTACAAAATTAAATATCTCCAATTGTATTGTCAACATTTAAAAAAGAATCCTTTTCCCTAATAAATAATTACAAAGCAATAGCACATGTTTTGCATGCCACTGTATGCAAAACATGTATACTTCAACTGTATACAGCTCTGGAAAAAATTAAGAGACCACTGCAAAATTAGCGGCTATAACAGTGCCTCAATACATTACGCAAAAATAAAAGTCATATCAAAAAAGTAAGGCTACAGTACAGTACTAATGGACAGAGACAGAGCAACAGTCCCCTACCTGATTTAATCATGCGAGACAAAGAACTGTTTATTGCTTCAGAACGTTTCTAGGGGGTTATATGGCCTATAGTTACGGTCTTTAGATGAAGTTTATCTTCTCCACTGAACCACATATGAGACATTGTTCCATATGGTAGTTTAGGCTACTGCTCCATGTCCCATAAACTGAGCCTAACATTGATACGATGCTACACATGTAGGATCCTAATTTGATTACTAAATTCAATACAGAAATATATAATTTACATAAGTATTCATACCCCTAAGCAACTCCAGTGTAGATTTGGCCTTGTGTTTTAGGTTATTGTCATGCTGAAAGGTGAATTCATCTCCCAGTGTCTGGTGGAAAATTGACTGAACCATGTTTTTGTTAGGGTTCGTTCCTCTTGTTTCTTGTCAATCATTAGCTCATTGGTGAAATTAGCATTATGACAATATCTTTAATTAAATAATTCAAAACCTTTATTAATGCAATTGCAGACAGAAGTTAACAAACAGGAACACGCATGTTTCCGAGTAAGTTCTGCACTATAGGGAAAGTCTAGTTGCTTTTATCATGCTTGTAGCCAACCCCCTGTGATGTCACTGCATTCGTTATTATTATCTACTTATCAGACCAAGCCCATGCCTCCACTACACTAACATAGAGTTTCAGTGTTATCTAAAATCTAGGCAATAACTATTCCCTCCCCAAAGTTGATTTATGGTGGAATGTCTGCCTAATCTCTTATCTCCCCTCTTCCCCTCCCAGGGCTCTATGTTTATCTTTGCTCACAGACCCCATGCAATAATTCACACATTTCTCAGAGGGCCTCTTTATAAGGAGCAAAGAGAGAGAGAACTCAAACAATTGTGGAACAATACAATACTAAAACCTCTACAATTAATATATATTGTTAATCTGTAGTCTAGGACCCTATAAATGTAAGGGGAGGAGTCTTATAACCCCTCCCCTTCTATTAATACAACATAAGCATAATCAATTATTATAATTCATCAAACATTTAGTACAGCCCTATCATGACCCCTAGGTGAACCTATAACATTTTCCTATAGGATTTTGCCTGTGCTTAGCTCCATTCCGTTCCTTTTTTATTCTGAAAAACTCCCCAGTCCTTAACGATTACAAGCATACCCATAACATGATACAGCCACCACTATGCTTGAAAATATGGAGAGTGATACTTAGTAATATGTTGTATTGGATTTGCCCCAAACATTACACTTTGTATTCAGGACAAAAAGTGAATTGCTTTGCCGCATTTCTTTTTAGCAGTATTACTTTAGTGCCTTGTTGCAAACAGGATGCATGTTTTGGAATATTTGTATTCTGTACAGTCTTCCTTATTTTCCCTCTGTCAATTAGGTTAGTATTGTGGAGGTACTACCATTTTTGATGGGAGACTCAGAGGAGTGTAAATGCTTATTTTAGGCTGAATCATGTTGTTGAATTGTATTGTCGTATGTTTTAATTCTGTAATGTATTCATTGTTGCTGCCTTCTTGACCAGGTCTCCCTTGAAAAAGAGAATCTGGGTCTCAATGGGCTTTTCCTGGTTAAATAACGGTTAAATAAAAATTATGATGAAATCCCTGAGCGGTTTCCTTCCTCTCCGGCAATTGAGTTAGGAAGGACACCTGTATCTTTGTAGTGATTAGGTGTATTGATACACCATCCAAAGTGTAATTAATAACTTCACCATGCTAAAAGCGATAATCAATGTCAGCTTTTTTTCACCAATATGTGACTCTTCTTTTCGAGGCATTCAAAATCCTCCCTGATCTTTGTGGTTGAATCTGTGTTTTAAATTCACTACTCGACTGAGGGACCTTACAGATAATTGTATGTGTGGGGTACAGAGATGAGGTCATTTAAAAATCATGTTAAACACTATTATTGCACACAGAGTGGGTCCATGCAACTTATTATGTGACTTGTTAAGCACATTTTTACTCCTGAACTTATTCAGGCTTGTCATAACAAAAGGGGTGGAATACTTATTGACTCAAATCCCAGAGTCCCTGTCAGTGACATGATACTGTAGAGTGGAAGGGGCCGAGGTGCGTGTAGAAACCTGTTTACAGTGAGGGAAAAAAAGTATTTGATCCCCTGCTGATTTTGTACGTTTGCCCACTGACAAAGAAATGATCAGTCTATAATTTGAATGGTAGGTTTATGCGTTTTTCTGGATTTTTTTGTTGTTATTCTGTCTCTCACTGTTCAAATAAACCTACCATTAAAATTATAGAATGATAATTTCTTTGTCAGTGGGCAAACGTACAAAATCAGCAGGGGATCAAATACTTTTTTCCCTCACTGTATACGGTCTGTGGTGGAAACGAATACCAGTAGGGAGAAAACTTTTTTTTTCAGACAGCACAGGCCCGATCTTGACGAAACTTGGGTGAATGATGCGTCTTGCCATAGAAATATGTTATTTGCAAAATTGCACTCGTTGGCCCAAGGTGAGAGCTAGTCATTAACTGACATTTGTGAGTCACACCAGATAGGAAGAGGTGAAGCGAGACACAGTGCGGATAGCCCGGTTAGCCAATGTGTGGGGGCACTGGTTGGTCGGGCCAATTGAGGTAGTATGTACATGAATGTATAGTTAAAGTGACTATGCATATATGATAAACCGAGAGTAGCAGCAGCGTAAAAAGAGGGGTTGGGGGGGTTGTTAGAGCGGCCACTTGAAAATCTGGTCAATTGAATCGATAATCTGTGGTCACAGATTATGATGGTTAATTAAGCAATACGGCCCGAAGAGGTGTGGTATATACCTTAGGTGTGGTATATTGGCCATATATCAGAGGTGTAAAGTACTTAAGTAAAAATACTTTAAAGTACTACTTAAGTAGTTTTTGGGGGTATTTATATTTTTTTGACAACTTTCACTTGACTACATTTCTAAAGAAAATAATGTACTTTTACTCCATACATTTTCCATGACACCCAAAAGTTTTGACAGGAAAATGGTCCAATTCACACACTTATCAAGATAACTCTGGCTATCCGTCAATCAAACAAAACAAGAAAATTGTGCCATCTGGTTTGTTTAAATATGAGGAATTTTAAATGATTTATACTTTTACTTTTGATACTTAAGTACACTTTAGCAATTACATAAACTTTTGATACTTAAGTATATGCAAAATACTTTTAGACTTACTCTAAATAGTATTTTACTGGGTGACTTTTACTTGAGTCATTTTCTATTAAGGTATCTTTACTTTTACTTAAGTGTGAGAATTGGGTACTTTTTACACCACTGCCATATACCACACCCCCTCTGCTTATTGCTTAAATATACCACGGCTTTCAGACAATCAGAATTCAGGGCTCGAACCACCAAGTTTATAATAGTTAAATAAAGGTTCAATACAATTCAACAAAGATAATAAGTGATAAGCAGTAATGGGCAGTCCCTACCATCATGGAACGTGTATTAATTGTTTTATTCTGCGTTGTTACAGCATTCAGCTCACATAATGCAAGCCTACTTTTACTGTAAAAACAATAACAATAACGAAAACCATTATGTATTATAATCGAATAAAAATAAAAACTCAAATAGCACATGTCTCTCAGCACTATGGAGAAGCCAACAACACCTGACGCATTTCTACACTGGTTGGTTGGGCACTTATAAATAAATACATGAATTCAAGGGGTGTAGTCTTTCGATTTCGCTCTTCCAAGCCTTTGAAATATGGCCCTTCCTCTAACTCCGGAATTGTGGTCTACAGTGTGTGCTTTAGTAATAGACAACCCGCACGCACCCTACTCACCCAAAGCATTTCTTTGTTATAAATATTACATTTTAGACGATACATTTTAAACACTAACCTTGGCCGTCGTGAGGATTGAACATCGTAAGAAATGAAATGAACGAGATGATAGAATTGTAGAGGCTCTGTCCTCCACTACCGCCAGACTGTCGACCCTCCCTTTACTACCACCAACACCAGAGCTCTTAAAGCTTTTCCCAAACGTCATGCCCCATTCAGTTGTAGGGTAGGAGGGTCATTGCATTGGCAACATTCCAAAATAGCTTCTGGACTGAAATGATTGTTGAAATAGATAGCTTACTCATGTATAGACGGGTGTTGAAATGGAAAGGCTACTGTTGAATAGAATAAACCGACCAAAGAATATGTTGAAATTGAAAGCAATATTTTCTTCAAAGAAAAATAAAGCTGTGCTAATCAAACGGATCAGCAGGACAGTTTGAGACAAGATACAATAATGTCAGCCCTGATCTACGGCACATATTTTAAAAAGTCACACGATTGTATAGAATATATATATTTTTTAATCACGTCACTTCACACATTTGGTTGACTCATAAGAGCTCTTAAAGGCGCCAAAAATGTCTTTGCACCAAACGTCATGCCCCATTCAGTTGTAGGGTAGGAGGGTCATTGCATTGGCAACATTCCAAAATAGCTTTTGGACTGAAATGATTGTTGAAATAGATAGCCTACTCATGTATAGACGGGTGTTGAAATGGAAAGGCTACTGTTGAATAGAATAAACCGACCAAAGAATATGTTGAAATTGAAAGCAATATTTTCTTCAAAGAAAAATAAAGCTGTGCTAATCAAACGGATCAGCAGGACAGTTTGAGACAAGATACAATAATGTCAGCCCTGATCTACGGCACATATTTTAAAAGGTCACATGATTGTATAGAATTATTATTTTATTTTTATTATTATGGCACACATTTGGTTGACACATAAGACCTTCGCCTCTCCCGAGTCCGTATGGGAGTTGCAGCGATGGGACAAGACCGCAACTACCAATTTGATATCATAAAATTGGGGAGAAAGAGGGATAAAATTATTTTTTTTTAAATACATAGTTAACACTATCAAGGTTTCCCTTTATTGTGGGAATTGTGATCGAATCAACGCAGCATTAGCCACTTTCAATGAAACATACAGAAACAAAATGAACATGCAAGAGATTTTGTTGTAGGATTCTATTACGCACAATTTAACCCATACTCTAAAGACTGTGCGCCATATATGGATCTGTGCCATTTACTTTGAACTGGACTGTATTTACACCATGAGCGGTTGTGAGTAGATGCGCTAGTTTTGAGATCAAAGCAAGAGCTGCATGTAGCTACGTGTGCACATTTTGTTCATATCCTTTGGTAGTTAGTGAGTTATTAGCCCAGTTATAGATAATTTGTAGTCAGCAATAGGGGAGTGATTGCTTCCTACAAAAGCACAAAACGTGTACATTTCTAGATGTGTACATCTTCGAAAAGCCAGTCAGGTAAAGACTTTTGTTTTGTCTTAAAGACGCACTGTGGTATTTTGAGACAGGCTTGAATAAGCTAAGTAGCCAATAGGCAGAGGGTATCATAATTTGTCTGATTCTCTGTGATAATGGTATTGGAATAATAATGCTTTTTGATTTGTAAAGTGGTTTCTTGCATCAAACAACATCAAACAAGTGAACAGGTTAATGACAAGCCCTGCATGTTTCTATCCAAAGTCTCATAAGTGGAGAACCCCCGCGAAGTAAAGCTTAACATTCCTTAACTTTTCCTATTCATTCTCTATGGGAAGTCTTATCCCTATGGGTGTAATATATTTCTGGCCACAGGTTGGTCTTTTGGCGCTTTTTCACTCTCCATACGCCACTGCAGTGTTGCCAACTTAGCGACTTTGTTGCTATATTTAACGAGTATTCAGACCCCCTCTAACGACACTTTTTCAAAAAAGCGACTAGCGACAAATCTAGAGACTTTTTCTGGTATTATTGGAGACTTTTGGAGACTCTGACGTGAAAGCACGTATCGTTTTTACTCTTCTCAACGAGCAGCGGGTGCTGCAGGGGGGCCCCACCACCATCCCAAAGCACTCACAGGCGGCCCAGTCCTCGCGCAGCAGTCCCTCCCAGCTGCAGTCAGAGCAGGAGATGTTCACCCTCTGCGTCCAGACTGCAAATGAATTGCGCATGCGGGAAGCCGCCGCTGGCTGATCCTGCCCTGGCTTACATTCGGGGGCGGGATGTAAATGTAAAATGTTCTTTGTCTAAAATAAATCACTTCACAAAAATACATCACTGCATTTGACTCACACAGCCTCACTTATTCACTTGTCCACTGTGTGTGTGCCTCTCTGTGACATAAGCTAAACATCTAGCTGACTAGCTCATCATGTCTCAGTCTAAACTGTACACTCAAAAATACAGAAAGGAGTGGGAATCAAACCCTGAATTCAAAAGGCTGGTTGAAGCCGTTTATTGGAGATGATACACGGGCATACTGCCTGTATTGTAAGGCTGATTTCTACGCCAAACTTAGTGATGTAAAAAAACACATGATAACTCAAAAACATACTCAAATGGCAGTTCCACCCAAAACAAGCTGCCATTTATGGTAAAAAAATAAAAAATCTGCAAAAAAGGCTGAGGCCACCATGGCATTAGCTATCGCTGACCACTGTTCCATGCTGGCTTGTGATCTAGGAGAGAGGAATAACGTTGTGGGAGAGACAAAAAGTGAGTAAAAAAACACTGTTTAGAACTACAAATGAACTTTCTTTCTCTCTCTCCTACAGCGTCCATCACAATTACATGCACATGGCCAATCATGCAAATTGGGTGATGACGTCATTTAGCGACTTCTAGCGACTTTTAGGACAGCCAATAGCTACTTTCCTTACTGAGGAGTTGGCAACACTGCGCCACTGTAGAAAGGACACTACTATAGCGACCTCCGGGAGCAAGGAGCAAACAACAATCACTGATCTCAGAGACATGTCAGATAAGGCTTTAATACTACTTACAGCACAACTGGGGGGTGGCAGGTAGCCTAGTGGTTAGAGCATTGGATTACTAACCAAGAGGTTGCAAGATCAAATCCCAGAGCTGACAAGGTAAACATCTGTTGTTCTGCCCCTGAACAAGGCAGTTAACCCACTGTTCCTAGGCCATCATTGAAAATAAGAATTTGGTCTTAACTGACTTGCATAGTTAACTGCAATTATTTAAGTCCATAGCTTGCTAGCTAGCTAAGATAACTGGCTGGCTGGCTAACTTTAGCTGCCTCAAGATCCAGTTCTCCTCAAAGACAGTTATGTCACTTTTGCTTATTGAGCTTCATAATCATCTCTAAAGTTGTTTGGCATGTAATCACAATAATATTTATTTGTAACTACGGTACCAGTCAAAAGTTTGGACACACCTACTCATTAAAGGGTTTTTCTTTATTTTTACTATTTTCTACATTGTAGAATAAAAGAGAAGACATCAAACTATGAAATAACACATATATGGAATCATGTAGGAACCAAATAAGTATTACACATTTTAGATTCTTCAAAGTAGCCACCCTTTGCCTTGATTCTCTCAACCATGCTTTTCCAACAGTCTTGAAGGAGTTCCCACATATGCTGAGCACTTGTTGGCTGCTTTTCCTTAACTCTGCGGTTCAACTCATCCAAAACCATCTCAATTGGGTTGAGGTCCGGTGATTGTGGAGGCCAGGTCATCTGATGCAGCACTCCATCACTCTCCTTGTTGGTCAAATAGACCTTTTTTTCTTGTTGAAAAACAAATCATGTTGTGGTAGCCATGCTGGTTAAGTGTGCCTTGAATTCTAAATAAATCACAGACAGTGTCACCAGCAAAGCACCCCCACACTATCACACCACCTCCTCCTCCATGCTTCACGGTGGGAACCACACATGCGTAGATCTTCCGTTTACCTACTCTGCGTCTCACAAAGACACGGCAGTTGGAACCAATAATCTCAAATTTGGACTCATCAGACCAAGGACAGATTTCCCCCAGGCTAATGTCCATTGCTTGTGTTTCTTGGCCCAAGCAAGTCTCTTCTTCTTGTTGGTGTCCTTTAGTAGTGTTTTTTTTTGCAGCAATTCGACCATGAAGGCCTGATTCACTCAGTCTCCTCTGAACAGTTGAAGTTGTGATGTGTCTGTTACTTGAACTCTGTGAAGCATTTATTTGGGCTGCAATTTCTGAGGCTGGTAACTCTAATGAACTTATCCTCTGCAGCAGAAGTAACTCTGGGTCTTCATTTCCTGTGGTGGTCTTCATGAGAGCCAGTTTCATCATAGCGCCTGATGGTTTTTGCGACTGCAGTTGAAGAAACTTTCAAAGTTCTAGAAATTTTACATATTGACTGACCTTCATGTCCTAAAGTAATGACAGACTGTCGTTTCTCTTTGCTTATTTGAGCTGTTTTTGCCATAATATGGACTTGGTATTTTACCAAATAGGGCTATCTTCTGTATACCACCCCTACCTTGTCACAACACATCTGATTGGCTCAAACGCATTAAGAAGGAAAGCTGTCTTATGTATCAGTAGTTCGGTGATGGTGATTTTCACTTCAACAAATAACCGATTCGGGAGGTTGCGGATGTGTTATTAGCAATTGTGGGCGGGTCGAACAAATATCTGACCTGTGCGTCACTAGTTTGGAGGTTCGTACCACAGAACTCAAGTAAAGCCATGGAAACCTAGCAAACTCAGATGACCCAGTGCCATCTTGCTTCTGACACCAGTGTAGCAAATAGAAAAAGAGAGTAGACTAATCTGGTCTAAAACCTTTGACTCCAGGTACTTATCGGCTTCCAAAGTCAGCCATGCTATTGTAACCAGGCACATTTTGACAGATTAAAATACATTTTTTGTAAGCCTGATTTTAGCAGCCTGATTATTTTCTACGTTTTCTATGTTCTCCTGGAGTTTTTGTAATTCTAGTCTATCGCTCTGATTCTGTTTCCATTCTTTCCCTTTATTACCCACAATTCCGTTCCAATCCTCAACCACCTGTAGGCAAACAGCCCAAGTTACGGTAAGGAACAATGTACATCTGGCACCATCGTTATACACGTAGGACTCTAATCCATTAAAAAACAACGGTAGTCATTACATATTCTAACTAACTTTATGCATGTTTCATTATTGTTGCAGAACTTTGTAGATATGTGTCACTTTTGTTTCAAGAAAAAGCGGGGTAACTGAATCAGAAGCCGGTTACGTAACCTGGTGTTATTCCAAGCTGCTCGCTAACAGCGGAGGTCCGTCCGGTTCTGGACACAGTGGTCAGAATGTGAGGCTCATGTATGCCCACTGATCTGACTATCTAACTAGGGAGAAGTTGGAGAACGGGTCGATTCACGGTTTTCGGGGAGAACATACCTGGTAGTAAACTGGGGTTGAGTGACGTGGCTACACACCACGTTGATACACTGGACGTTACTGTGATACAATGTATCACTTTTGACACGTTGTGTGACAAGTAGTCTGAACCGAAGTGGGAACATCAAATTTACACATCGTTAATATAAAAAAAAATATTATAATAATATGCAGGCACATCACCCGATAAAGCTGTGCGAAATAACAGCAGCTAGTTAGCGTAACAAACTAAACTACTGTAGTCTTCATACTCAATGCATTGTGTGTTGGCTAGGCTAGCAAGCTAGCTACACTAAACGCAATATGTAAAATGTTGGTCCCATGTTTAATGAGCTGAAATAAAAAGATGCCTACAAAAAAAATCTTATTTCTCTCAAATTGGGTACAGAATTGTTTACATCCCTGTTAGTGAGCATTTCTCATTTGCCAAGATCATCCATCCAATTGACAGGTGTGGCATATCAACATGTAGTTGCGTTTAGTTGGCTACCAAGACAATCATTCAGTCGTTTCATATAACCAGTAGCTAAACCTAGTGGGGCAGCGGTCTAAGGCACTGCATCTCCGTGTTAGAGGTGTCACTACAGAACCTGGTTCGATTCAAGGCTGTATCACAACCGGCCGTGATTGGGAGTCCCTTAGGGTGGCGCACAATTGGCCCAGCGTCGTCTGGGTTTTGCCGGGGTAGGCCGTCATTGTAAATAAGAATTTGTTCTTAACTGACATGCCTAGTTAAATTAAAATAAAACATGGGTGTGTATTAACTGGTCTCAAACAACTTAGGTAGCTAACAACCCCAGGGCTCTACAGTGCTACCATTTTGGTCGCAGATGCTCCTAAATATTTTGCTGTGCTACCTAGAATTTTATTTGGGAGCACCAGTGCACCTAGGTGGAGAAATCACCAATATGCCATTTAGTGGCACAGAAAGAAAGTAAGTTCTTCAGGAGATGAGCTCCTTAACCCCATTTGTAATTTCTGTAAATTCTTATAAATAATACATAGAATATTTTTAATTGCACTCCAAAATTAAATATAAAATGTCAGTATAGAGCCCTGCACAAGGTGGGTAAGGCTAACTAATAAAGGGCTGTAAATCCAATGGGAAGATGAAAATACTGCTTGTTTCTCCAGGCTACTGCTAACGGACTCCTGTTTTCTGTACCTTCAGGCAACATGGCAACTCTCAGGCCTCTGAAAAGGCCTAAGATCGTCAAGAAGAGGGTGAAGAAGTTCATCAGACATCAGTCAGACCGCTATGTGAAAGTCAAGGTACGGTTCAGACGACAATTACCTGAGTTAGAGCGACAGTATTTCAGCCCTTGCTACGTGGATGTGTTGAACCAGGTTCACATTTACTAGGATGCACGGAAAACAAGTGTTTCTTCTTGGACATGTTCAGGTACTCCCTTCATCACAAACATCATCTGATGACGACTCCCTTCAGTTTCCACTAGCTGATCTTTTGACCAATCAGAGCATCTCTTTTGCCCAGAATTGTGCTGTCTGTGTAAACGCAGCCTTAGTAAACGTACTCGCTGGCTACTGTATTTACAGGATACTGCCTTACTCCTTATCTATCTTCTCCTTTGTAGCAAAACTGGCGTAAGCCCCGTGGTATCGACAACAGGGTGCGGCGGCGCTTCAAGGGCCAGATGCTGATGCCCAACATTGGCTACGGCAGCAACAAGAAGACCAAACACATGCTGCCCTCTGGCTTCAGGAAGTTCCTGGTGCACAACATCAAAGAGCTGGAAGTTCTCATGATGAGCAACAAGTAAGATCCCAACCACAGGTGTCTGTTTAGTGAGATGTTCTGAACAAACAGAGTAAAAACCCAGATGACTAGAAAAAAAGCTCAAACCATACAGCTGCAAAGACAACATACATCACACAAGCACATCTTTATACCTTCTGACTAGGAGGAGTCACCTCCTTGCATGTCTAAAATAACCAATCCTTCTCTGTTGCTAGGCAGAAACAAAGTACGTTCCTCTTACTGGTATTGTCAGGGCTCTAAAAGAGCGCCAAAAGATTTTGCTGTGTGACTAGTTTTTTTTTTTTGTGTGCATTGTGTGCCAAGGAAAAGAATCTCCCTGATAATAATTGTAATGGTAAGGCTTCGCTATACCGTTGTTTCAGAGTGCCCTAGAGGAAAAAAAGCGAGTGCAGATTCGTTAGCGTCATGGTATCACCATTACTACAGCAAGAAACCGCTTGCTTCAAGCCCAACCACGTCAAAAGATCGGCCCCATGTTACTGTCGTCATCACAAACCTGATATTTTTAAAGAGACAGTGTACCATTTTTTTTTACAATGTAACTCATCTCAATAGAAAACTAGTTGCTTTTACACAATGTAGAAACCATCTATTCAACATGACTTTGTAATTTCAATTCGTATTAACATTTTAGCTTTCATAATAAACGAAACGGTAGTTTCTAGGACACAACAACAGTTCATATAGGCTGTATCCCAATAAGTATTTTAAATGTCATGCGGCGCCCTTAACTTTAATCTGGATCCTTGCTTGTGTGTCCTAACCTGGTGGAACCAGCCTGATCTCTCAGTAGCTCATATCCTGAAACAAAATGTGAACGTAGTGGTCTGTCTGCTTGACCAGGCTATGGGGGTCCTGTGTGGCGTGTGTAAAACGATGTCCTGCGCTTTTGTTTGTGTGTGTGTAAGTAATCCCCTGGAGATATAGGGTCGTCTGACTCCTCCTCTGGGTCGTCTGCCCCTGGGTCGTCTGCCCCTCTGTCATCATGGCCTGCTGGGTCATCCATACTCATGCCGGGTGTTTGAACAAGGAGGGAGAGCACGGCAGAGGAAGTACCCATTCCACCCCTAGCTCTCCCTGTAGCCAGGAGGTGGAAGTTAACCTGCTACAACGTCATGTCATAAGGCCATGTTCCAGACCGTCTGAAAAGCAGGCTTTACTTAGTGTAGAATAATGGCAAGTTCCACAATAGATTGTTCATTGATGGGATGCATGGCTCTTCAAATTAATTTTTTTTGAACGAGTGACGTCCAGGGTTGGGGTCAATTCCATTTAATGAATTGAAAATGGAGGAAGAGTAAGCGAGAGGGTTCACTGACGTCAAAATCTGTCCATGATAAGCAGACCGCCTGCCTTCCCGCCTTCGGGACATCGACTCCCATTGTTAGGGAGGAGACGAGACCATCTCATCATTTATATATGGTATCTCTGTTAAAAAGCATTGAAACATGATAATTTCTGTATACTTCCTGAATTAAAATATTATCGACCCTAACCCTGAAGACAGTCGTTTCCTTGTTTCCCTCCTATGTCTGTTACTATAACCTTTCCCTTGTTCTCCACAGGACCCATGCTGCAGAGATAGCCCACAATGTGTCGTCAAAGAACAGGAAGTTGATCGTGGAGAGGGCAGCTCAGCTTGCTATCAAGATCACCAACCCCAATGCCAGGCTACGCAGCGAGGAACACGAGTGACCTGTTATCTGTTTATTGTTTGTTCAATAAATTATCTATACGTGTAAATAGTATTTACCATCTTGTTTGCCCGTTCATCAATGCTTTAGGGTATAGGGGGCTTAATGTATTCATTGGGAATACTGTATCAACATTACAGCTCTACAAAATGGCACTGAATACCACCGGCTTTGAAAAGTCATTTTTAATCAAGTATTACCAGAATGTCAAGAAGGCACGTTTTCAACTCTACGTTGATTTCAAGGTAACAAGTGGCACTAAATATATTTCTCAAAGTCCTTTTAATATCACTTAGTCAAAGGCATGTTTCCAACTATCAACTTTCAAGACTGAATAGGAATAATTTCTGAGGCAGTGAGTGTGGCCTATGACAGCCATGCAAAGGCATCTATCCAAAACTACAACTACCTGGTCAGAGTAGTAGGAATGTCTGTTTTAATTTTTTTTATTTAACTGGGAAAAACCCATTGGTGTTGAGTCTGTAGCCTTCCCCAAGCTGTGAAAGGGGCCTGTGAGAGCTTTCAGGAGGTCTTTGTATCCCATGGGATATGTGTATATTGTTCTCTTCGATCATGAGTGGCTTAAGGCTGTCGCTGTTCGTCACGATCATGTTGAGACCGGTCAGCGTGCTCAGCTTGAGGGCGCGTTGGTTCTTCCTGAGGATGGAGCCCAGGATGGGGATGCCTTCTGTGAATAAAGGTCGGAGGTCAATCCTAAGGGGCAATACGGCAATGAGAGTCAGGGTCTTGGGAAAAGAGTAGAGAAGATACTACTATGGTGCCCTTGAGCAAGGCACTTAACCCCCAAAATAGCTCTCCATCCAGGGAAGCTGCACCGTGTTGAGGGATGGAGCAGTTTAGGGGTCAAGGTACATCAGCAGGAGATGTTACCTTGGATACTGATGGTCCGCCTCTCTACCCCGCCTACCTGGTGATCTCGTTCTTCAGTAGGAGATGTTACCTTGGATACTGATGGTCCGCCTCTCTACCCCGCCTACCTGGTGATCTCGTTCTTCAGTAGGAGATGTTACCTTGGATACTGATGGTCCGCCTCTCTACCCCGCCTACCTGGTGATCTCGTTCTTCAGTAGGAGATGTTACCTTGGATACTGATGGTCCGCCTCTCTACCCCGCCTACCTGGTGATCTCGTTCTTCAGTAGGAGATGTTACCTTGGATACTGATGGTCCGCCTCTCTACCCCGCCTACCTGGTGATCTCGTTCTTCAGCAGGAGATGTTACCTTGGATACTGATGGTCCGCCTCTCTACCCTGCCTACCTGGTGATCTCGTTCTTCAGTAGGAGATGTTACCTTGGATACTGATGGTCCGCCTCTCTACCCTGCCTACTTGGTGATCTCGTTCTTCAGTAGGAGATGTTACCTTGGATACTGATGGTCCGCCTCTCTACCCTGCCTACCTGGTGATCTCGTTCTTCAGTAGGAGATGTTACCTTGGATACTGATGGTCCCCCTCTCTACCCTGCCTACCTGGTGATCTCGTTCTTCAGTAGTACCTGATGTGAGAGCTGGTATGTGTTCCACCAGGACTCCTGCCTGTGCGTTGGCCAGCTCTGTCAGCAGACAGAAACAACAACAAGCTACCTGTTTCTTAAGCAGTGATAGCTGGTTCTTCTTAAGCAGAGTGATAGCTGGTTCTTCTTAAGCAGAGTGATAGCTGGTTCCTAATCAGAGTGATAGCTGGTTCTTCTTAAGCAGAGGGATAGCTGGTTCTTAATCAGAGTGATAGCTGGTTCTTCTTAAGCAGAGTGATAGCTGGGTCTTCTTAAGCAGAGTGATAGCTGGGTCTTCTTAAGCAGAGTGATAGCTGGGTCTTCTTAAGCAGAGTGATAGCTGGGTCTTCTTAAGCAGAGTGATAGCTGGGTCTTCTTAAGCAGAGTGATAGCTGGGTCTTCTTAAGCAGAGTGATAGCTGGTTCCTAATCAGAGTGATAGCTGGTTCTTCTTAATCAGAGTGATAGCTGGTTCTTCTTAAGCAGAGTGATAGCTGGGTCTTCTTAAGCAGAGTGATAGCTGGTTCTTCTTAAGCAGAGTGATAGCTGGGTCTTCTTAAGCAGAGTGATAGCTGGGTCTTTTTAAGCAGAGTGATAGCTGGGTCTTTTTAAGCAGAGTGATAGCTGGGTCTTCTTAAGCAGAGTGATAGCTGGGTCTTCTTAAGCAGAGTGATAGCTGGGTCTTCTTAAGCAGAGTGATAGCTGGTTCCTAAGCAGAGTGATAGCTGGTTCTTCTTAAGCAGAGTGATATCTGGTTCTTCTTAAGCAGAGAGATAGCTGGGTCTTCTTAAGCAGAGTGATAGCTGGGTATTCTTAAGCAGAGTGATAGATTGGTCTTCTTTGCCTCCGGGTTCTGCTGCTGAGTCCCTCAGAGGGCCTGGTCTGTTTAAGCAAAGCGACAAAGGCTACGAATATATCCGTCTTGACGTTAAACTGAGCCAGCAGGGCTGGAGCCACTGAACCATACAGCTCCACTAGCAGGTCTCTCCTGGTGCTGATCACAGCCTCCAGACACAGATGACCTCCGCTCCTCTCAGCTCATGTCGTCACTGTACTCGTCATCTGACTCTACAGGGGGCAGGGCAGCTTGTGAAAAGCCAAAAACTTTGCAAAGCACATTTGAACTCCTACAAAATGGTGGCAGCTTAGTTGCATATTTTTTCAACATTGCTCATTTTAACAGTGTACATTTAACAATTAAATAAACAAATACACAGTGTATATCACTGTTTTACAAAGTTGTAGCTGCAATCACAGATAATGTGGCGTTGCTACTGCATGTCTTTGGAAATAAAGACATTCACAACAACACCTTGGTCCTTAAACTCTCCGGCCTGTGTGTCCTTATCCCGTTCTCATCCACACCGTAGTTCTAGTTGAGGTCATAGGTGATGTACCTCAGACACAGCTTGATCACCGTGGGGATATGAAGGGACATCTCCTTAGGGCATCTATTATTAAAAAAAGATCAGGTAAGGTATACAATTTAGGTCTGTAGTTGTGGCTCTGTAGTTCAATTGTGTCTAATCTCGGCAACCCAGAACCAAATCTCACGTGAGTGTGGGCCTCTGGTCAACAAATAATGAGAGAGAGAGAGAGAGAGAGAGGGGAGTTTTATCTGCTGTGAAAAGCTTCAGAGAGAGAGAATTAGAGAGAGCATACTTAAATTCACACAGGAGAGAGAGAGTTTTATCTGCTGTGAAAAGCTTCAAAGGCCTGGAAGCAGTAGTCCCTGAGTTCATTATCCTCCACACTGCAGAATCACCACCATGGGGATGATCTTCTTTAGGTGCTCACCTGGAACAAGACACATCCAACAATTGACCCAGAGTCACCTACATACACTAAACAGAAACGCAACATGCAACAATTTCTGAGATTTCCTCATATTAATCCAGTAGGCCCTAATCTATGTGGATAGGGGGGTGCTCCCTCTGCTGTTTCCTAAGGTCCATGATCATCTCCTTTGTTTTGTTGACGTTGAGTGTGAGGTTTTTTTCCTCAGTCACATGACTGGGAATACACATATGTATATGTTGGTCACAGATACCTCACATTGGGCTTCAGAGTATTTCTGTGTATTCAAATTGCAATTGATTTTGTTGTCCATAGCTTATACCTGCCCATACCATAACCCCACCGGTCCAGACGGCATCCCTAGCCGCATCCTCAGAGCATGCGCAGACCAGCTGGCTGGTGTGTTTACGGAGGTATTCAATCAATCCCTATACCAGTCTACGGTTCCCACATGCTTTAAGAGGGCCACGATTGTTCCTGTTCCCAAGAAAGCTAAGGTAACTGAGATAAATGGTCATCATGAAGTGCTTTGAGAGACTAGTCAAGGATCATATCACCTCCACCCTACCTGACACCCTAGACCCACTTCAACTTGCTTACCGCCCCAATAGGTCCACAGACGACGCAATCGCCATCACACTGCACACTGCCCTAACCCATCTGGACATGAGGAATACTTATGTAAGAATGCTGTTCATTGTTTACAGCTCATCATTTAACACCATAGTACCCTGTACTCCCTGTTCACCCATGACTGCGTGACCAAGCACGCCTCCAACTCAATCATCAAGTTTGCAGACGACACTACAGTGGTAGGCTTGATTACCAACAACGACGAGACGGCCTACAGAGAGGAGGTGAGGGCCCTCGGAGTGTGGTGTCAGGAAAATAACATCACACTCAACGTCAACAAAACAAAGGAGATGATCATGGACCTTAGGAAACAGCAGAGGGAGCACCCCCCTATCCACATCGACAGGACAGTAGTGGAGAAGGTGGAAAGTTTTAAGTTCCTCGACGTACACATCACGGACAAACTGAAATGTTCCACCCACACAGACAGCATGGTGAAGAAGGCGCAACAGCGCCTCTTCAACCTCAGGAGGCTGAAGAAATTCGGCTTGTCACCAAAAACACTCACAAACTTCTACAGATGCACAATCGAGAGCATCCTGTCTGGCTGTATCACCGCCTGGTACGGCAACTGCTCCACCCACAACCACAAGGCTCTCCAAATCAAATGTATTATATTTTTATTTATAAAGCCCTTCTTACATCAGCTGATGTCACAGAGTGCTGTACAGAAACCCAGCCTAAAACCCCAAACAGCAAGCAATGCAGATGTAAAAGCATGGTGGCTAGGAAAAACTCCCTAGAAAGGCCAAAACCTAGGAAGAAACCTAGAGAGGAAGCAGGCTGTGAGGGGTGGCCTCTTCTGGCTGTGCCGGGTGCAGATTATAACAGAACATGGACAAGATTTTAAAATGTTCATAAAACAGGCAGAACAGTTGAAACTGGAGAAGCAGCACGGCCAGGTGGACTCGGGACATCAAGGAGTCATCAGGCCAGGTAGGCCTTGAGGAATGGTCCTAATGCTCAGATCCTCAGAGAGAGAGAGAGAGAGAGAGAGAGAGAGAGAGAGAGAGAGAGAGAGAGAGAGAGAGAGAGAGAGAGAAAAAGAAAGAGAAATAGATAATTAGAGAGAGCATACTTAAATTCACACAGGACACCGGATAAGAGAGGAGAAATACTCCAGATATAAAAGACGAACCCTAGCCCACCGACACATAAACTACTGCAGCATAAATACTGGGGGCTGAGACAGGAGGGGTCGGGAGACACTGTGGCCCCGTCCGACGATACCCCCGGACAGGGCCAAACAGGCAGGATATAAGCCCACCCACTCTGCCGAAGCACAGCCCCCAAACCACTAGAGGGATATCTTCAACCACCAATTTACCATCCTGAGACAAGGCCGAGTATAGCCCACAAGATCTCCGTGGGAGTGCAGAGGGTAGTGAGGTCTGCACAACGCATCACCGGGGGCAAACTACCTGCCCTCCAGGACACCTACACCACCTGATGTCACAGAAAGGCCAAAAAGATCAATAAGGACAACAACCACCCGAGCCACTGCCTGTTCACCCCGTTATCATCCAGAAGGCGAGGTCAGTACAGGTCCATCAAAGCTGGGACCGAGAGACTGAAAAACAGCTTCTATCTCAAGGCCATCAGACTGTTAAACATCCATCACTAACATTGAGTGGCTGCAGCCAACCTAGTGACTCAAATCTCTAGCCACTTTAATAATTAAAAATAGGATGTAGTAAATGTATCACTAGTCACTTTAAACAATGCCACTTCATATAACATTTACATACCCTACATTACTCATCTCATATGTATATACTGTACTCTATACCATCTACTGCATCTTGTCTATGCCACACTAATCCATATATTTATATGTACATATTCTTACTCATTCCTTTACACTTGTGTGTATAAGGTTGTTGTTGTGAAATTGTTAGATTACTTGTTAGATATTACTTCACAGAAGCACAAGTATTTCCCTACACTTGCATTAACATCTGCTAACCATGTGTATGTGACCAATACATTTGATACAGCCTGGAATTGAACCAGGGTCTGTAGTGATGCAGTGCTTTAGAACACTGTGCCACTCGGGAGCCCCCGAGTAAAGGGAGGATGAGAGGAGAGTTGAAACTGGGTGATGGATTTCAAGAACTTGGACATAGACTAATACAAAAAATACAAAAAGGAAAACCATTGAATAGACAAACACCTCCCCACCTAGCTAAGGCTACGATAGACACACACCTCTCCACCTAGCTAAGGCTACGATAGACACACACCTCCCCACCTAGCTAAGGCTACGATAGACAAACACCTCCCCACCTAGCTAAGGCTACGATAGACACACACCACCCCACCTAGCTAAGGCTACGATAGACACACACCTCCCCACCTAGCTAAGGCTACGATAGACACACACCACCCCACCTAGCTAAGGCTCACGATAGACACACACCTCTCCACCTAGCTAAGGCTCACGATAGACACACACCTCTCCACCTAGCTAAGGCTACGATAGACACACACCTCGCCACCTAGCTAAGGCCACGATAGACACACACCTCTCCACCTAGCTAAGGCTACGATAGACACACACCTCTCCACCTAGCTAAGGCTACGATAGACACACACCACCCCACCTAGCTAAGGCTACGATAGACACACACTACCCCACCTAGCTAAGGCTACGATAGACAAACACCTCCCCACCTAGCTAAGGCTACGATAGACACACACTACCCCACCTAGCTAAGGCTACGATAGACACACACCTCTCCACCTAGCTAAGGCTACGATAGACACACACCTCCCCACCTAGCTAAGGCTACGATAGACACACACCTCCCCACCTAGCTAAGGCTACGATAGACAAACACCTCCCCACCTAGCTAAGGCTACGATAGACACACACCTCCCCACCTAGCTAAGGCTACGATAGACAAACACCTCCCCACCTAGCTAAGGCTACGATAGACACACACCACCCCACCTAGCTAAGGCTACGATAGACACACACCTCCCCACCTAGCTAAGGCTACGATAGACACACACCTCCCCACCTAGCTAAGGCTACGATAGACACACACCTCCCCACCTAGCTAAGGCTACGATAGACACACACTACCCCACCTAGCTAAGGCTACGATAGACACACACCTCCCCACCTAGCTAAGGCTACGAGCAGACACACACCTCCCCACCTAGCTAAGGCTACGATAGACACACACCTCCCCACCTAGCTAAGGCCACGATAGACACACACCTCTCCACCTAGCTAAGGCTACGATAGACACACACACCTCCCCACCTAGCTAAGGCTACGATAGACACACACCTCCCCACCTAGCTAAGGCTACGATAGACACACACCTCCCCACCTAGCTAAGGCTACGATAGACACACACTACCCCACCTAGCTAAGGCTACGATAGACACACACCTCCCCACCTAGCTAAGGCTACGATAGACACACACCTCCCCACCTAGCTAAGGCTACGATAGACACACACCTCTCCACCTAGCTAAGGCTACGATAGACACACACCACCCCACCTAGCTAAGGCTACGATAGACACACACCTCCCACCTAGCTAAGGCCACGATAGACACACACCTCCCCACCTAGCTAAGGCTACGATAGACAAACACCTCCCCACCTAGCTAAGGCTACGATAGACACACACCTCCCCACCTAGCTAAGGCTACGATAGACACACACCACCCCACCTAGCTAAGGCCACGATAGACACACACCTCCCCACCTAGCTAAGGCCACGATAGACACACACCTCTCCACCTAGCTAAGGCTACGATAGACACACACCTCTCCACCTAGCTAAGGCTCGATAGACACACACCTCCCCACCTAGCTAAGGCTACGATAGACAAACACCTCCCACCTAGCTAAGGCTACGATAGACACACACCTCCCCACCTAGCTAAGGCTACGATAGACACACACTACCCCACCTAGCTAAGGCTACGATAGACACACACCTCTCCACCTAGCTAAGGCTACGATAGACAAACACCACCCCACCTAGCTAAGGCTACGATAGACACACACCACCCCACCTAGCTAAGGCTACGATAGACACACACCACCCCACCTAGCTAAGGCTACGATAGACACACACCACCCCACCTAGCTAAGGCCACGATAGACACACACCACCCCACCTAGCTAAGGCTCGATAGACACACACACCTCCCCACCTAGCTAAGGCTACGATAGACACACACTACCCCACCTAGCTAAGGCTACGATAGACACACACCTCTCCACCTAGCTAAGGCTCGATAGACAAACACTACCCCACCTAGCTAAGGCTACGACAGACAAACACCTCCCCACCTAGCTAAGGCTACGATAGACACACACCTCTCCACCTAGCTAAGGCTCGATAGACACACACCTCCCCACCTAGCTAAGGCTCACGATAGACACACACCTCTCCACCTAGCTAAGGCTCGATAGACACACACTACCCCACCTAGCTAAGGCTCACGATAGACACACACTACCCCACCTAGCTAAGGCCACGATAGACACACACCTCTCCACCTAGCTAAGGCTACGATAGACACACACCTCCCCACCTAGCTAAGGCTACGTATAGACACACACCTCTCCCACCTAGCTAAGGCTACGACAGACACACACACCTAGCTAAGGCACACACACACCACCCCACCTGGCTGGAGCACAGTAGACCACACACCTCCCTACCTGGCTAAGGCTACGATAGATGGCACACCTCTCCACCTAGCTAAGGCTCAGATAAGACAAACACCTCCCTCACCTAGCTAAGGCCACGAGCAGACACACACCTCCCCACCCAGCTAAGGCCAAGACAGACACACACCACCCCACCCAGCTGCAAGGCTACGATGAGACACACACCTCCCCACCTAGCTAAGGCTACGATAGACACACACCTCTCCACCTAGCTAAGGCTACGATAGACACATTAATTCTCTCCACCCCAAGCTGCAAGGCTCACGATAGACACACACCTCCCCACCTAGCTAAGGCCACGAGGCGTAGACAAACACCTCCCCACCTAGCTAAGGCCAATATAGACACACACCTCCCCACCCAGCTAAGGCCACGAGCAGACACACACTACCCCACCTAGCTAAGGCTACGAGTAGACACACACCTCTCACCCAGCTAAGGGCCACGATAGACAAACACCACCCCCACCTAGCTAAGGCTACTGATAGACACACACCACCCCACCTAGCTAAGGCTACGATTATAGACACACACCACCCCACCTAGCTAAGGCTACGAGTAGACACACACCACCCCACCTAGCTAAGGCTCTACGATAGACACACACACCACCCCACCTAGGCTAAGGCTCACGAGCAGACACACACCTCCCCACCTAGCTAAGGGCTGCGATAGACACACACTGCCCCCACCTAGCTAAGGCTCCACATGAGTAGACACACTTCCACCTAGCTAGGAGGCTCCTGAGCAGACAAACACTACCCCACCTAGGCTAAGGCTCACGACAGACAAACACCTCCCTCACCTAGCTAAGGCCCTACGAGTAGACACACACCTCTCCACCTAGCTAAGGCCAATACGAGCAGACACACACCTCCCCACCTAGCTGGGCCACGATGCAGACACACACCTCTCCACCTAGCTAAGGCTACACGAGCAGACACACACACTACCCCCCACCTAGCTAAGGCTACGATAGACACACACTACCCCACCTAGCTAAGGCCACGATGGAGACACACACCTCTCCACCTAGCTAAGGCTACGATCAGACACACACCTCCCCACCTGGCTAAGGCTACGATAGACACACACTACCCCACTACCTAGCTAAGGCTAATGATGAGACACACACCCTCTCCACCTAGCTAAGGCTGCCACACAATGATAGACAAACACCTCTCCACCTAGCTAAGGCTACGATAGACAAACACCTCCCCACTCCAGCTAAGGCTACGAGGCAGACACACACTACCCCACCTAGGCTAAGGCTACGGCAGACACACACCTCTCCACCTAGCTAAGGCTAACATAGACACACACTACCCCACCTAGGCTAAGGCCACGTATAGACACACACCACCCCACCTAGCTAAGGCTACACAGAGCAGACACACACCTCTCCACCTAGCTAAGGCTCATGAGTAGACAAACACTACCCCCCCACCTAGCTAAGGCTACGATTAGACACACACTACCCCACCTTAGCTAAGGGCCATACGAGACACACACCTCCCCACCTAGCTAAGGCCACACGAGTGACACACACCACCCCACCTAGCTAAGGCTACGATAGACACACATTGACACTCTCCACCTAGCTAGGGTTGCCACGACAGACAAACACCTCCCCCACCTAGCTAAGGCCACGATAGACACACACCACTCCCACCTAGCTAAGGCCACGAGCAGACACACACCTCCCCACCTAGCTGGAAGGCTACGAGATAGACACACACCACCCCACCTAGCTAAGGCCACGAGCAGACACACACCTCCCACCCAGCTAAGGCTACATTGAGGCACACACCTCTCCACCTAGCTAAGGCCACTGACATAGACACACACCTCTCCACCTAGCTAAGGCCACGATGGACACACACCTCCCCACCTAGCTAAGGCTGCGATGGCCGAGCAGAGCACCTACTCCACCCAGTAGCCAAGGCTACGAGTAGACACACACCACCCCACCTCTAGCTAAGGCCAGCGATGGACACACACCTCTCCACCTAGCCAAGGCTACTATAGACACACACCTCCCCACCTAGCTAAGGCTACGATAGACACACACACCTCTCCACCCAGCTAAGGCCACGATAGACACACACCTCTCCACTCAGCTAGCTAAGGCTACGATAGACACACACCTCTCCACCTAGCTAAGGCTCTTTGATAGACACACACCACACCCCACCTAGCTAAGGCTACAGATAGACACACACCTCCCCACCTACTAGCTAAGGCTGCGACTCTGATAGACACACACCACCCCACCTAGCTAAGGCTACGAGTAGACAAACACCACCCCACCTAGCCAAGGCTAAATTTATAGACAAGACACCACCCCACCTAGCTAAGGCCACGAGGCAGGACACACACCTCCTCCCACCTAGCTAAGGCTACGATAGACACACACCACCCCACCTAGCTAAGGCCACGAGCAGACAAACACCACCCCACCTAGCTAAGGCTACGAGCAGACACACACCACCCCACCTAGCTAAGGCTCACTTATAGACACACACCACCCACCCTAGCTAAGGCTACGATAGACAAACACCTCCCCACCTAGCTGAAGGCTACGATAGACACACACTCTCCACCTGAAGCTAAGTGCCACGATAGACAAACACCTCTCCACCTAGCTAAGGCCTACGATAGACAAACACCACCCACCTAGCTAAGGCTACGATAGACACACACCTCTCCAACTAGCTAAGGCTACGATAGACACACACCTCTCCACCTAGCTAAGGCTACGAGCAGACACACACACCACTCCCACCTAGCTAAGGCTCACGATGAGCAGACACACACCTCCCACCTAGCTAAGGCTAATATAGACAAACACCTCTCCACCTAGCTAAGGCTACGAGGCAGACAAACACCTCCCCTACCCTAGCTGGAGCACACATGAGCGATAGACACACACCTCCCCACCTAGCTAAGGCCACGAGCAGACACACACTACCCCACCTAGCTAAGGCTACGATAGACAAACACTCCCCACCTAGCTAAGGCTCCGGCGAGCATAGACACACACCTCCCCACCTAGCTAAGGCTACGATAGACAAACACCACCCCACCTAGCTAAGGCCATCGATAGACACACACCTCCCCACCTAGCTGGCAGGCTACGACAGACAAACACCTCCCCACCACCTAGCTAAGGCTACGATCAGACAAACACCTCCCCACCTAGCTACATAAGGCTACGAGCAGACACACACACCTCCCCTACCTAGCTAAGGCTACGACAGACAAACACTTCTCTACTCAGCTAAGAGGCTCACGTAGACACACACCACCCCACCTAGCTAAGGCTACGATTAGACACACACACCTCTCCACCTAGCCAAGGCAGACTATAGACACACCTCTCACCTAGCTAAGGCTGCGATAGACACACACCTCTCACCTGGGCTAAGGCTACTGATAGACACACACCTCTCACCTAGCTAAGGCTACGCATAGACACACACCTCTCTCCACCTAGCTAAGGCTACGAGTAGACACACACACCACCCCACCTGCAGCTAGGTGCTGGCCGATAGACACACACCTCTCACCTGAAGCTAAGGCTACGAGACAGACACACACCACCCCACCTAGCTAAGGCTGGGCGACATAGACAAACACCACCCCACCTAGCTAAGGCTACGAGCAGACAAACACCACCCCTCACCTAGCTAAGGCTACGATAGACACACACCTCCCCACCTAGCTAAGGCTACGATAGACACACACCACCCCACCTAGCTAAGGCTACGATAGACACACACCTCCCCACCTAGCTAAGGCTACGATAGACACACACCACCCCACCTAGCTAAGGCTACGATAGACAAACACCACCCCACCTAGCTAAGGCTACGATAGACAAACACCACCCCACCTAGCTAAGGCTACGATAGACACACACCTCCCCACCTAGCTAAGGCTACGATAGACACACACCACCCCACCTAGCTAAGGCTACGATAGACAAACACCACCCCACCTAGCTAAGGCTACGATAGACACACACCACCCCACCTAGCTAAGGCTACGATAGACACACACCTCTCCACCTAGCTAAGGCTACGATAGACACACACCACCCCACCTAGCTAAGGCTACGATAGACACACACCTCCCCACCTAGCTAAGGCTACGATAGACAAACACCTCTCCACCTAGCTAAGGCTACGATAGACAAACACCTCCCCACCTAGCTAAGGCTACGATAGACACACACCTCCCCACCTAGCTAAGGCTACGATAGACACACACTACCCCACCTAGCTAAGGCTACGATAGACAAACACCTCCCCACCTAGCTAAGGCTACGATAGACACACACCTCCCCACCTAGCTAAGGCTACGATAGACAAACACCACCCCACCTAGCTAAGGCTACGATAGACACACACCTCCCCACCTAGCTAAGGCTACGATAGACAAACACCTCCCCACCTAGCTAAGGCTACGATAGACAAACACCTCCCCACCTAGCTAAGGCTACGATAGACACACACCTCCCCACCTAGCTAAGGCTACGATAGACACACACCTCCCCACCTAGCTAAGGCTACGATAGACAAACACCACCCCACCTAGCTAAGGCTACGATAGACACACACCTCCCCACCTAGCTAAGGCTACGATAGACACACACCACCCCACCTAGCTAAGGCTACGATAGACAAACACCACCCCACCTAGCTAAGGCTACGATAGACAAACACCTCCCCACCTAGCTAAGGCTACGATAGACAAACACCACCCCACCTAGCTAAGGCTACGATAGACAAACACCTCTCCACCTAGCTAAGGCTACGATAGACAAACACCTCTCCACCTAGCTAAGGCTACGATAGACAAACACCTCTCCACCTAGCTAAGGCTACGATAGACAAACACCTCCCCACCTAGCTAAGGCTACGATAGACACACACCTCCCCACCTAGCTAAGGCTACGATAGACACACACTACCCCACCTAGCTAAGGCTACGATAGACACACACCTCCCCACCTAGCTAAGGCTACGATAGACACACACCACCCCACCTAGCTAAGGCTACGATAGACACACACTACCCCACCTAGCTAAGGCTACGATAGACACACACCTCCCCACCTAGCTAAGGCTACGATAGACACACACTACCCCACCTAGCTAAGGCTACGATAGACACACACCACCCCACCTAGCTAAGGCTACGATAGACAAACACCTCCCCACCTAGCTAAGGCTACGATAGACAAACACCTCCCCACCTAGCTAAGGCTACGATAGACACACACCTCCCCACCTAGCTAAGGCTACGATAGACACACACCTCCCCACCTAGCTAAGGCTACGATAGACAAACACCACCCCACCTAGCTAAGGCTACGATAGACACACACCTCCCCACCTAGCTAAGGCTACGATAGACAGACACACACCACCCCACCTAGCTAAGGCTACGATAGACAAACACCACCCCACCTAGCTAAGGCTCACGATAGACAAACACCTCCCCACCTAGCTAAGGCTACGATAGACAAACACCACCCCACCTAGCTAAGGCTACGATAGACAAACACCTCTCCACCTAGCTAAGGCTCACGATAGACAAACACCTCTCCACCTAGCTAAGGCTACGATAGACAAACACCTCTCCACCTAGCTAAGGCTACGATAGACAAACACCTCCCCACCTAGCTAAGGCTACGATAGACACACACCTCCCCACCTAGCTAAGGCTACGAGCAGACACACACTACCCCACCTAGCTAAGGCTACGATAGACACACACCTCCCCACCTAGCTAAGGCTACGATAGACACACACCACCCCACCTAGCTAAGGCTACGATAGACACACACTACCCCACCTAGCTAAGGCTACGATAGACACACACCTCCCCACCTAGCTAAGGCTACGATAGACACACACTACCCCACCTAGCTAAGGCTACGATAGACACACACCACCCCACCTAGCTAAGGCTACGATAGACACACACTACCCCACCTAGCTAAGGCTACGATAGACACACACCTCCCCACCTAGCTAAGGCTACGATAGACACACACCTCCCCACCTAGCTAAGGCTACGATAGACACAGACCTCCCCACCTAGCTAAGGCTACGATAGACACACACCACCCCACCTAGCTAAGGCTACGATAGACAAACACCTCCCCACCTAGCTAAGGCTACGATAGACACACACCACCCCACCTAGCTAAGGCTACGATAGACAAACACCTCCCCACCTAGCTAAGGCTACGATAGACACACACCACCCCACCTAGCTAAGGCTACGATAGACACACACCTCTCCACCTAGCTAAGGCTACGATAGACACACACCTCTCCACCTAGCTAAGGCTACGATAGACACACACCTCTCCACCTAGCTAAGGCTACGATAGACAAACACCACCCCACCTAGCTAAGGCTACGATAGACACACACCTCTCCACCTAGCTAAGGCTACGATAGACAAACACCTCCCCACCTAGCTAAGGCTACGATAGACACACACTACCCCACCTAGCTAAGGCTACGATAGACAAACACCACCCCACCTAGCTAAGGCTACGATAGACAAACACCTCCCCACCTAGCTAAGGCTACGATAGACACACACCACCCCACCTAGCTAAGGCTACGATAGACAAACACCTCTCCACCTAGCTAAGGCTACGATAGACACACACTACCCCACCTAGCTAAGGCTACGATAGACACACACCTCCCCACCTAGCTAAGGCTACGATAGACACACACCACCCCACCTAGCTAAGGCTACGATAGACACACACTACCCCACCTAGCTAAGGCTACGATAGACACACACCTCCCCACCTAGCTAAGGCTACGATAGACACACACCTCCCCACCTAGCTAAGGCTACGATAGACACACACCACCCCACCTAGCTAAGGCTACGATAGACAAACACCACCCCACCTAGCTAAGGCTACGATAGACAAACACCTCCCCACCTAGCTAAGGCTACGATAGACAAACACCACCCCACCTAGCTAAGGCTACGATAGACAAACACCTCTCCACCTAGCTAAGGCTCACGATAGACAAACACCTCTCCACCTAGCTAAGGCTACGATAGACAAACACCTCTCCACCTAGCTAAGGCTACGATAGACAAACACCTCCCCACCTAGCTAAGGCTACGATAGACACACACCTCCCCACCTAGCTAAGGCTACGATAGACACACACTACCCCACCTAGCTAAGGCTACGATAGACACACACCTCCCCACCTAGCTAAGGCTACGATAGACACACACCACCCCACCTAGCTAAGGCTACGATAGACACACACTACCCCACCTAGCTAAGGCTACGATAGACACACACCTCCCCACCTAGCTAAGGCTACGATAGACACACACTACCCCACCTAGCTAAGGCTACGATAGACACACACCACCCCACCTAGCTAAGGCTACGATAGACACACACTACCCCACCTAGCTAAGGCTACGATAGACACACACCTCCCCACCTAGCTAAGGCTACGATAGACACACACCTCCCCACCTAGCTAAGGCTACGATAGACACACACCTCCCCACCTAGCTAAGGCTACGATAGACACACACCACCCCACCTAGCTAAGGCTACGATAGACAAACACCTCCCCACCTAGCTAAGGCTACGATAGACACACACCACCCCACCTAGCTAAGGCTACGATAGACAAACACCTCCCCACCTAGCTAAGGCTACGATAGACACACACCACCCCACCTAGCTAAGGCTACGATAGACACACACCTCTCCACCTAGCTAAGGCTACGATAGACACACACCTCTCCACCTAGCTAAGGCTACGATAGACACACACCTCTCCACCTAGCTAAGGCTACGATAGACAAACACCACCCCACCTAGCTAAGGCTACGATAGACACACACCTCTCCACCTAGCTAAGGCTACGATAGACAAACACCTCCCCACCTAGCTAAGGCTACGATAGACACACACTACCCCACCTAGCTAAGGCTACGATAGACAAACACCACCCCACCTAGCTAAGGCTACGATAGACAAACACCTCCCCACCTAGCTAAGGCTACGATAGACAAACACCTCCCCACCTAGCTAAGGCTACGATAGACACACACCACCCCACCTAGCTAAGGCTACGATAGACAAACACCTCCCCACCTAGCTAAGGCTACGATAGACACACACCACCCCACCTAGCTAAGGCTACGATAGACAAACACCTCTCCACCTAGCTAAGGCTACGATAGACACACACCACCCCACCTAGCTAAGGCTACGATAGACACACACCTCCCCACCTAGCTAAGGCTACGATAGACACACACCTCTCCACCTAGCTAAGGCTACGATAGACACACACCACCCCACCTAGCTAAGGCTACGATAGACAAACACCACCCCACCTAGCTAAGGCTACGATAGACAAACACCTCCCCACCTAGCTAAGGCTACGATAGACACACACCTCCCCACCTAGCTAAGGCTACGATAGACACACACCACCCCACCTAGCTAAGGCTACGATAGACACACACCTCCCCACCTAGCTAAGGCTACGATAGACACACACCACCCCACCTAGCTAAGGCTACGATAGACAAACACCACCCCACCTAGCTAAGGCTACGATAGACACACACCTCCCCACCTAGCTAAGGCTACGATAGACAAACACCTCTCCACCTAGCTAAGGCTACGATAGACACACACCTCTCCACCTAGCTAAGGCTACGATAGACAAACACCTCCCCACCTAGCTAAGGCTACGATAGACACACACCTCCCCACCTAGCTAAGGCTACGATAGACACACACCACCCCACCTAGCTAAGGCTACGATAGACACACACCACCCCACCTAGCTAAGGCTACGATAGACACACACCTCTCCACCTAGCTAAGGCTACGATAGACAAACACCACCCCACCTAGCTAAGGCTACGATAGACACACACCTCCCCACCTAGCTAAGGCTACGATAGACACACACCTCTCCACCTAGCTAAGGCTACGATAGACAAACACCACCCCACCTAGCTAAGGCTACGATAGACAAACACCTCCCCACCTAGCTAAGGCTACGATAGACACACACCTCTCCACCTAGCTAAGGCTACGATAGACACACACCTCCCCACCTAGCTAAGGCTACGATAGACACACACCTCTCCACCTAGCTAAGGCTACGATAGACACACACCTCCCCACCTAGCTAAGGCTACGATAGACACACACCTCCCCACCTAGCTAAGGCTACCATAGACACACACCTCCCCACCTAGCTAAGGCTACGATAGACACACACCTCCCCACCTAGCTAAGGCTACGATAGACACACACCTCCCCACCTAGCTAAGGCTACGATAGACACACACCTCCCCACCTAGCTAAGGCTACGATAGACACACACCACCCCACCTAGCTAAGGCTACGATAGACACACACCTCCCCACCTAGCTAAGGCTACGATAGACAAACACCTCTCCACCTAGCTAAGGCTACGATAGACACACACCTCCCCACCTAGCTAAGGCTACGATAGACAAACACCTCTCCACCTAGCTAAGGCTACGATAGACACACACCACCCCACCTAGCTAAGGCTACGATAGACACACACCTCCCCACCTAGCTAAGGCTACGATAGACACACACCTCCCCACCTAGCTAAGGCTACGATATACACACACTACCCCACCTAGCTAAGGCTACGATAGACAAACACCTCCCCACCTAGCTAAGGCTACGATAGACACACACCTCCCCACCTAGCTAAGGCTACGATAGACACACACCTCTCCACCTAGCTAAGGCTACGATAGACAAACACCACCCCACCTAGCTAAGGCTACGATAGACAAACACCTCCCCACCTAGCTAAGGCTACGATAGACAAACACCTCCCCACCTAGCTAAGGCTACGATAGACAAACACCTCCCCACCTAGCTAAGGCTACGATAGACAAACACCTCCCCACCTAGCTAAGGCTACGATAGACACACACCTCTCCACCTAGCTAAGGCTACGATAGACACACACCTCTCCACCTAGCTAAGGCTACGATAGACAAACACCACCCCACCTAGCTAAGGCTACGATAGACAAACACCACCCCACCTAGCTAAGGCTACGATAGACACACACCTCTCCACCTAGCTAAGGCTACGATAGACAAACACCACCCCACCTAGCTAAGGCTACGATAGACAAACACCACCCCACCTAGCTAAGGCTACGATAGACACACACCTCTCCACCTAGTTAAGGCTACGATAGACACACACCTCTCCACCTAGCTAAGGCTACGATAGACACACACCTCTCCACCTAGCTAAGGCTACGATAGACAAACACCACCCCACCTAGCTAAGGCTACGATAGACAAACACCACCCCACCTAGCTAAGGCTACGATAGACACACACCTCTCCACCTAGCTAAGGCTACGATAGACAAACACCTCCCCACCTAGCTAAGGCTACGATAGACAAACACCACCCCACCTAGCTAAGGCTACGATAGACAAACACCACCCCACCTAGCTAAGGCTACGATAGACACACACCTCTCCACCTAGCTAAGGCTACGATAGACACACACCTCTCCACCTAGTTAAGGCTACGATAGACACACACCTCTCCACCTAGCTAAGGCTACGATAGACACACACCTCTCCACCTAGTTAAGGCTACGATAGACACACACCTCTCCACCTAGTTAAGGCTACGATAGACACACACCTCTCCACCTAGCTAAGGCTACGATAGACACACACCTCCCCACCTAGCTAAGGCTACGATAGACACACACCTCTCCACCTAGCTAAGGCTACGATAGACACACACCACCCCACCTAGCTAAGGCTACGATAGACACACACCACCCCACCTAGCTAAGGCTACGATAGACACACACCTCCCCACCTAGCTAAGGCTACGATAGACACACACCTCTCCACCTAGCTAAGGCTACGATAGACAAACACCTCCCCACCTAGCTAAGGCTACGATAGACACACACCTCTCCACCTAGCTAAGGCTACGATAGACACACATCTCCCCACCTAGCTAAGGCTACGATAGACAATTGTCAGAGAAAAAATTGCAAGATAATGTTATAATACTTTTATTGCATGATAGTAAAGAAATTAACCACCACACAATGCTGAGCACTTGTTGGCTGCTTTTCCTTCACTCTGCGGCCCAACTGATCCCAAACCATCTCAGTTGGGTTGAGGTCGGGTGGTTGTTTCCAACCATTCTGTAGTGTACAGGTCTGAATGCTAAGAGTGTGCAAAGCTATCATCCAGGCAAAGGGTGGCTACTTTGAAGAATCTCAAATATAAAATATATTTTGATTTGTTTCACACTTTTTTGGTTATGTGCTATTATGTCCATATGTGCTATTTAAAGGTTTTGATATCTCCACTGTTATTGTACAATGTATGTAGGGGGGTGGAGACGTTTTTGTAGGATAATATTAATGCTATTACCGCATAGCTCTTCAGGATGATATCCCAACTGAAATGAAATATGATTAAACTTCAAAGCAGTTTGTATAGCCTAGTATCAGTATTGGGAGAATCATTGCCTAACTGCAACAACACACCGTGTCAAACTGAATAATCAACCCAACACCCAGTGTCCTATTAACAGTGATCATACTCATGTCTGCGACATCAAACATATTGCACGTCAGACCTTGTTTATGTACATGTCAGGATCCATGAACAACATCTGTATTGCACCAGAGGTGGTTAGTTACTGTACATAACTTCCCTCTGTGTTACCTGGGCAACAACAGAGAGATTGCGAATCTAAAACATTGACAGTAACATAATAACTATTATTCTATTACATTCTATTATTCTATTCTATTATTAACTTACATTCTATAATTCTATTACATTATATTTTTCTACGATTCTATTACATTCTATGATTATATTACATTCTATTATTATATTATGCTATTACATTCTATTATTCTATGACATATTATTCCATTACATTCTATTACATTCTAATAGTCTATTACATTCTAATAGTCTATTATTCCATTACATTCTATAAATGTATTATTCCATTACATTCTATTATTCTATTACATTCTATTATTATATTATGACATTACATTATATGATTCTATTACATTCTATTATTATATTACCATAATAGGTGAGAAAGGTTATGGACTACTTTTAAAGCCACTAATACATTATCATAAAAGTAGGCAAACATACTTAGTGGCCCGACAAAGGAAAAAATGACATTCATTGTTGATACATTATTACTGTGTCATTCCACACTCAATCTTGCATTGCAAAGCAGTCTGCTTTCTTACCGAAAGTCTTTGTCAGTAATGTCATTTTCTCCAATAGATTGGAGATGTTTTACGAGATATTCGTCATCTTGACTACCAGTTAGAGTCAATTTAAATATGAAAACAGTAATGGATAAAAACTTTGAAATAGTGGAGCAGAAGCTTCAGCCGGAGAACATAGCAATATTTTTTTAACTAGGCAATTCAGTTAACAACAAATTCTTATTTGCAATGTCGGCCTATCCCGGCCAAACCTGGGCCAATTGTGCGCCATCCTATGGGACTCCCAATCACAGCCAGATGTGATGCAGCCTGGTCAAGAACAAACTGGAAAACATGACACTTGCAGGGTGCTTTTTAAATAGGCACCACTGTGTTATGAGTAAAAATAATTTGACGTTTCTACTGCCACCAGGTGGAACTAATGCTCAACGCATAGGAACTTTTATTTCACGGAACTATTTGTAAGCGAAAAGCTTGTTTCAACCGGAACCTCGGTGCACGCACACGGAAGTCGTTTTTTTTCCCAGTGGTTGTGAAGTTGTTGCCACGTCGTTCTTGATACATCGTAAAACCGAGATACATTGATAACAAGGTTACACGTCTGGAAGTGCAATTTCTGTTTAGAGACAAACTCATTACGATAATCTTCAATCATGGTGAGTAACAGAATTTCTGTTTTTTCTGACTGCAGTTGTTAGCTGGTTAGCAAGGTAACTGTTAACGTTAGGTAGCTAACGCGTTCCTGTCAAGTTGCTAAGCTGAACAAGTGTAATTTTATTAAGTTGTACTTATTGTTTACTACTAAATAGACTATTAAACATACAGTAATATATGTTACAAGATCGTGTAATGCTGTTTTATGCAGTAACGGTATCTCTGCGATTAGTTCACCAAGCTTCTATCTAGCTAGTTTGTGTAGCTAGCAACGTTAGATTTAGCTAACTAACGCACCGTTAGCTTTTTAGACTGGAGATCTATCAAATAATCTCTCACTTCTTGTGTTTCATGAAATATAGGTTTCCGTCATCAACACGGTGGACACTTCCCACGAGGACATGATCGTAAGTAAAGTTTTCTTATGTGACAGCTAACGTTACTAGCTACTGTCATTTAGCTAACTGACTTGAGTTTGAATGGATTGTTCATTCAATGTCCCGTATATTCAACCAGCTGTAGCAAATTACTATATATCAACTGAATGTATTTTATGTATCACTGATTTCATCTAATTTTAGTAGCTAACTCACACTACTTTGACTAATCTAACGTAATAATTGCAACCTTTGACCTCTTCTTATGACATGCTCTGTTGCGTTTTAAGCATGATGCCCAGATGGATTATTACGGCACCAGACTGGCCACTTGCTCTTCTGACAGGTCTGTCAAGATCTTCGATGTTAAAAACGGAGGACAAATCCTAGTGGCAGATCTGAGAGGGTAAGATGTCACTCAGCTTGATTAGAGATTTAAAGGTTGACTCATCGAAAGGAAGTTGCCATTAGCAGCACCGCAGATATTGCAATGATCGACACGCAAAACTTATTTTCCAGCCCACACAGATTGAACTGCCATGTCCCTGTTTCATCTCCTCTCGCCATTACCTGTATCCAGACACTCATTTTACTGTCTGCCTCTATCTCCTCTCTCTCTGCAGCCATGAGGGTCCTGTGTGGCAGGTGGCCTGGGCTCACCCCATGTACGGCAACATCCTGGCCTCATGTTCCTATGACAGGAAGGTGATCATATGGAAGGAAGAGAACGGAACCTGGGACAAGATGTACGAGTACACTGGACACGACTCTTCAGGTAAGAACATTCCCGGTAAATCACTCACAAATGTATTCAATTCATATTTTACGTCATTTAGCAGACCTTCTTATCCAGAGCGACTTATAGTGCAGTGAGTTCATACATTTTGGTATATGGTTTGAATATTTTCAATGATCTTATTGAAAATGTTCAAATGGAGTTCTTTAAACCTGGTGCTTGGGACCCACAGGGTAATGCAATATGTTGTTTAATTTCACTTTTGATCAAAGCCCTATTCAGAACCAGGGATGAATAACACTGCAATTATGCATCGTCAAAAGCTCTGTGTTTTTAGTGTATATTAATGAGTACTTCCTGGCTTCCTTCTTGTGTCTTCAGTGAATTCAGTGTGCTGGGGGCCCTATGACTTTGGTCTGATCCTGGCCTGTGGCAGCTCAGACGGAGCCATCTCATTGGTCACCTGCTCTGGGGATCAACAGTGGGACATTAAGAAGATCAGCAATGCACACACAGTGAGTAATGAACTACTGTTTTCACTTTCATTTGTAAACCAACATTAAGTATTTTCTCTAGGGCTGGGTTAATATGAAACCTGAAGAGGAACATTAAAATGTCACTGTCTGTGACAGTCCTTCTGTGGTAGCTTATCATAGTCCTAATTGAGTTCATATCATGTCCTTGGTCTATACATGTCACTATGACTGTGTATTGTAACCTTCCCCTCTGTCCTGTTAGATTGGCTGTAACGCAGTGAGCTGGGCTCCATCAGTGGTGCCAGGTAGTCTGATAGACCAGCCATCGGGTCAGAAACCCAACTACATCAAGAGGTTTGTCTCAGGAGGCTGCGACAACCTGGTCAAGCTCTGGAAGTAAGTAGTGGACGATTGGAGGGTGTCTTCTCTGTTATTGAAATGCTGCTTTTTTATTGGCAACACAGCTACAGTGCCTTCAGAAAGTATTCATACCCATTGACTTATTCCATTATTTTGTTTTGTTACAGCCTGAATTCAAATGTATTTAACAAATAATATCTCACCCATGTACATGCATAGTCCATAATGACAAAGGAAAAAATATGTATTTAGAATGTTTTGCAAATGTATTTTAAAAATAAAATACAGAAATATCTCATTCACATAAGTATTCACACCCCTGAGTCAATACTCTGTAGTAGTTCCTTTGCGTCGTCCTGAGTATGTCTGTATTAGCTTTGTACATCTGTATTTGGGGATTTTCTCCCGTTCTTCTCTGCTCTGTTAAATTACATGGGGAGTGGCGGTAAACAGCGATCTTCAAGTCTTTCCACAGATTTTCAATGGGATTCAAGTCTTGGCTTTGGCTGCGCCACTCAATGACATTCATATTCTTGTTCTGAAGCCATTCCAGTGTTGCTTTGGCTGTATGCTTGGGGTCATTGTCCTGTTGGAATGTAAATCTTGCCCCGGTATAAGATTGTTCGCACTTGGAAGCAGGTTCTCATCAAGGATTTGCCTGTATTTGTCTCCATTCATTGTTTCCTCTATCCTTACCAGTCTATGCCGCTGAAAAGCATCCCCATAGCATGATGATGCCACCACCATGCTTCACTGTAGGGATGTTGTTAGGCGGGTGATGAGCTATGCCTGTTTTTTTTCCAGATTTAGCTCTTTGCATTCATGTCAGAATTTAAAAAAAAATCTCATCAGGCTACAGAATCTTTTGCCTTCTGCTCTCTTGCACGTGCCTCTTTGCAAACTCCAGGTGTGCTGTCATGTGTCTTTTTCTCAGGAGTGGCTTCTGCATGGCCATTCTGCCATAAAGCTCAGATTGGTGAAGTGCTGTAGAGACTTCTCCCTTCTGGCAGGTCATTGGGTTCTTGGTCACATCCTTGCCCGGTTGCTCAGTTTGGTTGGACAGCCAGCTCTAGGCACAGTCTGGGTAGTTCTGTATTTTTCCCAATGATGGAGGCCACTGTGCTCTTGGAAACCTTCTACACACTCAGATTGTTTTATACCCTTCCCCAGATATGTTTTACCCTTCCCCAGATATGTCTCATCACAATTCACAATCTCTGAGATCTTTTGACAGTTCCTTGGATTTCATGGTTTAGTTTCTGCTCTGACATGCACTGTCAACTGTGGGACCTTTATATAGACAGGTGTGTTTCTTCCTAAATTATGTCAAAGCAATTGAATTGGTCACAGGTGGACTCCAATCAAGTTGTAATGACAGCTCAAGGATGATCAAAGGAAATTGGATGCGCCGGAGTTCAATTTTAAATGTCATAGCAAAGGGGTATGAATTCTTAGTTACAGTCAAAAGTTTGGACACCTACTCATTCAAGGGTTTTTCAATATTTTTATTGTTTTCTACAATTTAGAAAAATAGTTAAGACATCACAACTATGAAATGGCACATATGGAGTCATGTAGTACAAAAACCAAAAAAGTTATAAATCAATCAATCAAAATATATTTTAGATTCTTCAAAGTAGCCACCATTTGCCTTGATGCCAGCTTTGCACACTCTTGGTATTCTCTTAACTAGCTTCACCTGGAATGCTTTTCCAGCAGTCTTGAAGGAGTTCCCACATATGCTGAGCACTTGTTGGCTGCTTTTCCTTCACTCTGCGGTCCAACTCATCCCAAACCATCTCAATTGAGGTCGGGTGATTGTGGAGGCCAGGTAATCTGATGCAGCACTCCATCACTCTCCTTTGTAAAATAGCCCTTACACCACCTGGAGGTGTGTTTTGGGTCAAATGATAGTCCCACTAAGCGCAAACCAGATGGATGGCGTGCGTATTGCTACAGAATGCTGTGGTAGCCATGCTGGTTAAGTGTGCCTTGAATTCTAAATAAATCAGTGTCACCAGCAAAGCACAATCACACCACCTCCTCCATGCTTCACGGTGGGAACCACACAAGCAGAGATCATCCATTCACCTTCTCTGCGTCTAACAAAGACACGGCGGTTGGAACCAAAAATCTCAAATTTGGACTCATCAGCCCAAAGGACATTTCCACCGGTCTAATGTCCATTGCTCGTGTTTCTTGGCCCAAGCAAGTCTCTTATTTGTGTCCTTCAGTAGTGGTTTCTTTGCAGCAATTCGACCATGAAGGCCTGATTCACGCAGTCTCTGAAAAGTTGATGTTGAGATGTGTCTGTTAGTTGAACTCTGTGAAGCATTTATTTGGGGTGCAATTAACTCTAATGAACTTATCCTCTGCAGCAGAGGTAACTCCGGGTCTTCCATTCTTGTGGCGGTCCTCATGATACCCAGTTTCATAGCACTTGGTAGTTTTTGCGACTGCACTTGAAGAAACTTTCAAACGTATTAATTTTCTGTATTGACTGACCTTGATGTGTTAAATGATGGACTGTCGTTTCTTTGCTTATTTGAGCTGTTCTTGCCATAATAATGACTTGGTATTTTATCAAATACAGCTATCTTCTGTATTTTTTATTTTATTTAACTAGGTAAGTCAGTTAAGAACAAATTCTTATTTACAATGACGGCCTACCCCGGCCAAACCTGGACGACGCTGAGCTAATTGTGCTCTACCCTATGGGACTCCCAATCACGTCTGGATGTGTTACAGCATGGATTCAGACCAGGAACTGTAGTGACGCCTCTTGCACTGATATGCAGTGGCTTAGACCGCTGCGGCACTCGGGAGCCCAACCCCTACCTTGTCATAACACAACAGATTCAGACTCAAACGCATTAAGAAGGAAAGAAAGTAACAATTTGATTTGAAAAAAATTCCACGCCGTTAATTGAAATGCATTCCAAGTGACTATCTCATGAAGGCAAAGGGTGGCTACTTTGAAGAATATAAAATATATTTGTATTTGTTCTCAAACACTTTTTTTTGGTTACTCCATGATTTCATATGTGTTATTTCATAGTGTTGATGTCTTCACTATTATTCTACAATGTAGAAAATAGTACAAATAAAGAAAAACCCTGGAATGAGTAGGTGTGTCCAAGTTTTGACTGATACAGAAATAACTAATTTACATAGAGTATTTCATTTTCAATAAATGTGCAAACATTTCTAAAAACATGTTTTCACTTTGTCATTATGGGGTATTGTGTGTAGATGGGTGAGGAAAAAAAAAATCAACATATGAAATAAGTCAAGGGGTACAGTGAAGGCACTGTATAGTTCCATGAAATCACTCAATATTTACAATTGACTTACTTGCAGTAACATCTTTTCTCTTTGTAATAACAACTTGTTTAGTTATAACTGCGTGAACAACTTTTATGTAAGGTGTTACCAAATAGGTTCCTATGGCAAGTGAGGAGTTTGAATAACATGGCTGCCAGACAGATTGTCATGTCTTCTTTCTTAGAGAGGAGGATGGCCAATGGAAGGAGGACCAGAAGCTGGAGGCTCACAGTGATTGGGTCAGAGATGTAGGCTGGGCTCCTTCCATAGGACTACCCACCAGCACCATCGCCAGCTGCTCTCAGGTAACCTACCGTCAAGAGGAAAAAACACTGTAAGGCTTTTACAGATGTAGGATATTTTATTTGATTACCCTGTTGCAACTTTCCTGCAATAAATGTGTAGTGTATTTGAGGTTTTAAAAAGGGTTCTGAAGTTTGTAATTTCCACTTTTACATTTTACTTCATTTTCCCTTCCTAAAAATGTATCTTCCCCCTACAAAAATGTCCGTGAATTATAATCCACATAGTAATTCACATTTCCTGTTGCTGCAGGATTATTTTCCTGCTGTAGCAAACTGTCTCAAATTAAGATGATATTTTATTTGGATCCCAATTAGCTGTTGAACAAGCAGCAGCGCAGTCGTTCCACAAAAATGTTATTTTAAGTATAAATTATGCACCAATATAGAATTTTTTAAAGCCTGATAAATTAAACGAAGTGTACTTTAATATAGACCACACAGAGAATTCAATAAATCCCACTTTTATTTATATGAATGAAGGCTTGTGAAAATGCTAAGATTCAGCATTTTGACATTTCCCTCTGTCAACCCTGTGTCACTTCTATGAAGTTTTCAACCCACTAATCCAAAAAAGTTTCACCATCATTGTAAAGGCCTAGTTATTTTGCTGCTTTGACTAATTTCTGAAGATCATTATTTATATTCATGTGATTAGCAATGCCTTTTATGTTTGTCCCTCGTTTTAATGCCAACCTTGTTATACAAACAATTTACCCCTTGCAAATAATGGACCATTCCACCAAATTAAATGATTTACAGCATTGTTTGGGTCCTCTGAACAGCATGGTGGTCTATTTTATAATTGTTTTATCATCTTTGACTAAGGTCAACCCTGTTCGCTCAGTTAATGTTAGAAAAACTTGAATTTGATTTAACTTTCATTATGTGTGGAACATATGTATAATTCCTAATTTCATAAACACCATGTTGTCCCATGCTTTGCACCACATGACTAGTAATGGCTGATCTTCACCGATAAAGTTAGTTAGTTGGGCATAAGTATTCAGACCCTTTGCTATGAGACTCCAAATTGAGCTCAGGTGCATCTTGTTTTCATTGATCATCCTTGAGATGTTTCCACAACTTGATTGGAGTCCACCTGTGGTAAATTTGAATTGATTGGACATGATTTGGGAAGGCACACACCTGTCTATTTAAGGTCCCACAGTAAACAGTGCATGTCAGAGTAAAAACCCAAGGTGAGGTCAAAGGAATTGTCCATAGAGCTCAGAGACAGGATTGTGTCAGCACAGATCTGGGGAAGGGTACCAAAACATTTATGCATCATTGAAGAGCACAGTGGCTACCATTCTTAAATGGAAGAAGTTTGGAACCAACAAGACTCTTCCAAGAACCCCATGGTCACTCTGACAGAGCTCCGGAGTTCCTCTGTAGAGATGGGAGAACCTTCCAGAAGGACAACCATTGTTTCTCAACCATGAGAAACAAGATTCTCTGGTTTGATGAAACCAAGATTGAACTCTTTGGCCTGAATGCCAAGCATCACGTCTGGCAGAAACCCGGCATCATCCCTACGGGGAAGAATGGACCTCAGACTGGGGTGAAGGTTCACCTTCCTACAGGACAACAACCCTAAGCACACAGCTAAGACAACACAGGAATGGCTTCGGGGACAAGTCTCGCAATGACCTTGAGTGGCCCAGACAGAGCCCGGACTTGAACCCGATCGAGCATCTCTGGAGAGACCTGAAAATAGCTGTACAGCAACGCTCCCCATCCATCCTGACAGAGCTTGAGAAGTTTGGGAGAAACTCCCAAAATACAGGTGTGCCAAGCGTCATACCAAAGAACACTCGAGGCTCTAATCGCTGCCAAAGGTGCTTCAACAAAGTACTGAGAACGGGTTCTGAAAACTTATGTAAATGTGATATTTAGTTTATTTGATTATAAATTTGCAAAAATGTAAACCTGTTTTTGCTTTGTAATGATGGGGTATGACAGACAGTGTGGTACAATGCAGATAAAATGCTCTTAGTTCATAGGATTTTAATGCCTGAGATGGGAAAATGTGTTTTTCTGTAGGTTAAACATATCCTCCATGCAATTGAATGTTGAAAGAAGAGATATTTGAAAGTTTCTTTCTTAAAAGTTTGCCTGTCCAAAAGGCACCTATTTGTGGAATGAACCAGCTATTGTTCCTGGGGTCCACAAGACCCTGCATTGTTTGTGTTTTTTGGCTCATTTCACCTAACCAACAAACTGCTCACGGTCAATTCCAGTTTGATTGTTATAATTCCAATAATTCTAAAAGTGTCCATTTATTTAACTTTGTGATGTTTCCATTGTTGGTGAAAGTTAAAGGCACTCCTGAATTGAAATGGAACCATTATATCGTGTTAAAATGTATTGGCACACTTTGTCGTTGTCTGGTCTGCCAGTGAGTATTCATGACCTTTTAACTCAGAACAAAAAACACAACGCAAAATCTCTCTTGCTGTTTGCGTGCAGGACGGCCGGGTATTCATCTGGACGTGTGACGACCCTTCAGGCAACACGTGGACGGCTAAACTCCTCCACAAGTTCAACGACGTAGTGTGGCATGTCAGCTGGTCCGTCACTGGAAACATCCTGGCCGTGTCCGGGGGGGATAATAAGGTCAGTACACACACACAGTACACACACACACGGTCAGTGGTGACTTTTTTTTTTTTTTACTGTCAGCTGAATAAACTTGATCCTCAGAAATGTATCATTTATAGCATAGCGTCTAAAAGTACATTTCTTCATCAGTGCTGTCACAAATGATCCCCTTGGTTACCTGTCATTCTTGTCCAGGTGACGTTGTGGAAGGAGTTGGCAGAAAGCCAGTGTTGTTTTCTGATGTATGTTGTTGTCGGCTGTCTCCAGGTGACGTTGTGGAGGAGTCGGCAGAAAGCCAGTGTTGTTTTCTGATGTTTGTTGTTGTCGGCTGTCTCCAGGTGACGTTGTGGAAGGAGTCGGCAGACGGCCAGTGGGCCTGTATCAGCGACGTCAACAAAGGCCAGGGAGCCGTATCGTCCATCGCAGACGGCGCGACGAACGAGCAGTGATCCAGGCACAGGACATTCCACTCCTCCTCCTACCCCCACAGAGAAAGAATGGGCTACTACTCCAGAGACACTACTACCATCTAGCCTAGTCCCAGATCTGGGCTAACTACCACCTGTTAAACTCTGTAGTGTCTTCTCTCTCTTTCTCTAACAGACTTTAAAACCATATTGTATGATGACATTTCGTTTCATCAGTTTACGATGATCCAGCTTTAAATGGTTACCATTGAGGGAAACTACCTTAATTAAAACCTTAATTAAAACCTGCTCAGAACATCCATAGATTACATAGTTGCTTGTAAAAAAATAATGTTCTGTCAAATATGAAACTGTTTTTGTGAAAGATTTTCTTCCAATTGATTGTTAGAAACAAGAATGTTCTGTTTTCATATTTCAAATAATTAAAAATAACTTAAAGGAAAAGCTTTCCCCAATAGCTCAGCTATTTCTTCTATGATTGATTAGTCAGGGAGGGGCTTCTCCGGTCCTCAGGATCAGTCAGGGAGGGGCTTCTCCGGTCCTCAGGATCAGTCAGGGAGGGGCAACTCCGGTCCTCAGGATCAGTCAGGGAGGGGCAACTCCGGTCCTCAGGATCAGTCAGGGAGGGGCAACTCCGGTCCTCTGGATCAGTCAGGGAGGGGCTTCTCCGGTCCTCTGGTGCCTGTTTGGTGATGCTACTGCCACAGCTGACACAGACCTGACTCCAATAATCAACACATCATGGTCTCCAGTTTAGAATACGATATGTTTAGTCAGGTGTGTTAGCAAGGGCTGGGGAAAACATGACACCAATCAGGCCCGAGGACAGGAGTTACCCATCCCTACATCAGATGGTCAGACAAGGCCAGCAACATTGACCTGTGGGAAAACTTAACCAAAGAGAGGGAAACATGAAACACCTGGAGGCGGCGCTCCAAGCAGCAGAAGCAGACACTGGCATGGGGTGTGATGAGATTGAAAAGACAGCACAGAGTGCTAGGGAGGGGACTTGTCCATGGCCTATGTTTTATGGGAAGTGACAAGCCTGTAAGTAGATATGACCACATTTAAGGAAAGGCTTTATTGAAGGGTACCTAGTAGGCACGCAACGATTGGTTGATGACCAATAGCGCATGTGGTCATGTGAGTGAGAGGTGCGTGGCGATTGGCAGCTGGGAGAATGGAATTATTATGTACTACCTACAGAAAGACTATAACCAATTCATAACACATTCATAAGCATAACTCACTTTCATTCCTACATATCTATGTGTTTGGGCCTCCCACACCGGTACTATGTGTTAGTTTAGCATAGTGTTTCTTTAATGTGGGGCACTAGTACCCCTGAGGCCACCTGCAGATGGCCTTATCCACAGGGGGTAGGCTACTCTGGAAGAACATGATCATTTTGTTTTACTTTCCACAGGACCTTATAGTGAGTCATGTCTCTGGCACACTAAATCAACTTCAACATCGTCACCATTATCGTCCTGTTCTCTGAGAGAAAAGTGATGGAAGTGCTACTGAAGTCATCTTTGAACCTGTTTAGCAGTGCCATATCATAGCTATAAACGCCTAGAAGTGTGTGTGTGTGTGTGTGTAAGAGTGCGTGTCTCACTGTGTTTGTGTGTGTGTGTGGATTCTGCCTCTACGCACTGCTGATGCCAGTGAGATGTCAAACCGAATAGCCTACCGGCAGCGACTCTGTTCCCGAGTGTTCCCGTTTCGAGGCATGCAGGCAGCAGCGCGAATCATACACTTTGCCAAACACATTAGTGACCGAGAGAGCGTAACCTTTGAGTCATGCTCTCAGTCTCTCTGCTTCCCAAGCGGTCTGTGTTTGTGCAACGAGTAACGGACTACCTCTCCAAAATCTACCAACGTCCGACGGTTGAATTTTTTTAATGAAAAAATCGTTTTCTAACACTTCCCGGGACTCAAGCGCACTTGTTTTTTTCACTGAAGTGCCGCAGAGGGAATTAATAGGGCTCTTATTGCATCGCACGCTGCTGTCTATAGGCTAAACGGAAGAGAAGTACCAGTTTATGACCATTCTCCTCCGTCAACATCGTTTGTTTGCCATACTACAACATCATTATCCTTTTCACAGAACGCTTTCATCTTTCCCGACATGCCGGGTTGGAGAAGAAGCCTGACTTTATGTCTGCAGAGAATGCATGAAGAAGGTAAGACAAAGGTTTTATTATCTCAAGAAAAGGTTCTGTTTCACTTGTGGTGATGTTCAGTGTGTGAGTGTGACGTGTCCTTGATCCTCTCATCCTAGATATTATACACAATGTGTACATGGATTCAGGGGCTGTGCTGTTTGATGTCGAATCTGGTTGACATAAAGCTGGACGTAAAGCGCCACTACTCCGTTTCTTGACACAGAGCTAAGCGCTGCTTTAAGCACGTGTCATTAGTCATTATGATTTTGTTCCGCGCTACTCTTGCCACAGTTGTGTTTGTCACAGGCAGGCGGTTGCCTGGACCGTATGTATTGATAAGGATTTGTATTGATGATGACAGCTTCTGTACCCTAGCCTTGGGTTCACAGATTGTGTAGTTCCGTTGTCAGGTTTGGGTCAGGTTTGTGTGGTGTGTCCATTTGACTTTGCAGAATAAATGACTGTTAGGATGTGTGATTATTAAGTTGTCATTATCCACAGCCTGGTCTCATAGACTAGATGTAACATACTAAACGTAAATCCTCGATACTCAAATTAGTATATGTTAAGTTTGGTGTGGTTACATAAGACAGATTGCTACTTAAGGTAAAAATGAAAGGAGGGTGGTTGGTCGTGAACCTCTACAAACCAAAAGTTTGTGTGTTCGAATCGCATCATTGACAACTTTAGCATTTGAGCTAATTAGCAACTTTTCAACTACCTACACATTTTCAATACTTTGCTACTACTTAACATGTTAGCTAGCTAACCTTAAAACCCTTTAACATAACTTATAACCTAAGTGTTTGCCACCTAGCCACATAGCTAACGTTAGCCACAACAAATAACATATCATAACATATTGTACATTTTGTACATTTTGAAAATACGTAACATAAATTTTAGCGAGTTAAGTAACATGTCATATGGATTTACATACAGAATAATACGAAATGCTCTGAGACCAGGTTGTTATGCATGGTTCTGATTTTGGTGCACCACTTCATTTGAGATAAGTGTGTGAGGAACATCTGGTTACAGTAGAGATACAAGGTGCCTAATCGTATGGATTATTGGTGAAATCCTTTAGCGTCACTGTTGCGTGTATGTGCCACATATTTGATGCCTCTGGACTTTTCTACATTGGTGTCAGATGTGGGATTTTGAGCATGAGAGCTTCGGCCAGCCTATTTTGTCTCTGCATAAATATCATCATGGGAGGAATAAATGGAACCCAACTAGTTCAGGTGAGGTAAGCCTGGTACCTTCATACCACACCTATGGCTCTGGTCCCAGACCCAGCACTGAGATACTTGTCCATGGATCGACCCACTAATCTATGAGGGAGAATGTGTGATGAACTGTGTTCTCTCTGGTGTTATAGCCTGTAATAAATCATGCTATCTAGAGAGTGATCTCGGTGTGTCGTGTGTGTGTGTGTGTGTGTGTGTCGGGGGCAGATCCTAAACATAGTTAAATACATTTTCAGTCATTAGTCAATGAGGTGCTGTTGAGATGGAGTGGTTGGTTTCTGTCTCTGTGTGGAGAGTGATACTGTGAGAAAAGTAGAGGGTTTTATTCCTTATCAAATAAGTGGAGATGTCCCATAAATCAGCAGAACTGGATCAAATAGGTCTTTCACTTTTAAGAGGGTGAGTGTGGGTGTTCTTGTGCTTGTGTGTGTGAGAGAGAGAATGTGTGTGTGTGTGAGTTTTAAGTGTACTTTCTAATCAGAGCAGAGAGGTGGACTGTCTGAAGGTGTCCCGATCTTATCTTTAGGCCAGAGGAGCACACAGTATCTCTGTGTGTGTGTGTGTGTGTGTGTGTGTCCTGGAGGATTTTCAGCTTAGAGCTTGACCAGAGAGCATCTTTCAAGGCGTTTCTTCCTGTCTGTTATCAGAGATGATGGGTCTAAATGGAGAGGTGTACTTCACTGGAGTGTGAAGCAAACTCTATTAACCCGGAGTTATCTTGTTTGGCTCCTAACTGGCATACTATTCCCTACAAAGTGCACTACTTTTGAACAGAGCCCGATAGGCCTTGGTCAAAAGTAGGGCACTATAAAGGGAAGCGTGTGCCGTTTTGAAAGAGCTGATATGTGTCTTCATGTCTCATGATTCTGGTGGTTTCTTTTCAGTTTTGGACGAATGAATGTTTCTATGTTTTCTTCCACTGAGACAGAGCCATCTTGGTAAACCTGGGTGGTGCGCCTGGCTATAAAACTGGGTAAACAGAGGTTAACTTGTTTGCGAAATGCGCCACAAGTTGGTACTCTATCTTATCCTGCTCTTTTCCTTTTCCTTTCCCTGCCTGTTGCCTTTACCTCCCTCTAACAATACCACTACAAACTGATGTTAAGGTCAACGCAGATCTTCATGGCAGATTACTCCTCCAAGCACTTCTCCTTCCAGTGATGTCGATGCGTGTAGAACACATAATATTCTTGTAGAAGCTCATGGGAAATGTTCTTCGATGTTAAGAGATCACCGTAGGAAGATATAGCTCACCTCTACAGCAACAGTGTTTATTCTGCTGTTAATCTAGGTGATCATTAGCCTAATGAAAGATGTTAGAAACATGACTGCAGTACTGCTACATCTTACGGGTCCAATAGCATTGGATTGGTCAACAGAGATCAGAACAATCTCGCTCGCTCTCTCTCTCGCTCTATTTCTCTCTCTATTTCTCTCTCTCTCGCTCTATTTCTCTCTTGCTCTCTCAATTCAATTCAAGGGGCTTTATTGGCATGGGAAACATATGTTAGCATTGCCAAAGCAAGTGAAGTAGATCTTAATGATTACTTTCTAAAATATTACTTATGAATTTCCTGACCTACAGCTGAAATGAACCTGAATTAGAGCAGCATCACTATTCCTGTTCTCTTGTAGTCATGACTCAAGGGATCTATAAACCTGAATAAGAGCAGCATCACTATTCCTGTTCTCTTGTAGTCATGACTCAAGGGATCTATACACCTGAATTAGAGCAGCATCACTATTCCTGTTCTCTTGTAGTCATGACTCAAGGGATCTATAAACCTGAATTAGAGCAGTATCACTATTCCTGTTCTGTAGTATTAGTATAGTAGCATTGGTAATGTAGTAGTGGTAGTGGGATATACCACAATGACTGAAGCTACACAGCT